>JANFAE010000116.1:0-262234 GCA_024613145.1 Pisolithus marmoratus
ACTTACAGCATAATGTCTTACATAATCATTTTTCTTCACACTTAGGTTGAATTATTTTTCCCATGCACCTCAGACTTCTGACTGTGAAGTTCTGAGTTGCTTGTCTTTGCTAGTTAGCTGAGACCTCACCTCAAAATTGCTTGCATTGCAATGATGTCAATGTCTCATTTACAAGGGGAACTGGCCATTTAGATGATCTGCTGGGATTTTATAATTAAATGACTGGCATGTGACATTCAAAAGACTTACAAGCAAGTCACACAACTTCTATATTTTTTCCCATCTTTTATGTATGGTTGTGAGAAGAAGGCCTCAATATCTTGGACACATGCAATACATAACTTTTTGATGGGCTCATCTGCATCAACAAGCATGAGGAGTCTGTTGCACTCAGTCTCAGTGGGCTCATACAAGATGTGTTGCAGATTGTCAAGGTCACTCTGGGGTAGGGGTGATGATGGAGTTGAATCATCTAAGTGCACCTGGCTTGCTGGTTGCTTCCCTGACTTGGCACAAGTTTTTTCTTAGCAGTGGAATTGTAATTGATAAGTGAGGACAGACATACCTTTCACAAGTTGTTTCTTTTTTGCAGGGGCCTCTGTGTCAGTACTGTCTCCACCAACATCTGTTGATGTAGAGCCTGTCTTGCATTTTACTTGTGGTGCAGTGCCAGTGCATCATGCAGTTCATGCAGCCAATTGAATTTGTCTGTGGGAAGTTAATTCTAGCTTGGCCACATTATCAGCACATGTAATCCATGCTGAGGGGGCAGTGACATGTTACACCCATGGCTGTTTGGTAGACTGATTATTCAATGAATTCAGTAGCTACTATGATGGCTCATCTCCCAAGGAAAGGGAGGCACACACTTTATTTATGGCTATTCTTTTGAATCTGCTGACCATTATACACTGCATGCAGGGATACAAAGGCAAAGAAAAGGATCTGGTACAAATATTCTACAAGACTCAGTGGACTGCCCATGAAGAGCTTGGCAGGTCATGCATGGTTTATGGAATACATCTTAAAATTGTCCATAGCAATCAAGGTCAAAACCACCACCTCATTTGCATAGGTTACTCTGGCTCATTGCCATGCATAGTACAAGTAGAAAGGAATGCTTGCAACTGGTACATGCACAATGGTACAGACGTGTGGAGGAACAAAGACCTGGGGAAGTTGGTGGTGCGATCTCTGGATTCATGTTAAATGAATGCCAGGCAAAAACACAGATCGATAACCCCTCACCTCAATCATCATCACCTGAGTTTGTGCTCGCATCCTGGGCATCTTCACAGTAGGGTGGATGTAGGGCGAAATATAGGAGAATTTTTGGGAAAACGACTTGGGAGGTTTCATCCTTTGTCGCCATCCATTGCCATGTGCCTTTCTCAGTGTAAGTCCAGATTCATGAAATGAAGGGAATGATTTGTAAGTCAGGAACATGGTTGTCTTCAGGCGAACTAAGGAATATGAAGTGCACACCTCTGGAGGTACTCATAGAGGCAGGCAGCATGTTTGTGAGGTGACTTATCAGCTTCAGGCCAGGTCCTATGAAAAGCAGTGACACAGGAGTAGTATGATGGGAATAAATTATAAAATCATCTGTAGCAATCAATGCTTTAACATACCAAACATCCATGCAGCAGAGTCACCACCTCATTTGCCTAGATTGCCTACTCCAGCTCCTTGCCATGTGCAAGACAAATAGATAATTGTAGCATAGAAGCTGCTAGCTGAGGCATATTGACATCGAAGAGACACAGATGCAGACACGAAGGTAAGCCAAGAAATGTGAGGTTGGTGATACAGCATGCAGACATAAGTATGAAATTGGCATCAGAATGGATCCCATCAGGATGTGTTGACAAGAGTGATGACAGGCTATGAGAGCTAGGTTGAAAATCACAGTCAGGAAAGGGACATGGAATGTGAACATGGTATGCAGACAAATGATAATGAAGTTGATATCCCCATGTTTGAGCAAAGGCTGTCATTGTCAGCAGTGGATCAGCATATGTAAACCATGGTGATGATACAATCCAAACCTAATCGGACTTGTCATCAGGTGCTAGATGCAAGATTTGAAGTGTGAGCTTACTGGGCGATTATGACATGAGTATGAACATGATGGCATTATAGAAATTTGGTCCATTTCTTGTGGTGACAGGACCTACATTCACTGAACCATTCCCATCATGCACTTGTGCTCTACTCCACACCACCCACATCCCTCACCCAAGTGCTCCTCCAGCCTTCCATGGAAGTCCAAGGTGGATATTAACCAAAAAGTATTGGACATTGTGGCCTACTTGCACTGCCAGGACAGGGTCATGTCAGTTACTTACATGGTTAGCCTTGTCGGATGTGACCACGCATCTTTCTACAGTTGCATGAGGGACTGGTTGCATATGTGCCTTAAAGAGTACCTTGATGCCAACTGGTTCATTGTTGGTGCTTGAATGAATGCTTGATAATGGGACCCATTGTGGTTAATGGGGGCATCAGAGAGATGTTGAATGACTGCCAGAACAACTGTGAAACATGGTCAGCCATCAAGGATGCCAGCAGCACAGAGATGTCAGCTTCGAGAGGATGGTGTCCAAAGTGGGGAGAAACCCACCGAAGTTGGGTCAAAGCCAGTCTCAGACTCAATCATGGGGGGAGGATGTGAGAGTGTCCCCAATGTCGATGGGGCAGTGCAGGAGAAGGGTGTATTGTGCCAGTCAATGGTAATTGCTGGTAATCGATGGTATTAGTCAACAAAAGAGATTGGCTGACTAAGTTAATATGAAACCAGAACGAGTGTCCATTACATAAACTTATCATCTCCTCCGCTGCATGAGTGCAAATTGAAGCACTTAGCTGTTTCTATGCATCATCACTGTCCTCAGTGAAAGAGCTAGAGGCTTTGGAAAGGTGTGCTGCCCCTCATGAGCATTTGTCAGCATCAACACTGACATGGCCATGTTTCATTATACATGCACTGGGCAAAAGATGCAAGTTCCAGCCTGACTACATCCAATGTGCTCCAACCATGGACTTCCCTTCTTCCTTCCTTCCATCCTCATATAGACAATAGCTGATTGGAGTGTGCTACACATGTTCAGACTGGTCTCGTGTATGATAGCATCGACCCTAAACTTTGCTACAAATTGATATATGCCCATGTGGAAATAGGGTACATATCCATGCGGTGGACATTAATTTAGAGGTAGACTCCTCTGCAACCTGTTGTTAAGTCATTTGCATGCATGCTCAAGCATATTCTGATAATCCTTGACTGATAACACCACCAGGAATAACTCCAGCGATCTTGTGCGCCACAGGTAGCAATTGGCCACTGGATTGTAATCTGCAGATTTTGAACCAGTGCGAAGGTTAGAGTGATTTAGTAGTTTGTGTGTTCTTTCTGATGCTTCGTATCAATTTCCTTTCACTCAAACAGGAACTCTGCTGTCTCACATGGGACTTTACTGTTTCTTTGTCCTCGAGCATGCTTTTAAGCCATGCAAGGTCACCTCCCTACTTTCTTTATAGTTGGGTCACACCACTTGTTAACACCCCATGCAATCACAAAAGCCATCACCCCTCCCTGGTGACTCAGATGATGAAGGAGAAGCCTTTTTCTTGCCTCAGACACCAAGTCAGCTGCAGTCTGTTACACTGCAAGTATTTCACAATTTTTCATCCCAAAATATGCTGAAAAAATTGAAAAAAGAGATACTCTTTTATTTCAGCTGTTTTCAAAGAAAAAAGGTGAATATAATGTAATGTTTTCTTTGCCTTTTCTGCCAAAAAACATGAATTAATGGTAATGCCCATTAGGTTCTTCACTAATGGGTATTAGCATCAATCAATGTTTTTTAGTAAATCATGCAAAGAAAACAAAGTGTTATTATTGCCTTTTCTCTGTGAAAACATGTGTCAAAAAAGAGTATCTCTTTCTTCAATTTTTTCAGCATGTTTTCTCAAGAAAAATTGTGAAATGCTTGCAGTGTTATCCACTCCAGCAGTGCATGTCATGTTGACACCATAATGCATCTCTTGGATGTAGACATTGGTCGAAGTGCTGTGAACAATGGTCAAGGCATTGTGGTCAATGGTTTGTGACAGACAGTAGTATTATGGGACCACCAAAAGGCCAGTGTTGAATGGATGCATCGACAAGAACGTGAAGGAAAGAGAGGTGGCATTGTTGCAGATGAAATGGGGTAGAGTCATTGCCTCTTGGATTGTGCTCCCACTGACTCTCTCATGCATAGCCTTGGAAAGACTCTCTTGGGTATAGCCAGAATAGTTGATGGATGCCCCACATCAGTTGATCGAGCACACAGATGGGCACAGGCCACCCTGTGAGTGAACCTTTGCACCTCATGAAACTTAATTTTTTATAATGTTGGAGGATTATATGCCCTGTGTTGTTGATTGGCCAATGGGAGAGTGAAGTCAAAAAATTTGCTAATGGCATTAACATTGTACAGCATCATGGTCCATCCCGCAGTGGTGGTAAGAGTTTTGGACTGTCATAGCTCTGGCATCAGCTAATCCACTTCTGACATTGTAGATCCTCTGACTTTATGAGATGCTCATGTGATCATCACATCATATGCCACTGTGGCATCTGAGTATGCTGCTGTCTGCATGGATTCTGGGAGTCACAAGTCTGCACTATTTCATGGGAAGTGGTGGAGAATCATATTAGGTATTTTAACCTGATGTCGAGAACAAACAAAGTGTTAAGTTCTGCACCCCACAGATGAAGCCCATCTCATTAGGAACTGGGCAGCAAAAAGTATGGAGGCATGCTTTAACATGGTTGGGAAGTATTGATGGTGCTTCATGGGCACTCCTATGTAAGTGTCTGGCACATGGACCTCCAAGAACAAGTTTATCCTGTCTGTAGACAAAATCGGGTTGAAGACTTGTACTCCATGTTCAAATTTCTAAATGTTAAGCCTCTCAGTGACTTGCAGGAATTCAAAAATCATATCGTAAAGCCCATCAAAGGTGGACAGGTGACCTTGGCAATTGAGTGGTTGCAGGTGAGAAGATGACTGATCGATGAGTGAATTTTGTTGATTTATTGCTTGTGCTCATGCATCCTGCAGGTTGTTCTGAGTGCCATTATGCTTCGTCACCAGAAGGATGTGGTTCAAAATGATGCACTGCAACTCCCTGACCGTCACATCCATGTGGTTCAATGCCAGTTTGATGAAGGTGAACAAGGTTTATACTGTGCCCTTGAGGGGTGCCTCAGGTCTAAGGTCAAGGATTGGGTCAAGCAGGGCTTAGTGAAGACTCGTTTTGCTTGTGTTCTGGAGATGCTTCTTCGCCTGCATCAAGGTGAGTGCTCCAGTTCCTTGCTATGTCACTAAGAACTGGTAAACCTTGCTTGGCAGCTTGTGATCACCTGATGCTCATGCACTACAGTGGTGTTGTCGATGATGACCTCTCTGCATCCTCGTCCTCTGATTTGTTGGCCAGACTCAGTCAGTACATTGATGATTTGAATGCTGAACTCGATGATCTCTTGACCAGACTTCATCTGGAACCTGATGATGAGAATGACAAGATGTGAGGACAGACTTTCCATTGTACAGTTAGTGATGAGCCTGACTCAACCTCCCAGTGAGAATTTCCAACACACAAAACCAGTGAAATCTTCCAGTCATAAATCCAGGATATGCAATGTTCCCTCCCCATCAGCAAAGATGAGACAGCTGATTGAGATTCTCCTCAAGATTGATGCTGATTCAGCAGGCCAAGGGAAAACAATCATATTCTCACACTTCACATCGATGCTAGATTTGGTGCAACAGTTCCTCAGTGCAAAGGGATTTATCCTTGCTCATTGTGAGTATGAGACCTTCCAGCTTTCTTCAACCCTGCTGACATGTTCCTTAGATGATGGATCTATGAGTCCATCTGAGCGCAAGCAGAACTTGCAGTACATTGGGAATGATGTGGACATGAAATGTATCCTCATATCCATCAAGGCAGGTGGTATTGGTTAGTTATAATGAGGAACTGCATTACTGGCTCACCTGGCTAAAGTTGCACCAGGGTTAAACTTCACCACATGCAACAACATCATCCTGCTAGAGCTGTGGTGGAATCCAGCAGTCGAAGTATGTAGTCACTATGCTTTTACTTTGGATGGTTTGACCACTAAATTACATGGATAGGAAGGTCAACTCCTGCCAGTGAACATTTACAAGCTGGTGGTACAGGACAGCATGGAGGAATGTATGTTGGAGGTTAGTCAATTCCTCTAACATCGTGTCTACAAGTATTATTATATCTGATGCACATAAAAGCTCCAGAATAAGAAGCAGACAATAGCGGACACCACTCTCAGTAGCAATACAATGTCAGACATGACCCCAGATATCGAAGATGTGAGGTGTCTCTTTCAAGTAGCAGAGTAAAGAAGACAGGGACCACTTGGCATGGTGTCAGCCAGGTGTTGCTACCTTGATGTCTTGTATGATAAAGTACAATGTGTATATCCAAGCCAGAGCATGAGAAACATGTGATGCTCTATTGGACAAAGAAAGATAAGATGGGCCAGCACAAATAAATGCAGTATGGCAATGATGGAGGTAATAAGCGACCTGAACTATATACTGCCATGAGCGAAGCCCATGGATGGGACATTGCTATTTGACACCCTGGAAAGGGGGTAGGAGTACTGGTGATCATGAATTCCATGACCATTAGGCTCGACTCAGAGGAATGACAGAAGAATTAACTTGCTTGGCAAGGTTCCTACCACACCCATATCTACCATGGAAGCAGACGTGTGACAGTAAGTATCTATCTTTCTTGCACTGGAATCTGCTGATCCGATGACAATATATAGTAAGATTATAGTAAAACACCTGCCTATTCACAGGTCCATCGAGTGTTACACTGTCGGACTCATGTTGGAGAATGATGCTCATGCTTAGCATCTTGCAGCAACCAACAAGGGAAAGTTCCAGAGGATGACCATGCCTGATCAATCCAAATGATAGACATCTAATCAGAAGTTGACAACCAAATATGCTCATCACTCTGGAACAGTTGCAGGTCCCCTGAATCATGTTTGGGTCTTGGTGTATACATGAGGTCAGGGCCTCGGGTTGATAAGATGTCGCCACCACCAGTGGCCCTTCCCAAGTTTGACCCACTATAGATATGATGGCATTTCCTTTGTATGTCGGCATACTTCAATGCTTCAGAAAGCAGTGTACAAAGCAGAACAGGAGAATTCCATTGGCCAGGTATGGTTGCTGCCATGGCATCAAAGCACACATGGCACAACACGCACACTCTTTGAGAATGCGATATGTATATGCTAGATATAACCAATGGTCGGTGAACTTTCAGCCATGAATAGTGCAACACAAGTGACCTACAGTTGGCCCATGCATGACCTGATGATCAGGCTTGCATGCATATTCCTAGCTATGGGAGCTCATGTCTGCCATCCATCAGATTAATCTAGGAATGGAATCCTGGCCAGAAAAGGAATACCACCAAGCCTTGCTTGTGATCAGCACATGGATATGAAATGACTGTGCCACAAGTTGACACCTGACAACAAGTAAATGGTCATGCAACATGCAGGCTATAGCATGACATTGGCACCAGACTGGGTCCCACCACAGTGCATCAATGACAAGTGATGATGGGTGATAAGACCATATTTAGAATCGCAGTCAGGACAGGAATGTGAAATGTGAAGAGCAAATGCATGGACACATGATGACGAGGTTGATGTCTTTGTGTTTGTGACAGAATTATCGTCATCAATGCTGAGTTGGAGCAATGTGTAAATGACATAATCAGATGTTGCATGTGAAATGTGAAGAGTAAGCACCTGCACTATGTCATATGGTTTTGACATATAAAATTAATGGTGGTGCTCCTACTCTGCAGGGGGACATTGCTCCCCACTGATTGACAAGTCTGTTGCTGAGCAACCAATACTTCTCTGGGGCCACTGAGTATGTTCAGGCAAAGCTCACATGGACTCCAGGTACCCACCAAGTGACTGAATAACTTAGTTCCTTCAGAACTCAAAATAACATCTTAACAACTGATTTTTATGGACATGGCTAACCCCCACCCGATCAGTGCTTGGTAAGTTAGGCAGCAAGGGTCTCCTTATGCGGAATGAGACAGCCTGTAAATGCCTGGGACAACCTATTGGATATGCCAAGATCAGAATGAAAACAGATGCACACTGTCTGCATAGATGTGAACTGGTCTGTCTGTGGGCAGTGAATTGATATGGTAGAGTCAGCCAAGTTCCCCCTTGATGGCTCTCCTCACAAACGACTGGATATTGTGGGGAGTGAGTGAGGCAGAGTGGAGCAGTGCTTCTGAGTCAATCTGGAATGTCAGCATCAACATGATGAATGGTGCAGACTTGGGAATTTCAGATGCAACCTGGCCTTTGCAATGACAGTGGATTCAACATCACTGTTGTACATCTGGGAGTTGGTGCCATCATTGGAGAGCATGTTGGATGTGAGCTAGTGCCAATCAGCTCTTGCAGCAAACCTGCTTCTGTGCAGCTGAGGGCAATTTGAGCATGCTGAGATGTGCATGGACATGACAGACCTGCTGTTGTTGTTGAGTGGGCCATTGTCCTGTTCAGGTCTGTAACAGGTAGATCAAAGTGAGCCTGTCAAGCAAGGTCAAACCAAAGAAGCATTAACTGGCATGTCATAAGTGACAGGACTGTTGGGTGCAGAGCATTGTAACCTGACAGCCAAAGCCTGCGAGACATGAGCAACAGTGCAGAGAGTACGAATGCAGATCTACCAGAGTGTCATCTTCAGGCTTTGGAGTGCTGAACAATATGTTGTTAGGTCGGTACACATTCTTGTGATGGAGACCATGTACAGGTGAAATCGAGTGACACCAAACAGTGCACTGAACTTCACTGCAAGCATGCCATTTTCTGATCAACACACTTGAATTGTGGACACACAGGAATATACTGCCTCCACCAAGTTTCATAGTCAGATATTATGTGAATGCAAGTTTGAGGTCAAAAGTAACAAAGTATGCTGCTCAATAAGTGGGACATCCACTTTGGTACTTGGATAGACTCCAAGGGCAATGAGAGAACCTATACACATCGCTGCGATTGAAAGAACAAGGAGTGAACAGTTACTGCATGATTGATATCATGTTCCCTGCCCCAGAAAGAGTGTTCCAGGGGCAAACTTAAGGCCCACCCCACGATGGCTGAACAAGGAGGACTCAATAACATTTGGAGTGAATTCATGGAGGAGACATCGAGGCAGAACTCACTAGGCTGTTTGCGCATCTTTCTTTCTGTCATAGATGGCTGAAAAGTTTCAGTGATTTACTTGTCATCCATAGATATCATCATCAATCCAGGCAACTATGGAAATGCATGGTGGATTGAATTGTCACTTATATTTGTAATAATTGTACTGCATCACTTCGCCATTGATGAGGCATTTGAGGTCATCGTCACTGCTGCTAGCCTGGGGTAGTTGAAAATGCACGAAAACAGTCGCTTCAATATAGCATGGAAATCATATGCATGGTATATGCCTTCAATACAGCGATATTTACATGGGTAGTAAATGCCATTTTCGTACACCTCGTGTACTTGATGTTATGTGACATTGTTCATTCTGCACCCTCCATATGACCAACAGTTCGATCTGCTGCATTTAATGTGGCATGCCACATGCAACCAACATGTGGTCTTCGAGTCCTCCACACATAAGAAAGATCATGTCCTTGAATCCTTACTGGTTGTCACAAATTTTTTGCCCTTTGATTGACATGTACTTATTCTTGTCAAATGAGCCTGGTAGGAATTGGCCTTGGTCCCGGAACATCACCCAACAGCACCACATAGGTTTCTTTGTTCACTCTTTTTCTTTGTGTCATCTCTAATTTATAAGATCCTTCATCCCCAAGGCATGTCACTAGGAACTCGAGCTGACACACCCCATGTCCCAAGTCAATCTATGACACATTCGTGCTGTCATGCAGCATTCCAGACCACGGAATATTCCTACAGATGAACCTGTGTACAAACCCTTCCATCCCTATGCAAAGGTCCCACCAGATGTTCTGGCTCGAGGTATAACTTTCAGTTGCTTCACCTATACTTCATTGTTTATGATATGAACAGCAGAAAGACACAGAAAGTTAGTGGCAGAACGACCTCCAGGTCTATTGCCAAGCCTGCCTCCTAGCCTTCCTCAAGCTTCTGGTCATTGCAAGGTTTGTTTCATGACTTTGCTTATCATTACCAGCCAGCAGAAGCCAGTTGTCTTAATAGGACGCATCGGACATGACAGCTAAACCTCTGCCTGCTACTGAAGATACTGCCAAAGAGGCATGTGCACTTCCAACATCACCAACAAAGCAGTTTCTCTCTTCATCTGCAGGTGCACTGGCAGGGTTTTTCAGCAGGATAATGCATGGTGTTCTTGGAGAAAATGTATGTCATTGATAGTCGTCTCTGACCTTAGACTCACACCTGATCCTGCATGCACTAGATGGCTCCAAACATAGCATCCATGCATGGACACCATGGAGAGGATGATCCCCAGGTTACCTTTCCCCCCTCCTTCTATCTAATGTGTGCAAGCATGCTGAGTATTTCCATAGGTTACAGGAAAGAAGAGGGGCAGAGAGCAAGACAAGAAAGATAGCAAAGACGACAATAGAAAGGGCGATGACAAAACCGAAGATATCTGTACGTTATGTCCCAAACATTCTCAGGTCAGAAAATGCAGAAAACAAGTGGATTTTGAATGAGAGCAGCTCATCTCTCTGGGAGCCAGATCTGGGTACATTGCTGACATGGATTGTGACAGTGATGCTATGGAGGAAGATGGTGGATATGTTCAGGTGATGTCTACATCTTCTGGAACTGGAACCAGCAGTACTGATGAAGTGGTGATGCAGGATTCCCCCAGAGTTGAGTTGGAGAAGGGGTCTATTCCTGGTGCTGATGACCAAGTTGATGTGGAGGGAGAGAGGGCTGACAGTGACAGAGAAATCTTGTGCAGAACTGTCTCCTGTATGGGCAGGGAAGACAAGGAGGGGACCCTCTCTAACATTGGTATTTGTACCATGGATAACCAGGCTGCTGAGCAGTTTGATTTTACTGTTGGTGACAGCAACAGCATTGGATCCAATGAAGACGAGGAAAAGGAGAAGGAGGGAGACTTGGGCTCTGTGGACATGGCTGCAGACTTGGACTTGGACTCACATAGCGTTGTCTCCAAGGAAAGCGGCACAGACAGAGAGGGGGGTTCCTCTAACATTGATGCTTGTATCACTGATGACCAGGTTGCTGAGCAGCTTGGTTCTGCTGTTGGTGACAGCACTGGAATTGCACTCAGTGAAGGCAAGGAAAAGGAGGAGGAAGGCCCAGGCTCTGATGTTTATTTGGACATGGACTCAGACTCCAGCAGCACTGACAAAGATGATGGTGGTATGAGCGACAACAGTATGCTTGGAAATACCTTTCAGTTGACAGACATCAAGGTAAGCTTAGATCTTACATGGGTTTGATGATACCCTGCACTAGATTTGGATTTTTCATAGATATCAAGCATGCCTGAACAGGCTGGGGGCCTCTGTCAGGTGGGAGACCTGATAGCTGGGGGGGAAAAAGATAAGGTATGTGCTGAGGTTGGCATTTCTGTTGTTTCAGGACATGAATCGTTCTGTAGACTGTCAGCATCTGCATGGAATCCCCAAGGTCCATCTCTGTGAGAGATGTCAGCACCACAATGATGGTTTGCACTGGCCTAAGTCCACATGCCAATAGCTTGATTTGCCTTTCAGGTTGCCACTTTTGGACCAAAACATAGTCAAGTTGAAGGCACTCCTAGTGTGAAAGGGAAAAACAAGGTTTGGTTTTGCCTGTGGGTCCCTTGACTTATGGCTGACAGGTCCTTACAGGTTCCTACCCTTGATCCTCTCGCTTTCTCCTGGCCTCTCGAGTGCAATTTTTTTACACCCTCTCTGTTGATCCTGGATCAACCACTTCCTCGATCCTCTGGAGGTTTTACCTCTGGCTGTCAGGCAGAGCATGGCAACACAACCAGTCAGCTTCCCCAGCCAAAAGCAATGGTAGGTCCATTACCCCATCTTTCAACTGCTCCCATCCCCATGCACCAACAAACTTAGAATGATAAGTCTATGAGGATACATGAGCTACGAGACCTCCAGGACAGCATCAAGAGTAACATTCAAGCTAACATCTGGCAAGAACTTGGGAAGGTTGTTGAATCTTCTGTTGCCACTGTGTTAGAAAAGGCTCTTCTGGATCTGCTAAATCAATCCCCTGAGAGCAGTGCCAGGACAAGTTCACCACAGACAAGTAAGGCTACCCCCAAGAAGATAAAGAAACTCCCAAAACCATGGACACCAAGTCACAATGAATTCAAGGTGAACAAGCCAGGCACCTCACATGTACCCCAGAGTTGCTGACAGTTTCCAGATTAGAAATCTATCCAGGGGCTTGGGAAAGAGCTTTTGCACCTAGAAGATCACAAAGAGCTGCCACAGCCCATCAGCCAGAGGGAGATCAGTGCCTGGGATTCCAAGCATGGGCTGTGCTGCACAGTCGAGGGCTTTTGCATTGACCTTGAAGGTTTGCCATGTTCTGAGTGGAACAAGTCCGCCATGCTTGTCTTTGCCACAGAGTATCTGAGGCATCACCAAGGTCACCAAGGAGAACATCTTATGCTCAAATATGTTTCGGAAGTGTGGCTGACTCATGTTGTAGCACTGAGAATGCAGTACAAGGATGAACAGCAGGATGACCTCGATAGAAAAGAACATAAAGCTCGAAATCAGCAGCATCAAAGGAAGCATGAGGTAAGCTAATAACTACCCATGCATGTTGTCACATACCTAAGACTGTCGAAGCTCTACAGCCATCGTCTGCAGACTGCTTATGAGTACAAGGAAATTAAAGATCATGTGGTCGCCATAGTGGAGTCACTTGGTCAAGATGGTATGAGCTCTGATGAATCTGACCACGAAGGTCACTGTGGCGAGGTGACATACTACATCTTGGACAAGGATTGGCGCTCTAAGCCAGTCACTTCTTGGCTATGAATGCTAGACTCCCTTCACCTGTGCCTCTGATACAATGGTAAATGGCAGGCAACAGCCAGTGCCTGGCCACACTTTAGGATGCCTAGTTTGAATGAAAGCAAGGGATCTCTGGTGCAAGGGCTACCTATTGATTTCTACTGTCATAACTGGTATGGGGCTCAGAACACATTTGTGAAGGAGCAACTGCAAGTGCAAAACCAGTCTGGCACTCTCACAATACCATCTCAGTATGTGAAGTAAGTACATTCATTCGTTTGTGCACACCACCTGACTTCATTTGCCTTGATAGAATGGCAGTGGAATACAACCTTTCTGACTGTTGAGTCATCCACAGACGCATGTTCTCTTGACTCGCTCCATTGAATAAATGTGGTCTCATGGCATAAATATTCAAACATTATCCAAACATGTATATTGCAGTACCATGAGCCCAAAATACTAGTGTTTGCAGGCTGTCTATGCATGCCCTTCCAGCCAATGCCTGAAAGTATTGTACTTAGAAGAAAGAAGAAGAAAAAAATCAAATTGAAGTGAACTATGCAAGAAATGACACAGGCATTACAATGACATTGGTCATATAGTGTAGTTGGAGTTGGGATGGCTTCCTCGTACTGCTATCCTCCTTGAAAGCGATGGGTCATAGACATCACTGAGTACTTGGATGTCCATTGTTGGTTCTATGGGGAGGGGGGGGTAATGAATGTAGGAAGGACATGTAGTGACCTGACATGCAAAGCCAAACTGTGGAATTCTAGGAAGACTGGGGCTTTATAGAGTTACAGGTTTCGTCAAGGAAGCTCAGTAGCCATTGGTGCCTTCAAAGTTCATGACAAATGACCTCACCTTTGGCAAACTGGCCCAAGTATCCCACATCAGTCACCTGCGATACTAGCCTTCACTTCGTACAGACATCGAATGAGAGCCACATAGAATTGCAGATCAATAGCCACTCACTTTGATCATGATCACCTGCATTCACATTGGAATCCTGGGTACACACCTACCCCCCTACAGTAATGTAGATGTAGGGTAAAATAGATGAGACATGTGGACCAAAATGCCTAAGGAGGTTTCTGCCTTCATTGCCTTTGTCATTGTCCATTGCCACATGCTTCTTGAGGTCGATCACATAACAGTTTTCAGCCCCAGGTACACGAGATGCAGCAACACTCAGAGTCCATTTGTAAGAGTGTCCCCAATGTCAATGGGGTGGTGCAGGAGAAGGGGCATATTGTGCCAGTCGATGGTAATTGCCGGTAATCGACAGTATTAGTCGATGAAAGAGATTGGCTGACTAATACGAAACCAGAACGAGTGTCCATTACATAAGCTTATCATCTCCTCCGCTGCATGAGTGCAAATTGAAGCACTTAGCTGTTTCTATGCATCATTGCTGTCCTCAGCAAAAGAGGTAGAGGGTTTGGAAAGGTGCACTGCCCCTCATGAGCATTTTTCAGCATCGGAACTGACATGGCCGTGTTTCGTTATACATGCACCAGGCAAAAGATGCAAGTTGCAGCCTGACTATGTCTAACGTGTTTCAACCATGGACTTCCCTTCTTCCTTCCTTCCGTTCTCATACAGACGCAAGCTGATCAGAGCATGCTACACATGTTCAGACTCATTTCGTGTGTGATAGCATCGACCCTAACTTTACTACTAATCGATATACGGACATGTGGAAATAGGGTACATATCCACGCAGTGGACATTAAATTAGAGGTAGACTCCTCCGCAACCCATTGTTAAGTCGTTCGCACACACACTCAAGCATATTCTGATAATCCTTCACTGATAATACCACCAGGAGTAACTCTGGCAATCTTGTGCGCCACAAGTAGTAATTGGCCACTGGACTGTAATCTGCAGATTTCAAACCGGCACAAAGGTTAGATTGATTTAGTAGTCTGTCTGTTCTTTCTGACATTTTGTATTGATTCCCTTTCACTCAGACAGGAACTCCGCTGTCTCATGTGGGACTTTACTGTTTCTTTGTCCTCGAGCATGCTTTTAAGCCATGCAAGATCACCTCCCTACTTTCTTTATAGTTTGGTCATACCACTCGTTAACGCACCATGCAATTGGAAAAGCCATTGCACCTCCCCAGCAACTCGGATGATGAAGGAGAAACGTGCTTCTTCCCTCAGGCATCCAGCCAGCTCATTCTTGTAAGTTCAGCTGGAATATGCTGATGCTGCTAGGTCATTGGTTTTTGACAGGAGCAAGAGTGGAATCGACCCACAGTGTTTCCTCAGTACTTGATGACTCTGTCCATTCACTCGAGTCCCCCCTGCTCTGCCATCCCTATTCCTATTCCACTTGTAGGTTTAAATGGAACTTGTGCCTCTGCAGGGTCGCTAACCCCCAATCGAAGAACCACCTGACTGATCCCATGACAGGGAAGATCATCTTAAGTGCTGTGTTGCAGGTAAGTTCCTTTCATCTTCCTCATGGAGGTTTCAGGCTGAAGTCTTCCTGGCTCCAGGAAATGCAAAATTTTGCTCAGGCTTACAATCGTATGCTGGACACTTTGGCAACAATGATACAAGTAGCGGAGCATGCATTGCAGAGTTGATGGTAAGGACCCAACTAGTAGTCATGTCCAGCTCCACGTAGACCGTACATGGATACCCTAATAGCACACTCACTTACCTTTTACACAGGATTGATGGTTGAAGCTGTGGAATTAACAGATTACTGGTCACATGTGTGTTGGACGATGGTGCTCTTCTGAAAGCTTAAAGACGCTTTCTTTCTTTGTTCACCTAGGACATATATTGGCTATTCGTTTGATCCCTGCGTAGACCCAAAGACCTTCACTTGTAGCTCGCTATGCATATCGACTTTTTTCTTTTCTTTTTCCCTTCCTTTTCTTTCTTCGTTTCACAGCATTCGAATTGTCATGCGATCCCTTATGATCACTCATTGGGATGTGTATTTCCGGGTGCAAACAGCACAGTACTGCGCCCCACCAAATGTCCTGTGTACTTTGTTGCCCTTCAGGCTTCACGTCTGGTGCAACAGCTAGCCACCTTGAGTGAAAACATGAATATGAGTTCTGTCTGACTGCCTAGTTGGTACATTCGAGTACTTCAGCTTCGATGTCAGGTAGAATATCAGAATGAGAATACAGGTCCTAGGTTGGACTGTCAGTTCGTGCCTTCAGTTTATGTGCGATGATTGCTCACCTTGTAAAGCGGTAGTACATGAACGACAGGTTTTACAATGTAATCAAGTTTGAACAGGGTCTTAGCAAATGGTGCAAGGAGGTGGGATGCACGAGTGATAATAGGTGCTTCGAGTTCGTCGTAGTACAAGTGGCCAGCGAGAATGCCAAACTCGGGGTAAGGGTCTTGCTCTGCATCTGTGTCACTCAAAGGCACATAGCACGAGATAACCACGAAAGCCACATCCTCTTTGCCTTTCAAAATGAATAATGCAAGTATTTGGGCAGCAATCTGGATGTCTCCATGCAGCCCAGGGAGTTGGACCATGGCATGTGAATTCTGTTGTGACTGGGTCACAGGCTGGAAAATCACACCTCCTAGTTGCACCGTTTCACACCAGCAGATCGCTATAAATGGTATCAGCCTTGTTTTCTGAGGTTCCTACAAGCTTACCTTCCAGTGACTGAGCGTGCGTGTATTCCATTGCCAGTGGTAGAAGAGTCTTGTGCACATGAGCAAGCTGCCCTCCCATTCACTGTTTTGCAAGAATGGTCTTCATTTCCACAGAAGTTCCAGAAGCATGAGCATCGTTCAGCCGAGTGCCATGAATTTTGGACTTAAACGCCTGATTGAATGGACCGCAAAGGTCCTTCATCTCTGCAGGCAGTCACAGGCTATTTAACAGCAGTTGCAGGTTGGCTGCTCTGCACGCGTCATTGACAAATGTAAGCTCCAGTTCACCTGAAGGATTCAAAGGGTACGACGCAATTACTTTAGAACAAGGGAACCCGCCAAGATGGGTGCTCACCAAAGTGCATGTTTGTTTTGGTCCTCTGAAGCATGTAGTTGAAGCGCTCGAAAGCCCAGGTCCTCCATGAGTGCACTGGCCCTAGTCCAACCAGCAGCCTCTCAAAATGGAGGCAAGCATGGTGAACAGGTTGTACCTTTGCTTCCTTATACAACTCCAAAATACCTGACAAGTAGCTCTTGAAGTGGTGTGTGTACTGGCTTGCCAGCTCCTCTGAAGTAGACCGCAAGCTGGCGATATAAATTGCAGTGACAAGATGCATGTAGTTGTTGAGCATTTGCCGCTGCCTTCCCTGCGAATGGCCCCAGATACGAACCAACATAATGATGAGGTGGATCATACCTACTGAACGCCACTGGTCGGCTGACAGCATTCTCTTTTCAGAGCCAAGCAGTGATGGGGCTGGGAAAATGGATGACGGAAGAACTAGCTGCTCCTGATCTCTCCATACTTCTTCAAGGACAGCGTGACCAAGTACAACAGGCTTTTCACGATAGTCAACATTGGTACATTCAACTGAATGGTCAAGTAGGTTTCCTTGTGGATCCGTAAGGCCATTTTCAATGTGCTGAGATGATACTATTACACATGTCCAAATGTCAAAGATGTTGCTCTTACCCATTTGCCAATTAGGTCAACCAGTGCCATCTTCGTGAGGTGTTTGCCATGTCCCTCTGGGTCTGGTATTAATATGCCCAACTCACAACAGAGAGCCCGGAGTGTTCGAACTCGCACGCCGTTACCTATGTTCTTGTTTATCTTGGCACTTCTCAGCTTGGATCGCACATGTTCCAGCTCAGCTTCGGTTGGTATGTCACCCTGTGTCCGGGGTGGTCTTGCAGCATCTCCTGATGTGAGCAAACTATCATCTGCAATATCCTCTGCTGCCTATGATTGTACGGAAACCCTGCATGAGAGCGCCCAACTGCACCAAATACCATAAACTCACCTGAGGTGACTGCAACAACGACGATGCCCTTTGTTGATTATCGTGGCTCTCCTGAAGCTAATGAAGCACTCTATATATTAATCATGAAGACGTAATGAATCCTAACAGCTTACCCAGTCCAATAGTGCTCGTGCTAACATCACTGATGTACCTGCCCTCCTCAGCTCAAATGCACGGCATAAATGCCACAGTACAGGCCTACGGCATTTTTTGGAGAGAGATTCTATGCATCCATCACCTGTAGATTTCTGAAGTATAACTTTGAGGCCTTTCAAAAGTTCCTGTGTGGACGGCTTCGGGGGTGGTGTCTCGGTAGGGGAACTGGTGCCGTCACCAGCTGGAGCTGTAGGACTCAGACCCCATATGTACTGAACATGTTGTTGAATAACATGAAGGAAGAATGCATGCATAGAGTCCAGTACTGTGAACCAAATAGGATCCCAGTAAGGCAGTCTAAGGAGCTCCAAGAATCGCACACCGTAAGTCCTGGCAATTCGCTCTCGCTCCTCACTTGAAGTTGCTGAAAGCCATTCCTTTGCATGGATGCGGTGGTGTTCGGCAGAGCGCATCGCCCAAGACTCTATGTTGATGTTCTCGATTGCGTCCGCAGGCAAATAACAGAAAGAGCAGAACAATGTGGCCGCGTGGCTAAGAAACCCTGCCACTTGATGCGAACCAAGAATGTCACATACTAGAGGGACCAGAGCAAGCAAGACAACCCTTCCATGCCTGTAGTGTGCCGTTTGTGAAAAGAAGACCCCTGGTTGCCAGAACTCCAGTAGTTCATTTACAAGCGGGCGAAGGAAATTGTTGATCTGCTCGAGAGATGGCTTCTTTGGACCAGGAATGATGCCACAGAGATACATGTTCTCCGTGCTATATCGAATGTCCGCAGGCAAGTTCAAGCATGCCATATAGATTCCAGTCACGGAGGACGTTCCTTTGGCAACCTTCATACCGAAAGGATTGAACCCATCAACAGCCAACGAAAAAACAAGGCGAAGTTTATCATCCCTGCGCAAAAAGGGCTTTCCGTCGCAACCCTTCATATTTCGGATGAAGTTGGCATCGAAGATGTCTCGGAATCGCCCATCATTAGAGTCCGAGTCCGAGAGCTCGGACAACGGAGTTTCCAGCGCTGACTCCAGGTCAGGATAAGACAGAATCCTTCCTAGCCACCCTTTCAGTTCTTGGTATGCAAACTTCCGCACTGCACGGACTACCGATTTCCCGCATATAATCCACTCTCGCTTCAACTTCGCAGAACACGGACGGCTTGAAGGGAAATCATGGAAGGTGCAGAAATCGGGAAAGCCGGTATCACTGTAGAGGGTATAGCAGGATGGGCAGCAAACATAGAGTCGTAGGTGAGGATCAAGATCGAAGTGGTTCAAAATGGTGCGATGGTCTCTTGGGAATTTTAGCAAGGATTTTCTATCTTCGGGGGCTTGCATGTCATTGACGACATGCGACAGCATGAAGCTCAGGCTCTCTGAGACAAACCTGCTTTGCACTTGGGATATCCCACACAGAAGATTCAGGCAAAGAATCAAGAAACTTCCTGCTATAGCGGCGGGGTTGGATGCTCCAACACTTCGGAAGTAAACGTCTTCCGGATACACTCAGAAAACACACGAAAAAAAGTGAAGTTTCACATACCAGTGTTGACAATAACATGAGATCCCTTGTTGGGCGTCCCGCGCTTACTCTGCTTAACGTCCTCGTTCCGTTCATCGTTACCAGTCTGCGCGACCAGATCTCGGATCTGTTCCGAATTTGCATGGACACCCCTGCTCAGCGAACCGTGCCAAGCAGCCTGCCATATGGCATCGATCCTACGCAACTCATCCTCTAGCATTACCAAAAACTGCAATCGAGATGCGTCCAGAGAGGGGAATTGCTCAACGTGTCGTAGATTGACCAGGACTTCGTACAGCTGATGCTCGTGACCTAGTATGGCCTTATTTTCGGATGCATCTTTGGAGAGTCGTCTATGACCCATGTTTGGGCCAGGCGGGATAGAAGAATAGAGTTGGTAAGGAGAGTGATCATGTTCTGTGGGTTGGCTCTCGAAGACCAGATTCAAGTCATAGGAGAAAGAAATAATCTGCTGAGTGACTGCAGAACAGAGGCACATGAGGTCGTGTAGCGCGTTTTCCAGAGCAGTGGTTTCATCCTTAAGGTACAGTGAAGGGGAATGATCGCACCGGTCATCGATGTCAGTGTCGAAGGTGATTTGTGGGTCCACTGTTTCATTTGGTTCCTCATCGTTCGGATCACTGGAACTTTCCGCAAAACTATGCTTGATGGTGAGGTCCACATCGCCCTGAAGTTCCCGTGAAGGATCCTCGATCGTGTTCACTAGGGGATTCCCACCGTGCCGCATTATTGTACTGCCTTGCCTGTGACCTCCAGATGAGTTTCACTGAAAAGGCTGCCGTCTGCGACTTGGAGGAGGCGATTGAGCTGCATCGTGCAGCTTTGGAGCTACGTCCCTCTGGTACCCTTTATCGGTATCTATCACTCCATCAACTTGCTCTCTGTCTCTTAGATAGATATGACTGTCAGGGGGTAGTTAATGACTTGGAGGAAGCCATTAAGTTTGGACGTGCAGAACTAGAGCTCTGTTTGCCAGGGCATGCCCAACGTGGCACATCCCTCCATACACTCGCTTGCTTCCTCAGGAAGAGATTCGTGAAACGAGCTGCGATACACGACTTGGAGGAGGCGATTGAGCTGCATCACGCAGCTTTGGAACTGCGTCCCTCTGAGGATCCTGATCGGATATCGACTCTGCGAATTTGCTCTCTATCTGGCGAGTAGGTATGAAAAGCTGGATTTAGTTCAACTAGGCCAGCGAACGTTATAACAGTAGTATTGTAATTCAGGTACGATCCAGACGATGTGACAAGACGTTACATCAAGTGTGCATCGGACAGATCACCATGTATGGTCAGTTTGTCAGGCGCAAATGGCAAAGTCTTCCTCGCTCCAGGGTTATCTGATCGATCATGGATAGACGCCTTCATATCGATCAACGACCGGACTACACCTCCAAACCATACGACTGCTATCTACGCTCAAGATTCTCGTCTTCCCATTACTCATGGCTCCTGGGTGTTTCAGCGCAATGTGGTGTTCGCGGCGGCCACCTTCTCCAAGCAGCGACGTTACCATTGTTCCAGAAGTTTCCACTTCCACCAATACTCCTTTGCCAAGTAAGCCCCCAAGTCATTGCAGACACTCTTCGTGCCTTTTTTTTTACTGACTGAAGGCACTGACCCAATTCTCTGCAGGCGTTCACATCGTTGCACCCACTGAAACCCCTCGCTCGCAATCTCCACCTAGTAGTCGTAGTATCACAAACGCTCCTGTTCTCTGCTCAACTCAAGGTAGTTTCCCTCGCCCCTTTACATCCATTAGTTTACTTAGTGAAGCCACTCGTCAGTAGGTTCTCCGCCAAGTAGTACAGATGCCGTTTCCCCTGCACAAACTACACAGACTCAGGGTGAACGTATGAGTCCACAGTCTCCCCAAGACAACAGTAGAGATACTCCTGTTCTACGTGTCGAAGAAGTACCCTCGGGTGAGCACTTGATTATGACAAATGGGCCAGGTCTAACAACTATGTCAGCCTCCTTGCACTCTATTTGTTATTTAGATCTTACAACAGCTAAAAAGCACATCGATCGCATGCGGCGCTTTCGTATTCTTGTTATGGGCAGGGCAAATGCAGGTAAAACAACAATCTTGCAGAGGATTTGTAATACGATGAACCAACCAGCAATTTTTAACGGAAAAGGACAGAAGGCGGGTGCATGGCATTGCACTGATTGCATTTGACATTGACAACAGGTTGGGCTATATTCAGGTGGATGCGACTGTGGTTCATGGCTCACTAATGGTAAGATCACTTTCTGAAAGTTATGTACATGCTCTTGAATGTACTCAGCGTGGCCTCCACAACATCGAGGATGAATTTGTCTTTCAGAGTAATCCAGGCTTTGTTTTCCATGACTCATGTGGATTTGAAGCTGGAAGCCAAGAGCAGTTTGTGAACGTGAAGAAATTTGTGATGGATCGTGCCAGCACAGCCAAGCTAGACCAGAGAATTCATGCAATCTGGTAAGGACACCAAGACTGATATTCTGAACATATTGTCATTGTAGTTGTGATTGATTTAGGTTCTGCATTCCTTTGAATGAGAGGCACAGGATGGTGATGGCTGCTGAAATGAAGTTTTTTGATGAATGTGATACAGGGCATGGTGTGTAATACTGCACATACTTTATTATATTTATTCTTTTTTAATATTTATTTCACAGTTCCTGTAATTGTTCTGCTCACAAAGGCAGACACCTTGAGCCTTGATGCTATAGAACACCTTAGTGATGAAGGGCTGTGCTTAGATGATGCAACAAGGGCTGAAGCACAAAGAGGGATCCTGAATGATTGCATTATAACAGTCAGGGATTGGCTAAAAGAGCGAAAGTTTCCACCTTATGACTATATGGCACTCATAGGTTGGATTAATCTGTGTTAGTAGAACTGCAGAGCTGATGAAGAATCATTTCAGGAATGGAACAACAAGGTGCAGATTGCACATCCCTACTAAAATGCACAGGGAATGCATTGAGTGATAAAGGATTGCAAAAGTTGCTCATATCAACACAGCAAAACAATCTGCAGCTCTGTATGGAATGTGCTATCACCAAGTAAGTGTTCAGCTGAAGCCTGGTGTATAGTCAACTAACAGGTGCAAGATCATTGCAACTGTGGATGGAAAAGATGGCCTACAACATTCACCACAAAGACATGTCATATATTCTGGCAGGATGGTTTCCATTTGTAAGGAACAAAGTTGGTGCATGAATAAGATTCTGATTGATTAATAGAAAGTATGTGAACTGTAAAAGAGGCTGCTCAATTTGGGCTAACTGTACTTGTGGCCTTGCCATTAACCTTGAGATGATAGTATGTAAGTGGAGTGATAGCAGGTGGTGGTGGATGGATGCTGACCATGTTGACTACCCCCCTGTGTGACACATGTTCATAGTTTGTGAGTAGAGTGATGGTAGGTGGTAATGGATGCATACTAACCATGTTCACTGTCACCCTGTTTGATTTGGTTTTATAGTTTGTGAGTGGAGTGAGGGCTGGTAATGGTGGATGGATGCTGATCAAGGACACTTTCACACTGCTGCACTTTGGCTCACAGCAAGTGAGTGGAGTCATGGATGGATGCTGACCATGTTCATGGCCACCCTGGTGGATTTGGGTTCACAGGAAGTGAGTGGAGTCATTCCAGGTTGTGGAGGATGGATGCTGAGCAGTTTCACTGTCACCCTGTTGAACTTGGGCTCATAGGAAGTGAGTGGAGGAATACCAGGTGCTGGAGGATGGTTGCTGACCATGTTCACTGTCACTGAATTGGACTTGGATTTATAGCTTGTCAGTGAAGCCATAGCAGATAGTGGTGGATGGGTAATGACCATATTCACTGCCACCCTGGTGGACTTGGGTTCATAGTTTGTGAGTGGAGTCAAGGCAGGTGGTAGTGGATGAATCCTGACCATATATGCACTGACTGCCACATGATTGGACTTCTTCAAAGAAAGTGAGTGGAACTGTGGTGGGTGTTGGATGGACACTGACTATGTTTACTGCCACCCTGTTGGACATGGGTTCATAGGGAGTGAGTGCAGTGATGGCAGGCAGTGAATCCATGTTCAATGCTATCCCATTGGACTTGGGTTGATAGCTTGTGAGTGGAATGATGGCATGTCATGGTGGATGGATGCTACCCAATATTTACTGCTGCCCTGTTGGATTTGGGTTCATAGGAAGTGAGTCTGGTTATAGGAGGTGGCAATGGATGGATGCTCACCATGTTTACTGACCCCTAATTGGACTTGGGTTAATAGATTGTGGGTGGAGTCATGGATGATGGTGGTAGATGGATACTGACCATCTCACTGTCACCCTGTTGGATTTGGGTTTCTAGGAAGTGAGTACATGATGGCTGATGGTAGTGGATGGATACTAACCATGTTCATGTCCTCCAATTTGACTTGGGTGCATAGCTTGTGAGTGGAGTCATGGAACATGTTGGTGGATGGATGCTGACCATGGTCATCCTGGTTCATAGGATGTGAGTGGAGTGATGACAGGTGGAGTTGGATGGATGCTGACCATGTTCACTGCTACTTTATTTAATTGGGTTCATAGGTTGTGAGTGAAGGGATGGCAGGTGATGGTGGATGGATGCTGACCATTGCTGCCCTGGACTTTGGTTCACAGCAAGTGAGTGGAAGCATGGCAGGTGGTAGTGGATAGATGCTGACTGTGTTCACTGCTACACAATTGCACTTGGGTCTATAGGTTGTGAGTGGAGTCTGTACAGGTGGCAGTGGCTGGATGCTGACCATGGTCACTGCTACATAATTGGACATGGGTGCATAGCAAGTGAGTGGAACCATGGCTGGTTGTGGTGGGTGGATGTTGAGTATGCTCACTCTGACCCTGTTGGACTGGGGGTTCATAGGCTGTAAGTGCAGTGATGGCAGGGAGTGGTGGATGTCTGCTGACCATGTTCAATGCTGCCCTGTTTGGCTTGGGTTCATAGGAAGTGAGTGCAAGTGATAGCAGGTGGTGGCAGATGCCTGCTGACCATGTTCACTACCATCCTGGTGGACTTGGGTTCATAGTGTGTGAGTGAGGTCTTGAATAGGTGGTAGTGGATTGGTACTGACCATGTTCATGGCTACCTAAATGGGGTTGGCTTCATAGCTTGTGAGTAGATTCAAGGCAGGTGGGGGTGAATTTCCAGGAACCTGACCATGTTCATTGCTGCCCTGTTGGACTTGGGGTCATAGCTTGTTAGTGGAGTCATGGCCAGGGGCATCAATGGATGCTGACCATGTTCACTATCACCATGTTACATTTGGGTTCCTAGGAAGTGAGTGGCATGATAGCCAGTGGTTGTGCATGGATGTTGACCATGTTCCCTACCACCTTGTTGGAGTTGGGTTCATAGGTTGTGAGTGGAGCCATAGCAGGTGGTGGGTGGATGCTAACCATGTTCAATGCAACTAAATTGGCCTTGGGTTGCAGCAAGTGAGTGGAGTGATGGCAAGTTGTGGTGAATGGATGCTGACCATGGTCACTGCCACCCTATTGGACCTTGGCTGACAGCAAGTCAGTACAGTGGTGACAGGTGGTGGTGGATGGATGCTGACCATGTTCAATGTACACACCCTGATGGACATGGCCTCATAGCTTGTGAGGAGGGTGATTGCAAGTGAGGGTGTATAAATACTGATCATATTCCCTGTCACCTTTTTGGATTTTGGTCCATAGGATGTGAGTGGAGTTTGAGTAGGTGGTGATCTATGGGTGTTGACCCTGTTCAATGCCAACCTGTTGAACTTGGGTTCATAGCCAGTGAGTGGAGTGAAAGCAAGTGGTGGAGGATGCCTGCTGACCATGTTCACTACCACTCCATTGGACTTGGCCTCATAGACAGTGAGTGGAGTAATGGTAGATAGTGGTGGATGAATGCTGACCATGTTCACTGTCACCCTGTTGGATTTTGCTTTACAGGATGTGAGTGGACATGGCAAGTGGAGGAGGATGGATGGTGACCATGTTCAATGTCAACCTAACTTGGATGCATAGGAAGTGAGTGGAGTTATGGCAGGTGGTGATGGGTGGATACTGACCATATATACTGCCACTCCATTGGACTTTGGATCATAGCAGGTGAGTGTATCATGGCATGCAGGGGTATTCAGTAGATGCTGACTGCATCAACTGCCACCCTGTTGGACTTGGGCTTGGATTCATAGGAAGTGAGCACAGCAAGTAGAGGTGGTGGATCAATGTTGACCATGGTCTCCATCCCCATGTTGGACTTGGGTTTGTAGGGAGTGAGTGGAGTAGCACCCTTTGGTGATGGATGGATGCTGCCAATATTGAACTTTGACTCACAGCAAGTGAGTCTTCTGTGACACCCTGGTTTCATCATGTCTCAATATGCTTCAGATGGTGAAATAAATCAAACCTACCTACCTGAGTTTTTGCTTGATGATACTTTTCAGGATGTTGGTGCTCTCTCTTATGGGATATCCTGTTAATCCATATACCTCCTTGGCCATCTTTCAGAATGTCAGTACTCTCCCACAATCAGGATTATGAATATGTCATATATTTTATCCAGGCAGTATGGATCTTCACTTTCCTTAAGCATGGTATGATTGCTAATAAAGGTTACAGTTGGTCAGTGCTGCTCCTATGTCACTCACATTTACTCCTACAGTCATTACAATATAATCTGCAGGTTGTGAGTTTAAGGTTTTCCCTAATCCTTCTAGCATTGAGGACAATAGCCTGCTATTCACCAATACAAGCAGCAGTGTCTCACAATGCCTGTTCTCTCTATGTCATCAGAAAATTCTATGCAATACATTGTTGAGCATTCCATTGGTAATGAAATCCATTTGCAGCTTGGATGATGGCTCACATTTTTAGGGGCCATACTTGTTTTTGAGTATTTATACTTCTTGTTACAGAGCAAAGAAGATGTGGATGATTTCCAGGATCCCCTGAATTTGGCTCTACAGACATATGAAGCTTCAGGTGTGCATGCCAATGTGGAAACACATATTAGTGCAGCCTTTCAGGAGCATGATGATGATGTGGCAAGTTTGTGTTCTGTTTTTGTGGGTATTGTTCATGAGAATCAGATGTGTAAGAAATATTGTCTTTGATTCACACTCACACTCACCATTATGTTTCACCCAGCAAAAATCCTGAAATAAGATGGGACAGACTAGTGGTCATGTGAGGCTGCTGAAATTTCCCAAAGCCTTTTGTGTACAGTGGCTCAAATAACTGTCCCAATGCTTGTGGTTATGTGAGCAATTGTGGTATAGCAAGTTAGTGATTGGAAGCTTGGATAAAATCTAGGGGAGGGATGGCAAATCTGGTGTGGTGGCTCATTGAGACAGCTTTTTGAGTTTGAACATTGTATAGACAATTTTATGTTAATATGTCATACAAACTATGCTCTGCTGTAGGTAAGTGCAGTTTTGCTGTGGCTTGTTGCTCACCTCAGCTTTGAGTATTGTCACATGACTAAGCTTGGTTCTACTAGCTGTGCTGGCCAGTTTCAGAGCTGAACAAGTGCAGCCACAGATTAAGTCAGCTCACTGTATCTGGGTCTGGCTTGTTATGTAGTACATATCCCTGCAATATGCCAAATCTCAAGGGTATCTATCAGCTACAGTACTAATGTACACTTATCACACTGAAAACAGAGATTACCAGGCATGCATTCATGCAGGAGAGAAATAAATTTGCAAGATGACATTTTCACATATACATGTAACCTACTCTACTCATATGTACATATGTAGTACATATGCAGCTACATGATATACCAATGTCACAAGCATTTGATGTTGAGGGGGGGATGACACATCACCCTGAAAGTTGGATTGGCTTAGTGTTGCTACAGCTCAGCTAAGCCAATCTTGGTAAAAACTGTGGCTTCAGCTTTCTGCAGCTTAGCTCCACTCCTGAGCTATTTGAAACTGTTATGATTCATCTAAATGTGGGACATCTTTTCCTTTCTCAATATACTTCCTTTTGTTTCTCTGATGTTCTATGATGTTCTATTCCATTTGACACATGTCCAACACATGAGTTCCTTTGGCCAATGGCCTTTCTCCCTTACTTACATGAGGTTGCCTTGAGGCCTCTTTTTGTACAGTATATAAGTAGATCCCTCCTAGTCCTGAGACTCTCAGACCAGAGCTGTCCAATCTACCAGCTATAACCTCTCCACTGGAGGCATTATCTAATGTTTGAGCCACAATCATTGAAAGAACATGAAAGAAACAGATACTGTATTTAAGAAGATTGAATGATTTTACCATGTTCTCTCTGTATTTTGAAACATAGTATCTGTTTCTGCAATGTTTTATTTTACTAAACATTGGTTTTTGTCCCCAGTGTCTCAGCACTGCAACTTATGCCTAACAAGCCTTACTTCAGAACTATGTGTTGAACCAGTAATGGCATCACATGACCATTCTATGAATAGTACATTCCATACTATTCTACAGTGTTCCATGAACCTGGCTATCTGGTTCTTTGTTATCTCCTTATCTCCAGTACTTTACCAGAGACATATCTAGTTAGAAGGTACTCTTAGGATATACAGTGACTCAAAAAACCCTTTCAATGGTTTGCTCTTTTGTATTGATGGTGGTGCCAAAAATCAGGGAAATTCTAAGAAATCTTGCAAGTATTCACACAGATAGCCCTAGGTCCTGGCTTCAAAAGGGTACCTTACCCAGGTTATTTGGCTTTGTTTTGGCTGAGACATTCCATGTTTAATCAGGACAACTCATTGAAAGGGTTTTTTTGCTGATGAAATGGCAGCATATGCATGGCAATTGGACAGCATATTTTGTGGTTTAGAGTATGAATTTTTTGCAGTCATGCATGCTAGTGATTACATAATATATCATATGATCAGTTTGATGGTTTGTCAGCATGTAAACAAGGCCAAGTATTGAACTTGAGTCATTGATCCTCTATTCTGTACCATCACTCAATTAGGACCATTCTCTCAGGGAAATGTCAGCAAATTATGGTATTAATTGGCATTACCATGAGTAGGATGTATGCCTAGCACCATTGTTCTCCTAAAATAGTTGCTAAAATTCATTCCTGTACCATTTCTGCTACCAATGCCTGAGGAGTCCTGACAGTAATTAGTGTTGGGAAAGGTGACAATGTCATGGAAGTCATTCTGGCACTTCAGGAGTTGAAGAATGAACTAATCCCCTCCCAACTGCTGCATTTCTACACAAGAAAAGGCAGCACCAAGGTTGGGGTGAGGCAATGCCCTCCTCTGCATACCAGGAGCCAAGGAGGGTCAGTCAGACTATGCCCTGTACTGAACTATGGATGACCAGGAAAGGATTATTTGGTCATAGGTGACCAGTGGAAACACCTAAGGATGGATGGAAGGGAAAAAAATTGCACCCTAGCAGCCCAATAGGTTATTCCACCTACAAGCCCTGGAAAGTAAAGAAGGATTTTACTTCCCCCAATTTTGATACCAGCTTTTCTTGCATAGAAATGCAGCAGTTGAGAGGCGATTAGTTCATTCTTCAACTCCTGAAGTGCCAGAATGACTTCCATGACATTGTCACCTTTCCCAACACTAATTACTGTCAGGACTCCTCAGGCATTGGTAGCAGAAATGGTACAGGAATGAATTTTAGCAACTATTTTAGGAGAACAATGGTGCGAGGCATACATCCTACTCATGGTAATTCCAATTAACACCATAATTTGCTGACATTTCCCTGAGAGAATGGTCCTAATTGAGTGATGGTACAGAATAGAGGATCAATGACTCAAGTTCAATACTTGGCCTTGTTTACATGCTGACAAACCATCAAATTGATCATGTGATATATTATGTAATCACTGGCATGCATGACTGCAAAAAGCTCACACTCCAAACCATAAAATATGCTGTACAATTGCCATGAATATGCTGCCATTTCATCAGCAAAAAAACCCTTTCGATGAGTTGTCCTGATTAAACACCAAATGTCTCAGCCAAAACAAAGCCAAATAACTTGGGTAACATATCCTTTTGAAGCTAGGACCTAGGGCTATCTGTTTGAATACTTTCAACATTTCTTAGAATTTCCCTGATTTTTGGCATCAACATCAATGCAAAACAGCAAAACATTGAAGGGGTTTTTTGAGTCACTGTACATAATGCCTATGAATGCACCTGAAACACTAGGTATGGTGTTGGCCACCTTGTGCTGGTTGCTTATAATAGGCATCTGTTGATTTCACATAATAGATCTTCTTCAGCTACGTGGCGTCAGAATACCAGCAGAAAGTAGCTACCGACGCATGGAGAAATGGGATGTACGTGCTCGTATTCCTTCATCCCAATGCTTCTTCTCCCTGGGTATTTTATTGGTTCCCTTGTTCAAATCTCGCAATTCGTAGTCTGTCAGTCTGGCTGTGTGAAAGGGTCACATGTGGGAAATTTCAGTATTTTGCCATGTGTAGAAGATGATTCAACAGCCAATTGTAAAATATTATATTCTGCTAAAGCATTATCTGGTTTGTATAATTTTATATTTTGAGGTGTGGCCAAATGTATTTGTAACACATAATATTTTACAATTGTGTTCTGAATTATATTCTACCCATGGCAAAATATTGAAATTTCCAGCATATGTCCATATTGGTATGACACTGCATCTGTAACAATGGTTACACTGGAAATTTCAAGATTTTGCCATGGGTAGAATATAATTCAGAATACAATTGTGAAATATTATATGTTTCAAACGCATTCAGACCCACCTCAAAATAATAAATTATACAAAACGGATAATATTGTATCAGAATATAATGTTCTACAATTACTTTCTGAATTATCTTCTACCCACGTCACAATATTGAAATTTCCCATGTGTCAGTAGCTCGTACAAGATAAGTAACAACAAACAACGTTACCATCCCATATTATTGGGATCTTATCTCTCTGTGCACCATCAGTTGTACCCTCGCAAGTTCTTTCACAAGCTAGTCATTTTAGGTACGGAGACCAACTTCAAGCATCATTTGTTCAATTTGCGCCTGAAAGAGAAGGCATGGGTAGCAGGTGGGAGAGACGGCACCCGCTGTGCAGAGGCGGCATGTCAGCACACGCGTTAGGTATAGCGGCAGGTGCTATGGAGTCGGTATGGGCAGGACGCAGGGCCCACGGAGTGTCGACTGACACAGGACAACTAGCGGTAGAGAAAGCGGGCGGGCACAGCGGGAGGACAGATGTCATTTACCATGTCCACAGTGTTCTGATGATCAGTGAAGGTAGCAGTCACTGGCATCAGCATAACAAGAGTGGAGCTGGATGGCCAGCGAACAGTAGACAAACAATCCATGAAAACACTCGCCCGTAGACACAGATGCAGAGCAAAAATAAAATTCAATCAAAAGATAGTAGAAGAATGAGGGAAAACTGCAGCAGTTACTTCAGGGAGAAATGGAGCAAAGGGAAGAAGGGATGCATTGGGCGGTAATGCAGAGTGGAACGAATTAGCATTGGACGAGCACAAATGGTTGATTACATGATGGTCACCAGCACGACGAAGTAAATGACTGGGTACCAGCACGTATTAGAGGTTCAGATCCATGAGAATATTGCCTTTCATGAGTTCGGTTATAGTCTACATCAGCGTTTTAGCAACAAGGACGCTCCACATACGCATAGCTACACGTAGTTAGGAATGATAATGACGCACAGCAATCGCAGGGCGTATCAACCAACCGCACCGTTATCCTGGAGTTCTGTTAGATTCGGTTGACTGACTTTACTAGTCATGTCCTTGAACCTAATTCTTTTTGATGGAAAGCCGTGAAAATCGTTTTCCTCGGGCACGGGGCCCTTGGAACTAGAGGCAAAAGCTGGGGTACGGTTTACTGGCTGTACTGGCACGACTAGGATGATTGCAATAAGTGAAGGTAGCGGCGAGCTTCGCCATACATACCTGTCAATGCCGACTGGCTGCGACAAATGCGCGGACGATGCGTTTCGTCTGGACGCGTAATGGCTTCGTAGAGTTTGTTGACCTCCACTGCACTCAGATCATGGATTCCTCTGTTCCTGCGCTTACGGAGAACTCCAATCGGCCAATTCATCACTGCATACCCATTTTTCTCTAGGTCTTTCTCTAGAGTATACCAAGGCAAGCGCTCGTAGGGTAAACCAAGTTCCCCTGGGTACATCAGATTGTATATGGGACGAATAACAGTCCATGGCAACTGACTTACTGAGCATGTCGAGAAGTCTATCCTTTATCCGCTCAACCTTGTCTGACTTGGATAGCTTCGAAGAACTAGATGTACCGTGGTCCAGAGAATGTCTTGGTAAGGCACTTTCCTTGTCAGTCAGAGGCGTTGTCATGACCGAGTGGGTTTGACTTACTCATGGTGAAGCTCGAAAGGGTCGGAAATATTCAAAGCCAAGGAGTCCACATACTGCCTCTGGATCTAACCAGTTAGCAAAGGGGGCAGTGCGAACTCTGTAGTAGACTGACCAGCTTGAGGAGTTGCCTACCCAGCTGTGATTGCTTCTCATATTTGGAAAGAGTCGGGTCACGTAGCATGCTCGTGAATGCCTCCATCCCCGCTGGTTCTTGCACGTCGACTTCCAGGGACCCCTGGGATGGTGGGCCCTCTCTCAGCGCGTCGTTAGGCAGCAACGGAGGCCCGAGTCCATCAGGCTCCCTAGAGTTTCCCATCTCAGACCCCACAACGGAGGATGGATCAGTAAAAGACTCCATACAAATAGCATGGCACCTTCGACATCCATAGAGCTCAATATCTTCGCTCCGAAGGAACGTTGCTACAGCAACATTAACAGCAATATTGAGGGGCAACTGTCGGCTATTTTGGTGTGAGTAGCACAAGCCATAATCCACAATAGAGTATGACTCGCTGAAGGAACGTTGCTCAGAATAGTCCTGGTGAAGTTTGTGGTAGAGCCTGACGCTCGTAGCAGACAACAAGGGGTGCACGGGCAAATCAAAGCAGTTAAGGGAAAGGTGAACCTTGGATGAAAGGTGTCTGTGCCAGCCCTCAGCATGTAGACCCGCGTCCTCGTGAGCAGGGCCACTCCACATTGCCAACGCGATTATGCCTAGCACCACCCAAGGGTCAGGTGCATCGAAGACGTTATCAGGAAGTTCGACTGTGGATATGGTGGATGCCCACTCGAGGCGACATCCGTAACATGCAGTATGCCACCGTAAATCCTCCGGAAATCTGTTAACCCAGGGAAGATATCCCAAATCGAATCCATGTTTCTTCATCAGCGGTTCCAGTTTTCTGTCCACCAGTAACTCTGCTGTCGGGCTTAATCGCCTTGAAAGACGCAGGTTTGCAGGGGAACGATAGCTGAAGAGGACATGCAACAACGACACATGCGAAATCACCATGTGCTGAGCACCAATGTCCTCGTACCGAGATTTGAGTCTTGCAAGTGGTCAGTCATACCGGAGCGAAAGTCTTAAGTTGGACGTACAAGGAACGACAACGCATGCAGCACTTGTAGCCCACCTCCAACGTGGGAGGAGTACCCTCCAACCAAACGACCATGTTGAACCATTGCCTCATACCACGATGATTCGCTGGTGAACATATGTATGCACCCGTCCTCCTTAGATTTTACCAGCGCATTTTCCCAAGAGCTGGATTGAGAAGGAAATGCGTCCCAGCACTTGCCTATGATATTACTGAGGATAGATGCTATCTTGGGAGTCCTGAACGTGGGGGGAGTGCGGCCATGAAATGCAAACAACTCTGCTACACCCTTGGAGCTGGCGATTAGCCAGGCGATTGCGCAAATGCGTTGTGCCGGTGTAGCATTACGTATTCTTTCGTTCCTCTTTTCATGGATTCCTGTCACGGTCGGATATCGTTGCTCAGCGATGCGACGACGCAGGGCAGACTGAGCATCGGCCCATCCATCCCTGGGGAGACCGATTCCCCAACATAGCCCTTGATTCCCACGAAGCCACTCTTCATCGCCGTCGGCCCACAGCCACACGTCGTCGTCTACAAGCCCCTCGACTATTTGGAGCCAAAGCTCTCGTACCTTTGGGCAAGGGTCGAAGTCGCACGCCAGGCGTAGCCACTTGTTAATGACATCAAAGACAAAGGTCACTCTCCAGCGCTCCCATCCTCCTACCATGTCTTTAGTCCACCGGATAGAACGTTCGTCATCCGCCAAGGCATAACCCTGCTGGGACCTACTGTTAATAGATTGTCGTCATGATCGATGGAAAATCCCTTCCCACAAGACACATCCTACTCACCTGGACTTACTGGTCTCAATTCCGTTGGTACTGTCACCATGTCCCTCTACACTATCCGTAGAATGTGAACTTTTCAAGTTCGCGTTTTCAGTGTTCTTTGGCACAGCAGGAGTGACGCACCGGCGCAGGAATGACTCAGGCCTGGTTGGACCCCAAAGGAGGTGGGGGGAAACTGCAAGGAGGGATGGATGGGTGTCATAAAGCTTGGTGAATCTGCTCTGATGTCCGTTTTCTAAATACCACGGAGGGTTACGGCCACCGAAGGACTTGAGGAGTGAAGAGATTTTCTACTGCCGCGATATGCACGATCGTGCAAACGTAGTGGACGGCATGGCTTTTATGTGGAGGGTAAGTGCTTGTTGCTGTGTACATATCATACACGAGGTTGTTCCAAGTTACTGCAGGACCCGGCAGCACCTGTAGTTTTACCGGAGTGCTGTGCTCAAAGTTTCCAGAACAGCATTTCGAATCCACACACGGAGAGCGAGAGTCTGGACTCAGCTTACAGAGAACTACCGTTTGGTAAATTGATCGAAGTATGGTCCGTTGCGTGTGTATTCATTAAAACGAAATAAATCCGGGACGCATGATGCATGATATGATGGCCCGTTGCACCACGCAAAACATGGCGGAATCAAAAAGCAGGGCCACGCAACACAAAGGACACGACACAGGATCATCACCCCGGGTGCTCCGTTCTAATCATTGAAGTATGGATTCCAAGCAGCATATGACAGGCAGACCGCTGAAGTGAAGTTCCTCGTCCTCAGTCGCCGCTTCAACGTATAGGGATATTACACCGCTGCGTTGACATCATTAACCATAGTTTGTACCATCGATGTCTAGCGACTACGCCAGCACGCATCAAGGTGCACAAGTCTAACACGCACTGGATGGTCCCCAGTTGACCAGCCATTATCAAACTGACTTATTTGGACCTATGCCATCACACACGAGTGCGCATCAGACCAAGGAGGTCCACATTTGCATTGGCTGGACCAAAGCACCGGGAACTAGGACTGATCAGCAGTTGAACCTGGGTCTCCCTCTTCCCAAACTGTGAAGAGTAGGCCGCACACAATTATGTAAAGTAAAAGACGTACAATGATATCCATATGTAACAAAACTGTTTGAGGATGTCGAAAATCTTCTAGAACAGAAGGCTCTCGTTCCAGGATTAACTGCAAGTAGATGCACATGATGTAAGGTAAGATAAGATGATGACAAGTCACCATAGGGAATAGAAGTTAGGTTTGGCGCTGCCAAGCTGAGAATACTGGGCTTCCACGCGACGCCGCACACACACAGTGTGGTCACAGCACTCTTACCAAAATTTATGCTTTGGCACAGTGCAACGGAGGCTATCCAAGGATGAGGCCTATGAGGAACATGTCTGCGTGCTGGAACCTTCTCGATTTGGAAGGTACTTGGAGACCCGAACTTAAAATTCTGCCGGGGCTGAAAGTGCAGGATTTAGGATGAGGTAAAACCAAAGTGCTTGCAGGGGTAATTCACATGGGATATGGACAACATTTGATTCTCTTGCCACTCATGGTACCACAGCACATGGAGAGCAATTACAGAAGTATCCCAAACCACTCTCAGATCGCTAACAGACCCCCGCAATACAAAGACCCCCCGAGACAAGACCAGAACAGACCAGCGGTGCGAACGGCAGCCAACTCTGGAAAGAGACCCGCGCCGTCACCTCTCGACTCTCCCCCACCCCGTAGAGAGTCCAAATGCTATCTGGCTCACTACTCCCTCAGCAGACCAGTTATAAGGCAACGTCAAGATAATCACACAATGTGGGCGGACTATGACGAAGAGATGGGAGACAATCTCGAAGACTTCGAAGTTACACGTCATCACCCACAGTACCCCACAACGGACCTGGGCCTCACCCACCAGGAAGCAATGGAGGAACTTGGACTGGCACTGGATAAGGCCCTCTATGCACTTAAAGCAATCTCTGACCATGCTAGTTTTCCAGATGACTTAAGGGAAAAAGCCACGTTCATCTATGACAAAGTTGCAGGCCCCTGCGAGATGGTACACAAACCCACCACGAACTCTAATCAAGAAATTGTCACCATGCTTATGAAGCTCACCCAGGAGGTCGAAGACCTCAAATGCTCCCACAACAGCCAACCCACCATTCAAACCCCAAAGGACTCATTCGCCAATGGCCCAATCATCAAACCTCAACTCAAGCCCTCCTCTCAACCCTGGTTGAACCCCGCGCTAGAGACCAGAAGGATGAACAACCCCATGACGTGCCACCACCCTGCGTGACTTATTATTCAGCTGACATCCCCCCTGCCTCTGGACCAGCATTTCTCCAGCAAAGATGTGGTAGAAACAATCAACACATCTCTCAAACACAAGACCAAAGCCTCAGTGGTAGCAGTCAAATGGAACAACAAAGGAAACTGTGTAGTCATAGCTCACCCTTCGTTCACAGCCGACGACCTCTTACCCCACAATGAAGAAATTGCAAAGGCCTTGCTAGACCAATGCGCTCTGGATGGATGGACTGCTAGAGCTGACAAAAAATGGCACAGAGTCCTTGTCCATGGCATGGACACCGGTAAATCAGAAATGGAGGACATACAAGACCTAAACAACTTCCAGGGCTGACCCGCTTCTGAACTAGAGGACGAACTCAAGACCCAGAATCCTTGCATGGCCAGAATCCGATTAATGGAACCTCCCCGCTGGATTGCTCACCCAGAAACACTTAGACATAAGGTACACTCCTCAATTATACTGACCGTCTCTTCACAGGAAGAGGTCGACTTCTTGCTCAGCGTAGGAGGCACCTTCATGTTTGGAAAATACACCACCATCAAACGATATCAAGATACCAAGCCCATCAAACAGTGCACAATCTGCTGGTCCTATGACCACTTTTTGACAAGATGCAACTCCACGCCCAAATGCAGAACCTGCGCAGGTCCCCACAAAGAAGAATCCCATGTCTGCAATGAATGCCCCGATACCGCCAAAGCCCAAAAGGGCTGCTCGCACATCCCTATCCACTGCATAAACTGCAATGGCGATCATTGTGCTGACAGTACTAACTGCCCCATGAGACAGATTGCCTTTGGCACAACTAGGTCAGCTACTAGAGGAGGAAGAACCACATGCCCGCCTACCCACAGAAACACCCAAGCATGAGAGGAAGAAACCTCATGGGCCCGATACGAATCATCCAGCTGAACACAAACAGATGTAACGTAGTCTGCCATACCCTACTTAACTCTACCACCCACGACTTTGACATCACCTTACTAATGGAACCTTGGTTTGGAAATATAGGTAATAATCAAAGAGGCCCAGTAGCAGGACCGGGGTGGATACCCATACTACCGTTACAACCCATCCTGGACAACATCACACCAAGAGTTATGGCATATGTCTGATGTAGAAACGACTTTACCGTTACACTACACTCAGACTTAGCCACAGACGCAGACATTCAGATACTACAGATAGACCAGCCCCCACATTCCCCTGTCATTGTTGCCAATATCTACAATCAGAGAGCAGGTGATGATCCACAGTCCTGGACATTTGACCATCTTGTAAATATGATATTCCCAAACAACCTGCCTGTAATTATTTCAGGTGATTGGAACTTGCACCACCCACTGTGGTCTGCAGATGATCACCCACAGAGTGTGAAAGCTGAAGCACTTGTAAACTGGGCTTTTGAGAATGGCTTAGTGATTCTCAACAAAAAAGGCAAACCAACCTATTTCTCCCATGATGGGGAATCATTATCCACCCTTGATCTAACATTCGCCAACCATGCTGCGCTTACTGACGAGGCAATCTGCAACTGGAAGGTAGACCGGGAACTCTCATGTGATTCAGACCACTTCGCCCTCACCTGGTCCATTGACCGGGCTAATTATCCCATCGGCAATGTCATGGCACAGAAGTATAAATGGAAAGATGTAGACAAGGACAAGAAAATCGTGTGGAAGGACAGGTATACAGCAGAGATAAATGAGAGGCAATGGATCTTTAACCAACTGGCATCGTCTGAGTACCCCTCTACTCAGACTCTCGAAATTGCTGCTATTGAGCTTCAGAACGCTATCACTGCTGCAACAATCGCCCATATCCCTACTCAAAGGGATAGCAAGCATGCTAAACCATGGTGGTCCAATGACCTAACCAACTGCCTTGAAAACATATGGGATCTCCGGCATGCCACAGCAACTTTCCACTCAATCACGGGTGACACAGACCCGACGACCACCCATCTAATCAAGATGGCCCACAACTGGTTCAAGAGGAAGGTTAGAGAAGCAAAGAAAAAATGGGTAGAAGAAGAACTGCAGAAAACTGACCCAAATGAGGTGTGGAACTTCACGAAATGGCCCAAAGGTATCCGCCAGTACCCAACCCCAGCCATTAACCATGGCACGGATAGGCCGAAAGCCATTTCCCACCAAGAGAAATGTGACACCCTCAGAGAAACACTCTTCCAATGCCCACCGCCACTTCAAGTGGACCAAGTAGACCTCGTCAACCCCCTCCCAGACGATATCCCATGGCCCCATGTGACGTATTCTGAAGTCTGGCACACTATCTTTTCCCCGAGCTGCAAGAAGGCTCCCGGACCTAGCCAGATCACATATTCTGCATTATGGTTGGCCTGGCAAGCTGATGCCACCCCAGTTTACCTTCTTATATCCCACTGCACTAATACAGGGTTCCATCCTCGGTTATGGCGCAAAACCATTGCAGTTGCCTTGTGTAAACTGGGCAAACCAGACTATTCTGACCCTAGAGTGTACCGCCTTATTCAACTAGAAGAATGCCTGGGCAAAGTCCTGGAAGCAGTCATGGCCTGTTGTCTTACATCATGGATCCACATCTATGGTCTAGTTCCCCCAACCCAGTTCAGCAGACACCCAGGCAGCTCTACAGTAGATGCTGCTCTGATGTTCATAAATGACATCGAAGCAGCCCACAACCATGGGTTCATCACCTCGTGTCTGACTTTCGACATCAAGGGTTACTTTGACTGTGTCAACCACGCCAAACTAACCAGCATACTACGCCAAAAAAACCTCCCCATCCCGATGGTCAAATGGGTTGCATCGTTCCTAGCAGAACGCGAAGCAGCAATTTGCCTAGATGGTAAACTGTCACCATCTAACCCAGTAACCAACGGCATCCCACAAGGCTCCCTGATCTCCCCAGCATTATCAATCGTCTATGCTAGCTCACTATACAAAGAATTCCACCAAAAACTGTCAATGCGCATGATTCCCCTGGGTCTCCCCACCTCCAAAGCAGCCCCTGTGGCATTACTAGGTTACATAGACGATGGCAACCTTTATGCCTCATCCATGAGTCTAGATCTCAATGTCTCCATCCTATGAGACTGTTTCTGCACAGTCACCCATATTCTGGAAAACCTCAGCCTGACAATCGAGCTTTCCAAATCAGAGCTTATCCACTTCTCTAGGCACTGTAAAGAAACATGCCTGCATATCGACCTAACATACCATAATGCCTCCCACCACATTAATCACTCAGAAACCATCAGGTGGTTAGGCATATGGTTCGACTCCAAATTATCGTTCCATAAACATGTACAAATGGTTACCTCAAAGGCACAGCACGTTGCCACTGGAATAACGATGTTAGCCAACACAGTCAGAGGACTCCATCAATCCCATCTCCGTCTTATCTATAATGCATGCACCCACAGCATTATGACATATGCAAGCCCGGTCTGGTGGACTGGACAAAAACTACTGGCCAACAAACTCTCCATTGTCCAAAACAACTGCCTACACCATATCTGTGCCACCTTTCAGACCACCCCAATGCGAGCGCTTGAAATTGAAAGTGCAACTCCACCAATCCCCTTCTACCTCAATGCCATCAACAGAAACTATGCAACCCACTTGCACAAACTTCCCCGTAACAACCTGGTCATTATGTGGCTACCTCAAATATGGAGAGGCCACAACCCACTGGATCATGCCCTGCCCCTCCCCCTGAACAAAAGACCTCGCAATATGCATCGACACCCCAGAAAAACCAAATCCACACGTCTCCAAAATCTAGCCAGCCTAACAGACCCCCTCATCCCACACATCAACATCTTCTCCATCCTGCCCTGGGATGATCTCTGTGATAAATATAACACCAGGCTATCAATCAACCCGACATCGACAGACAACGTCAAAGATAGAAAATGCACCGCTAAGAAACACAATGAACTTGTACTTAATCTCAGTGCAGATAGACAGTGTTTACTTGTATATATGGATGGCTCTCTGAAGATCAAGGATGGCGATCGCAAAGTTGGGACTGGCTGGGTTGGTTTTCACCTCACCCACAAAGTCATAAGTGGCAAAGTAAACCTCAGAGGCAAAAACGAGGTATTCAATGCAGAACTCATGGGACTGGCAAGAGCACTGGACGAAGCGATTGTATATGCAAACGTGCATGACATACACCACATCCATACTTTCCTAGATAACCAGGCAGCGATCCAGGCAATATCAGGCTCCTCCCCTCCCCTCACCTCACAACACATTGTTATACAAATATGAGACACTATAAACATGTTTCTCAGCAACAATGCCCTGAACCATCTGCGTATCTCCTGGATCCCTGGGCATTCCAATATTAAGGGGAATGAGAAAGCAGATGCCTTAGCTAAAGAAGCAACAGCAGCACCACTTCCCAACAATGCTAACACCACCACTTCATATGCGTTTGAAAGGCACCAGTCACAAACTCTCCTCTTGGAGGAATGGATGTCACACTGACACAACACTTTAAAAGTAAACAGTTTCTTTGTGCCTGTGGATCGCTTGCCCCCATCACTTAAACCCCATAACCATTTCTGCAACTCTAAATGGGAAATATACAGAAGGCTTATTCAAAGTCGAATGGGACATGCCTTCACAGGCGAGTACTATTCCACTTTTGTCCCCACAGAGAATGCCTCCTGCCCATGTGGTGAACATCTCCAAACTCGTGAACATATACTGGCAACGTGCCCTGCCTATGAGTCCAACTGAAACATATTATGCTCTGCATCAGAAGACCTTGTCATAACAGATATCTTAGGAATGGAGAAAGGAATAGAAGCCCTCTCCGATTTCCTCAAGGAAACAAATGCCTTCAAGAAGTTGAGGCAAATCGATCCAAGCCGCAACAGCCCACACCTGTTCTCATCATCAGAGTAAAGCCAATGTCGTTTTCTTAGTTTCACTTCATTCACAGAACGTCACGAAATAATACATTCATCACCACTTGACAATGTGCATATTCATATACCTCATATGCTAACTATAAACTACACATTTTACTCTACAATTACCTTTAGGTAGTACATACTTTACAACATACTATACTGGCCCTCGGGCACTGCATCTTAGTAGCAGTCTACTTGTTGCAGTATATAAATATAGAAATTCTCTCTCTCTCTCACATGGGATATGCATCACATTGTAGTTAGTACATGTACTAGTCACTTTGACCGCTAAGAAGGCATGTGTCACAACAGAGCGGACCCATCGTTTATGTACAAAGCCAGACTAACAATGGTTAGTATAAGACCAAAATTTGTGTTAGATTACCAGAGGGAATACATCGGAAATTCCGAATTGAAGTTAACGAAGCGTAAGGATGGCAGCAGAGTGCACTGGCGGAACAATTTCTCGCTAAAAAGTCCCTTGTCTATGATAACCGCTTCGAAGGACCCAATGAGTCAGCGTTTGGGTGACATTGACGTCGAGCTACCTCTCTCCAAGCGCACTGGACCAGACGGTCGAAGGTGTTCTGACTCCCAGATAAGTCAGAAGGTACACTCAAGTCGGACATCATCACACTCGAATGACATGGAAGTAGGCTGAAAGCCTGCGCTTCAAAAGTTAAAACATACCATGATGGGACCAATCCCACGAAATATGTAGGTAATAAATGCATCGGTGTATTGCAATGGCAGAATTTTCGTTTTACGAGTCTTGATACCCCGGCTGGAGCTGAGTTGAGGCTCAATTGCCAACCTCTGCGAACCAGTCCTGGAATTTGACTGTTTACGGATCATCATTGTGCAGACCCATAGTCGAAATGCCTTCTCTTGCGTCTTTGGTCTGCCCAGGGGAGACTGTACGACTCGTCTGGAGCTTGATGCATCGACCAGTGTGTCATCTGATGGTGGTACTGACGTGACTAGCGTGATCGCTGGGCACATGTAACCATAGGATTTGACACCATGGATACCTGTCAATTCTGGTAGACGCGGGAGAATACAAAACAGATGAGAAGTACCGGTGATAGGTAGTTAGCGAAATCCAAAAAGAAAGGTACTCCGTAAATGCAAGGGTAAGCATAAAGCCCAGAGCAGATCTAGTGTTCATCAAACTGTGTTCACGTCACTTGGCGTTCTGCTGGGATCCGGGAAAGTGTCAACATGTGTCTGCGGCACTGGACAGGCACACGCTACTAGAAACATACAGTTTCTTGCCGACTCGGATACTTTCCGAGCTAGTAAGAAGGACGTATGCCAACCCCCCAACCTGCATACCAAGAATTGGGCCGAGAATAGGGCACCAGAGCCAATACTGGTTCCTGAATGTGAACACTGCAGATAAGATCAGTACCTCCCCTATAACCCATTCCAGATATCACGAACCATCCTTTCCATAACCGACCGTGGCAGTCAATATCCGAGGCCCCAAATCACGCGCCGGGTTGATAGCAGCACCAGTCTCCATACTGAGGGCAAGACCGATACCAAGAACAGCGATAAAGAGTGTGACTGGGGGAAGCAAGACAGGAATAGGGCCATTCCTCTTGTCAGTGGCGGCCAGAATGGAGATAATGAGCATGGCGGATGCCAAAAACTGCCATAAATCATTACGGTGCTGCCATCCAATCTGGGTGATTCTCCCTCACCTCTGAGAAGAAACAAGACACCGAAGTCATGTAGTCAGCCTAGTATGCTTTCGTCAGTTTAGTTTTCAGGATAGGACGGCGTAGCAACGTACCGCATAGGTTGCAAATAGGCCACCCGTCCCCGAGATGGTGCGAACGTTTGACCCTCCCTCGTAGGCATTAATGGCATGGTAGTAATTTGCGTAGATGATCCCACTACCACAGAGGGCACCAAGTGTCTGTGCAAGGATATAATACGGTACTTTTCTCCATGGGAAGTTGCGGAAGGAGGCAAGGGCGAGGGTTACCTGGCTCGAAGTCAATCACAGGACAGCATGAACGGACTGTAAAAATATACCCCAGGGTTAACGTGACCGCCAGATACTCCACCAGAAACCAAAATGCCCATAAAAATGCCTTCATGTGGAGTGAGTGTAGTTGAAAACACAGTGTGATTGATTTACCCCTTACCAACAGCCCAACCTAAGTTGAGAGAGAGGAATTCCTGCAAATCAACTTGTCAATTTTAATCTGCAAGTTACGACAGGGATATACTGACTCCCTTAGGGTTGGCAGCAACCGCTGTGTTTGATGATAGGCCGACTTGGCAATTACCCCCGCAGCCAAAGATAACAAGCACCATAGTACCAAAGAATTCCGCAGCGGGTTCCCGGATATGCTCCCTGAGAGTAAAGTACATTGTCTCATGCATAAGAGGAAGATGGCAGGGGCAGCACGAACCTGATACTTGACCATCGGCTTGAGCATCGGGGGTCCTCAGTCAAGCCTGAGGGAATTGCCCTCACGGCCATCTCGTTCGTCGGACGAGTGTACGTGCTCGATGTCTCGGAGTGACATGGGGAGTGTTTCTTAACAAGTTGAGACATGCTATCACGAGCCACCGTTGGAAGTGGGGTTTGCAGCCGAGGAACTGGGGGTCTGCACGTTAGATTGTGACCTTTTTATGTGCGACATGAATCATGAAACTTTACAGGATAGACATATGTATGTACGTACCCAGACGACTTGTGACGAACGGACGCTACATGTAGCTTGTAAACCAAGAGCAGTTCGCGAACTGATCGGTCCCGCAAGCGGAAGACAGAGCCTCATTATGCAGACCTGGTCTTCTCCGCGGTGGCCGGATGCGGTTCACGGATTCAGTGTGAGGTTCACTGTTCGCTATAGGAGTAATATAGGCTAATATAGAGTAGGCTGGTAATACCTCCCGAGGGCCAACAGGAGGGAGAAGATGCTCGGACGCAAGCATGCCGTCAATTTTGACATAGGAATGGCCCTCCCCGAGTTTACTGATCGAAGTTTCCTATCGTGCCTGATTAGTCCGTGAGCACTTGAACAACTAACCCAAATTCTCAAGGACATTAACCCCGATCCACAACCCCGCTGTAACTTCAATCTCATCATTGGTAGTATGGGCTTGCCAGAATCCTTCAGAATTTGCCCTACCTGGGTTTCAGCACATGACCAACCAGTGCAAGCTTATTCGTCACTCGTACTCCAGTGGCCATGTGCCAGATAAGTATAAAGCGGAGTAATTGACCATCAAGTTGCGTGATAGGCCTTCTGATGAGCTGCTTTGCTGACATGTCGTTATTAGTGCTAAAGCAGCTCATTTACATCACGTACTGAACAATTGTGAAGTCGAATCATGACATTGAGCTGGGCATTCCACCGCATCAGGAAAATCATTGACAGATACATAGCGGCATAGCATCAGGTACGTGGTGACAGACAGCTTCCATGACCCACCCGTACAACTTTCGTAAAGCAGGCTGGTCACTTGCATAATGTCACGATCAAAGACCGAGGAGTTGCCTTACCACTACGATGCTCCCAACTCAAGCATCCTGCTTACACCGGACAGTGCGCCTCGTCGAACAGCCAATTTCGAAGGTACATCATCCGATTGAAACAGGGCCTTTATGAGACTCTGTTACATGGCTTCATTTCACTCTGTATACATGCCGATGTCGATTACGTTCGGGCAACCCGAGGAAGCCCGAAATTATGGTAGGGTTAAAACCCGATGAAACAGAAACGAATTATAGCAATATATGCTGCAGCTGTTTTCGAACACGTGGCTGACGCGATAGCATTGAGAACAGTGGGAAATGGGGGTCGATTTGGCCGCTCACCGAATCTAAACATGTATATTTCAGGACTTCTGGCTGAAAAAGCATTTATGAAGGGATCTCCGAATTCTGGAAGACCGGTGAGCGTAAGTCGGGATACACGTATGCGCGTTGCCCACATTTCTTGAGTTGTTCTACGAGACCTGTGTCTACAACACTTCTAATCTTCTTCTCGTCATCATTTAGACCACGTTGTGTCGTAAACAGCCGTTTTGGCTCCCCTAAGTGGCATATCGTAGCTATAATCTTTCAAGAGAAATCGTTTGGCGACGGGCCTGGAACTTGGACGCATAAACCAGGCGGTGCGGGGCCCTAATAGCGATCCTTGATGATGGCCTGGACGAGGCAAGTGGGTGCATGGAAGTCCTTTCGTAGAAAGAAGGAACTTGGACAGGGTATGAGCATAACTTGCTGAGGAAACTGTAGCTTGCCCGCCTTGCATGATACCGTACGAATTCACGGGGGAAACAATACAGTCAAACGCAACCTGGCCTACTCTCCAGGAAGAAGTCCCCAAGGTCTTTTGGCTGGAGGCGTTGAGCAAAAGCAAGCTGTCATTTTCTCGGTGATCAACGTCGCCTGCGAGTCATTGGGGAGTTCGATCAAAGTAGAAGAAGCGTTGAGTGAATCACGGTATCGATATTTCCTCTCACGGTCCGGTGCATCTTACTAGTAGTTTCGTTGTCTGTACTACGGTAAACTTATTCATAATGCGTGGCGCCCTATTGCATAAATTTGATACTGCATGAAAAATTGCCTATCGTCATAGTACGGAATTCCCATACCATGCGATCCTTGAGATCTTGAGAACGCGCACCAAGAGGATTAACAGTCCATGATAGAATCACCTTTTGTTTGATTACAGTTTACATGAGCATTATAGCAACAAGGCCACTCGACACATGGCTACGAGTAGTTAGAAAGGATAAAGGCACACAACAATCACAGGGTGTCTGAACCAACTGCGCTATCACCCTGGTGTTCCCTCAGATTCTGTTGCAAGACTTTAGTAGTCATATCCTTGAACCTAAGTCTTTTCGGTGGAGGACTGTATAAATCGCGTTCCTCTGGTACGGAGCGCTTTGACCCCGATGCAACAGCTAGCGTACGGTTTACTGGCTGTATTGGCACGACTAGCAGGATTGCAATGAGTGAACGTAGCGGTCAGTTTCGCCACAAATACCTGTCAATGCTGTTTGGCTGCGACAAATGCACAGACGACGCGCTTCGTCTGAACATGTAATAGCTTCGTAGAGTTTGTTGACTTCCACTGCACTAAGATCATGGATTCCTCTGTTCCCACGCTTGCGGAGAACTCCAGCTGGCCAATTGGTCAGTGCGTAGCCATTTTTCTCTAGGTCTTTCTCTAGAGTATACCAAGGCAAGCGCTCATAGGGTAAACCGAGTTCCTCTGGGTGCATCAGATTGTATTTAAGACGAATAAGAGTCCATGGCAATTGACTTACTGAGCATCTCGAGAAGTCTATCTTTTATCTTCTCAACCTTATCTGACTTGGATAGCTTCGAAGAACTAGAGGTGCCGTGCTCTGGTAAACGTTTCCGTAAGGCACTTTCCCTTATGTTCCTCGTCAGTCCGAAGCGTTGTCAGGACCGAGTAAGCCTGACTTACTTAAGGCGAAGCTCGAAAGGGTCGGACATGTTCACACCCAAGGAGTCGGCATACTGCCTCTGGATCAAACCAGTTTAGCAGAGGAAACAATGCAAACTCTCTATAGTAGACTGACCAGCTCGAGGAGTTCCGTAGCCAGCCGCAATCGCTTCTCATCTTGGGAGAGAGTCGAGTTGCGTAGCATGCTCACGAATACCTTCATCCCTGCAGGTTCTTGCATGGCTTCCAAGGACCCCTGGAATGGCGAGGACCGATCCCCTTCCATCGCACCCTCTTCGCCACGGGTAGGTAACCATGAAAGCCCGAGTCCTTCATGCTCGCCAGAGTTTGCCACTTCGAACGCCACAGAGGAGGATGTATCAATGAAGGACTCTTTACAGATTGCTTGACACCTGCGACAGCCATAAAGGTCGGCACCTTTTCTCTGAAGGAACGTTGATACGGCAACAAAAACAGCAATACTAAGACAAAAATGTCGGCCGACTTGGTCCGGGCAGACCCAGTCCCAGGCGGGGTCATCCTCGTCGGCGCCAAACTGGCTAAAGAGACGTTGTTCAGCACAATCCTGGTCGAGTTTATAGCACAGCCTGACGCTCATAGAAGACAAGCGCGGGAGCACAGGCATGTTAAAGAAACTGAGGGAGTCGCGAAGGCGGGTCAAGAAGCGTCTGTGCCAGTGCTCGTTATGCATATCTGTGTCCTCGCGAGCACAGTCACTCCATACCACCAACAAAATTATGCCCAGCACCACCCAAGGATCATGTGCGCCATCGAGGATGTTATCGGGAAATTCAACTGTTCGAACGTTGTCTTTCCACCTGCAAAACTGTTTCAAGATGTGTTCCCGTAAACCGTGCGGATATTTGTTAACGGGCGGAAGATATCGCACATCGGGTCCATGTTTCTTCAACAATGGTCCTAGTTTTCTGGTCACCAGTGACTCTGCTGTCTGGCTTCCATGCCTTGAAGAAGAACGGCCATAAATGGAGATGATGGCATCCAACAACGAGACATGCGACGTCAACGTGCACTCAGCAGCAGTGTCCTCGTACCGCGACTTGAGCCTTGCATAATGGTCAGTTATACGAGAACAAAAGTCTTAAGGTGGACGTACAAGGACCGACAACGCACACAGGGCTTGTAACCCACTTCCAACGTGGGAGGAGTGTCCTCCAGCCAAACAACCAGGTTGAAGCATTGCCTCATACCCCAATGATCTACTCGAGTGCATATGCACCCATCCTCCTTGTATTTCGTGAGTGCATTTTCCCAAGTGGCGGTTTGAGAAGGAAACGCGTCCCAGTACTTGCCAATGATACCACTGAGAGTATCTGCTATCCTGGGAGTCCTGAACGTGGGGGGAGTGCGGCCATGAGAGGCAAACAGCTCCGCTACACTCTTGGAACTGGCAATTAACCAGGTGATTGCGCAGACGCGTTGTGCTGGTGTTGCATTGCGCACTCGTTCGTTCCTCTTTCCATGGCTTCTTGTTCCGGTCGGATATCGTTGCTCAGAGATGCGACGACGCAAGGCTGACTGAACATCGGCCCAGTCACTTCTAGAAAGCTCCCACGGATACATCTCACTTAGCATTTCATTCTCACGAAGCCACTCTTCATCGCCGTCGACCCACAGCCACACGTCGTCGTCTACAAGCCCCTCGATTATTCGGAGCCAAAGCGGCCGTATCTTCGGGCAACGGAAGGAGTCGCACGCCTCATCTAGCAACTCATGAATGACACGGAAGACAAAGTTCGCTCTCCGGCAGTCCCATCCTCCTAGCAGCTCTTCAGACGTCAGGATAAAACGTTCGTCGTCCGCCAAGGCACAGCTCTGCTGGGACCTACTGTTAACAGGTCATTATCATAATCGATGAAAATCCCTGTCCACAAGACAGATCCTACTCACCTGTACTTACTGTTCTCGACTCCGCTGGTACTATCGCCATGTCCCGCTACACTATGCGTAGAATGTGAACTTTTCAAGTTCGCATTTTCAGTGTTCTTTGGCGCAGTAGGAGTGACGCTCCTGCGCAGGAACGACTCAGGCCGGGTTGGACCCCAAAGGAGCTGGGGGGGAACTGCAAGGACAGATGGATCGGCGCCATAAGACGCGGTGAGTCCGTTCTGATGTCCGTTTTCTAAATATGATGGAAGGTTATGGCCGCTGAAGGACATGAGGAGTGAAGAGATTATCCTGCTGCGATATGCACGATCGCACGGTGCAAACGAAGTGGATGACATGGCTTTTATGTAGAGGGTAAGTGCTCCTTGCTGTGCCCATATCATACACGAGGTTGTTCCAATCTACTGCAGGGTCAAGCAACACCTGTAATTTACCGGAGTGCTGTGCTCAAGGTTTCTAGAACAACGTTTTGAATCCACAGATGGAGAGCGAGAGTTTGGACTCGTCTTACAGAGAACTACCGTTTGATAAATTGATTGAAGTATGTAGGTCCGCTGCATTTGTGTTAGATGTATTTATAATGAACGAGATAAATCTGGGACGCATGATGCATGATGGCCCACTCCACCACGCCGAACGTGGCAGAATCAAAAAGCAGGGCCCATGCAACACAAAGAATACGACACAGGATCATCACCCTGGGTGCTCTGTTCTAGTCATTGAAGTATGGAGTCCAAACGGCATATGACAGGTGGACCGCTGAAGTGAGGTCCGTCGTCCTCGGTCGCCGCTGCAACGTACAGAGACACTACACCGCTGCCTTGACATTATTAACGATAGTTTGTACCATCGATGTCTAGCGACTACGCCAGCACGCATCAAGTTGCACAAGTCAAACACGCACTGGATGGTCTTCAGTTGACCAGCCATTACCAAACTAACCCATGACACACGAGTGCGCATCAGACCAAGGAGGTCCACATTTGCATTGGCTGGAACAAAGCAGTGGCCAGGGCCAGGACTGATGTAAAGTAAAAGACGTACAATGATATCCATGTGTAACAAAACAGTGTGAGGATGTCCGCATGTAGAAGATCTTCTAGAGCAGAAGCTTCTCGTTCCAGGATTAACTGCAGGTGGATGCACGTGAAGCAAAGTAAGATAAGATGATGACAGGTCACTATAGAGAATAGAAGTCAGGCTTGGCACTGCCAAGCTGAGGATACTGGGCTGCCGCGCTACGCCGCATGCACATGTAGTCACAGCATTCTTACCAAAAATTATGCTTTGGCACAGTCCAACAGGGGCTATCCGAGGATGGGGCCTATGAGGAGGATGTCTACATGCTTCCTCGATTTGGAAGGTACTTGGAGACCCAAACTTAATTCTGCCAGGGCTGAAAGTGCAGGATTCAGGATGAGAGGTAAACCGAAGTGCCTGCAAGGGTAATTCACATGTTGCAGTTGGACATGCATTGTGTTGTAGTTAGTATATGTACTAGTCACCTTGACTGCTGAGAAAGCATGTGTCATAACAGAACAGACCCATAACACAGTCCCCTGGACAAAGCCAGAGTAACAATGTTGTAAGCCCAAAATTTGTGTTAAATTACCAGAAGGAACATTTCCTTGTCTATGATAACTGCTGTAAAGATTGTTGTGAAAGGACAGTGGGAGGAGGCTAGAGCAGTCTCCTGTTGGATGGGGGTCCTAGTTTGACCCAGGAGGCTAGAGATGCCTGGTAGAGGTCAAAGAGTGTGGTGAAAACAACAAAAATGTGCCCTAAAAGTCCCAACAATAGCTGAGATAACATCTAAGGAGTGACTGAGGATGGAGAAATATTCTCCCAAGGCACTGCATCTTTATTTCCAGCTTCTTGTCTCTGGTAATGTTGCTGTTATTATTCTAAGTAAGTACAGTGTACTGTAAGTAGTTGTTGGCTTACATAAGCCAACAATGTGTCCAAACACTAAGTAAAAAGATAAGGAAATAAGAACAGAACAGATCTGTAAAGTAAAAACAGTGAAATAAAATAAAATACCTAGTAGGGAGACTTCCCTCCCTACATCTGAGGGTGGCTTTAAATAGTGACTGCCCCCAGTCATCACATACTGAGCTGTATCATATAGCAAGACAAGGGCTATCCTCCTTGAAACAAAAACTCTAAATCCAAACTCAAAAAATGCGAACTTGACAATGAAAGAGACCATAAAATAAACAAAATACCAACCAAAGAGGTCCCAACACCCACAGGAGAGGGTGCCAGAGTGGCATTGAGGGGAAACAAGGGGGTTTGAGGGAGTAGCTTCAAAGGCAAGACTGGCCTCGAGCTGGGACAGGCCTTGAAAGGCAACTCAAAGGGGATGGAGAGCTGTGTGAGGGGGAAACACACCTTTGAGAGGCTCTGATGAGCCTTGGGATTTGACTCAGGGGTGGGACTGGGCTCAAAGGGGCAGGAGGGGCTCAAGAGGGGGAAATGAGCCCTCAAGAGGCTATGATGAGCCTTGGGATTTGACTTGGGCCTGATTTGAAGCCTTGAAGTGGCCTATCAAGGGTTTGGGAGGTGCTTGAAGGTGACTGGGTTGCCCTCGAGGGGGACACAGGGGCCCTCAGACTTGAAGGGTGCTCTGGGGTAGTCTCAGGATCAAATTGAGAGCAGGTGAGGGGCAGGGCTGACTCAGAGCTCAAAGGGGGAGACAGTAACAGAGTAGCTAGTCTTCCTGGGCCATGAGCAAGTGCCCAGAAATCCAATCGAGCCTGAAGGGTGTGCCTGAGTGCCTCACGAGGGATTTCCTCACCTGTAGGCAATACAACATGACCCTGAAGTATCTGGCACCTTCCTGCAGCTAAGTACAAAGCACAGACCTTGCACTGAGCTCAAACATGTCCTTCTTGACCACAGAAGAAACAGAAACTAAACTCTCGAGGGGCCAGGGAGGGTGCACTTGAACCCACACACTCTCAAAGGGGTGAAACTCCACTTGACACTCTTGAACACGACTCAAAAGCAGTAGGGGAAGGCCTCTCAGTCAAAATCACAGCCTCTTGAAGGAGGAATGAGGCTTGGTGGGATGGCTTGAGATCTGAGGATAGCTTCGAAGGGGTCCTTGAAGCAGTTTCAAGGCAAGGGTCACAAGGTGAGTGTGCATGCAACCATTGATCTTCTCTCAAGCTATGAAGTGAGTTTGAGGCTAAGTCACCAGCTTGCTTATCCAGGACACACTGCCATGGCTGAGCCACAGTGCACCACAAGCCTGCATAAGTGACTCAGCAAGGAGATGAGCTGCTTGAAGCTCATGCTCAAGTGTGCCTCTCCCTGGGAGCATCTTCTAGAATGAGACTGAGAGTACTCCACAGGGGCATCTGAGTGGTGACTGAATGAGGGTGAGCACAAGTACTGAGAGGGTTCCTTGAGAGACTTGAGGGCTGACAAGGGTTTCTTCAAAGCTAGACAAGGGGCAGAGCAGCCTACCCCATCCTTGATAACCTCCTTCATAACATGAACAATGACCTTGATGGGCCATAGGTAGCCTGACCTAAACAGGGGATACCTTGATGTGAGCCTCCTCAAGACCTCAGACTCAACCAGTGGTGGGAGCCCTCAAAGGAACAGCAGGGCTTGATGGCTCAACTCCATGACATTCTGACTCACCAGGGCCAAGAACAAAAGCTGGAAACAATGAAGGTAGTCCCCTAGGGCTGGGACTGAGCTTAGCTCACTGTGACAAGTCCCCTCAAGGAAAGCATAGAACTCCTTGAAGTACTCATGAATGTCCTCAACTGGCTTGATCTCAGGGTACTGGAGAGTTATGAAGGCCTTGAAATTCTCCCATCACTCAAGAATTGGTGCACTGGCCACAAGGTGGCTCCAGAGCCTTCTGGTGCAGGGTGGTGCTCCATCAATAGCAAACTGGATGAGTGACAAAGTGTCTGTTGCCCCCTGGGCCTTACCATGCTCCACAACCTCCTCAAGGTAAGTTGGCAGGTCCTGTGCCTGCCCCAAGAACTCTGGGTGTGACACCAGTGGGGCTCAAGCTGGTCTGCATGCCTCTTCCATCATGAATAGTATATATGAGGCTCAAATGAATATATATCATGTTATACACTGCAAGCATTTCACAATTTTTCTTCAGAAAACATGCTGAAAAAATTGAAGAAGGTGATACTCTTTTTTGACAGCTGTTTTCAAAGAGAAAAGGCAAAAATAATCTTTTCTTTTCTTTGCATGACTTTCCACAAAACATTGATTGATGGTAGTACCCATTAGCATAGAAGCTAATCAGCACTACCATCAATTCATTTTTTTGCACAGAAAAGACAAAGAAGACAAAATATTATATTTGCATTTTTTCTGTGAACACAGCCCAAATAAAAGAGTATCTCTTCTTTCCATTTTTTCAACATATTTTGGCAAGAAAAATTGTGAAATGCTTGCAGTGATAGCTGATAATTGACAGTGATATCAAGGGTGGAATGAGCCTTGAATGTCTGCAGTTAGTCTCAAGAAGTAAAACAAAAGAGGTGGTCACCTTGATGCAACCTTGAACATCTATGGGGGGTTGGGGGAGGAACAGATTCTGTACATGAAATGAGTGGGGAGGGTGTAGGGGACTTTGATACATGTCACGAAGTGGTTTTGACCACCAAAAAAAACTGAATTTAGTTGCTGTGTGCAACTTGAAGCTCAACTCTCAGATATGCAGCCTTGCTCAACTGCAAAAATGTGCAAATAATGATGGAATACATCTGGAATATGTTACGAACAAAGTGGGTGCATCTAAACAAAGCGTCTACATCTCGAATGTGTCTCAAAGGGGCTGGAATGCATCTGGGAGTGTCAAGGTGTCTGTGGTCTCGAAGCGGCTGATGGGGTCTTGAAGGGGCTTCCTACTGACTCTAAGACAGTGGGGAGAAGTTCCCTACAACTCAAAATGGCTCAAAATGCGACCAGGAGGTGCCAGGGAGCTAAGCTGTGGCAGGGGAGGAGGATGGCAGTGTGCTGGGGAAGAACCGCTTGACAGAATTCTCCGAAACTTCAGGAGATGGTAGAGGCATGTGAGGAGAAGTGGGTGAACAAGAAACTGGAGAAAATGGCACACCCAGTCCCAAGTTATTCCAATTTTCACCCTACAGGGCCTTTCTCCACAAAAACAAGAATATCTCCAGAAGTACTGAAGCAGACATGACAAAAAAAGACCTTGTTTGAAAGGTCTTGTCGAGTAGAATCAGAGTCCAGAAAAGTGAGAGGTCCAGCATGTTGGTTCTCAAGAAAATGCATGTGCAAGCACAGAGGTAGGGGGAGGAATGGGGTTACCAAGCAAAACAGCCCCCTCATGGTGGGCTCCAGATGTAAAGATTGTGTGAAAGGACAGTGGGAGGAGGCTAGAGCAGTCTCCTGTTGGATGGGGGTCCTAGTTTGACCCAGGAGGCTAGAGATGCCTGGTAGAGGTCAAAGAGTGTGGTGAAAACAACAAAAACATGCCCTAAAAGTCCCAACAATAGCTGAGATAATGTCTAAGGAGTGACTGAGGATGGAGAAATATTCTCCTGAGGCACTGTGTCTTTATTTCTGGCTTCTCATCTCTGGTAATGTGGCTGTTATTATTCTAAGTAAGTACAGTGTACTGTAAGTAGTTGTTGGCTTACATAAGCCAACAATGTGTCCAAACACTAAGTAAAAAGATAAGGAAATAAGAACAGAACAGATCTGTAAAGTAAAAACAGTGAAATAAAATAAAATACCTAGTAGGGAGACTTCCCTCCCTACACTGCTGCTGTACTGAAGAACAAGAGGACAGACATCATTGAAGGACCAAAAAGAACTTATGGTGAGTCAGCATTTGGGTGACACTGACATTGTGCTTGTTGCACAGAGGAAAGGGGGGCAGCTGTGAGTGAAGGCAAACACTTGCCTTGTAGCAACTAGTTCTGTATGAGTTGGTCTTGTGTTACTTGAGTGGTAGTCAATAGACATCTTGCCTTAGAGACCTAGTGTCTCTGGTCTGGGTTTATATACATGTGTGGAGTGCATGGACCAGGTGTGCTAGCTTGTACCCTAAAACTACCTAATCTGTCTTCAGAGCACCTGCCTAACAGGGTGGTCTCAGCTCTGGTACTGGTAACAAGGACTTCTGGATAACCAGGTAAGTAGAACTCTGTAGAATGTAGTAGAATAGGATGGAACGTCCTATTCCTGGATGGTCATGTGACACATAACCATAGTTTGTTCAACACTCCCCCTTGCTCTAAGTTGCATAGGAAACCAGTGCAAGTAACAAGCAATTTGACTCAAACTTCTGTTGGAGTTTGAATCACCCCTGTGTGATACCCTAATTTGGTGCGAGTTTCATGTGCTTACATAAGCACTTAGAGCGCACATAGTACTATAGTTTTGGTACTATTCCCTCAGTAGTTGAGTCACTACTGAGGGTAAGCCTACATATATTTCATATTAGACTACTTACTGATACCTTGTAGCTGCCTACAAGTACTTCAATATACACAGTAGTTGAGTCACTACTGAGGCTGCCTACAGCCCTTTTCTACAGGTTATGAGCCCCGCGTAGCGCGGAAAAATTTTATTGCAGGCAACTTGCGGTCGACTCGAACAAAAAGCTACTCAAGCTTGCTACAAAATATCTCTACTTCACTCGAAAGTAATAGGAATGTACTCTATGGAACCTGAGCTTGCAGAAGACGGCTGCAACTGGCACACCTATGGCAGTTGGGTGCTGAAGGCCATCTCTGAAGATGGCTTGATGGGTTACCTAGATGGGTCTGAAACACGACCTACAACTCCGAAGTTACTACAGGAATATGGTGCCAGATGGACACCACGAACCAACGAGGAACGAGATGAGTTAGCAGCCTGGCAAGCTGCTGACGACGCGTGGCACAACGGACCGCTATGGTCCACCATATCATCATATCCGGCATACCTGATTCCATCCTAATGCTATGTATGCATCTGGATACCCCGCACGAAGCATTCGCCTACCTCGAGAATCGCTATGGTCGAATTCCGAGACCAGAGACCCACAGGGTTGTTGACAAAGCTGTTCAGCAGTGCAACATGCCTTCCAAGGAGTATGCAACTGAAGAAAGCGCTCAGAGCGCTCGCAGCAGCAATTACGACTCCGAAACCCCACCTAGCAGTGAAGGGAGCCACTTCACTATCCCAAATGACTGTGCTGAGATCCCAACTGGGCACTTGGAACCCAAGACGGAGATCATAGACGTGCAGCAGGTAGAAGACAACCTATCAGAGGTTGCAGATAGGGCTATGGACTCGGAACGACGGGATGAACATGCAAATGTGCTCGACACACCTGACGAGGATAGTCAGCACGCGGACGACGAGGTCGCAGCAAGCCGAGACTCGCCTCAGTTGAGCTCGGAGGCTTGTAAGCTTGCAGGTAACATTACCAACCAGGCCAGCAAATGTTCTATCAAAGACATTGCACAAACGCCTATCGAACATGATCAGCACATTCAGATGAATGGCGAGATGATCGCCAACGTACCGGATTCTCCTCAAACTCGGGTTGAGCTTCCTATCCTGCGAACCAAACGTCCTATACTACAGGACGAGCTGACGGCGCGAATCCACAATGCTCCAAGCACAGAACTCCGGTTACCTTGCATGTGGGGGCACGACATATCGCAACAGGGCAAACGGCAGCTATCTGTACGAACACTCCCGCTCACGACACCATCCAACTTGTCATATTGGAAAGCATGGCCACCCGATCGTCATACAAAGCGAAGCATGCCATTAATGGCTGACAGCAAGGGTCAACACCCTGAACGCGAAGCGAAATGGCAGGATGACCTACCTGCATCGCCCGAACCACCTCTGACTGGCATCACGCTCAGTCCTCGACCCTACTGGGTCACTCGTCATCGTGGAAGATTCAAATCGAGCATTGAAAGCATTAACGACACTCATACGAGGCACAACGCCTACCTCACTTATGCGGCCCCCATGTGGCCACTTCCGTCCCTCGTTGCGCCCTTGAAGCGATTCACATACTATGCAGGAGGGCTATGGATGATGAACATAGGCTATAACAAGGTCAGGTGCACGAGACAAGTCGAAACGAGAAGGCGCACGTACCAGACAGCTCGCACTCTCATGCGGCTGCCTCTACTCCTCTCAGGTCCTTCGAAACGACTCCAGAAGGCCGCCAACACTTGCTGGATGCAGGGGGTGTCCAATGAAATCAAAACGAGTGCTGAAAAGATCAACAATGCTCGTACAAGGCGATACACCCAGTACTGGATAAAACGGCCTAACGGCTTACATGCATCGCCCAATCCGCCTCCAAATGGCCTCATGCATGCTCCCAGGACCTTCACGGAACCCCGTCGACGTGGAAGGATCAAACGGACCACTAAAAGTGTCAGTGGCACTTGTACAAGGCGAAACCCTCATGCGGCCCCCAAGCGGCCACTTCCACCCCTCATCGCGCCCTCGAAATGGTACAAATACCTTGCAGGAGGGTCTAAGATGATAAACGTATGCTATAACAGGGTCAGGTGTGCAAGACGGATCGAAACGAGAGGGCCCGCATACCAGATAGCTCGCATTCTCATGCAGCTACTTCAAATGCTCTCAAATGTCTTGAAGCGACTCCGGAACGTCGGCAACACCTACTGGCAGGAGGGGGCACCTCCTGGATCGATGTGGAACGATGCGAAACGGGCGAGAAGTCTTCCCGTGGCCAAACGGCTGCCTCGCAGCAGCACTAGGAGGCAAGACGACCCACACACTGCCAAATGGCCAAGCGGCTTACTTGCGCCATCCAAAGCCACTCCAAACGACTTTGCGCACCCTTCTGGGACCTTCAGGGACCCACGCCGACATGGTAGAATCAAAACGAGACCTGAAAACGTTAGTAGATCCGCAGTGAGAGGCTGCATCATGCATCTCATACCCTACACCACCATTTCGCCAACTTGCAATGTTGCAAAACACCTCTGGAACACGGCGAATACTTATTGGCGGCAGGGGGTGCCTCCTGGACGGATGCGGAACGACAATAAACTTGTTGTATTCAAAACGGCGGCCCTCGCGATCGCGGTAGAAGGTCAAGACGCGCGCACACTACGTGCATTACCAAAACAGGAAATCGCCACAACGCGGCGTGGCAAACACGGCCACACAACGCTCGCACACCACTTGGACTCGAAGCTGCTATTGCAGCAGTTATACTCAATTTTATTCAGATTTTGGTATACATTTTTTATTGAGTCCTATATTCTTCACCCCTACCTGATCACACAGTGGAGCTTCAGGGGGTGTGTTGGAGTTTGAATCACCCCTGTGTGATACCCTAATTTGGTGCGAGTTTCATGTGCTTACATAAGCAATTAGAGCGCACATAGTACTATAGTTTTGGTACTATTCCCTCAGTAGTTGAGTCACTACTGAGGGTAAGCCTACATATATTTCATATTAGACTACTTACTGATACCTTGTAGCTGCCTACAAGTACTTCAATATACACAGTAGTTGAGTCACTACTGAGGCTGCCTACAGCCCTTTTCTACAACTTCTGCCAGGTTAGGCTTTTGGTAAGACCATCAGCCCTTTGTCTGTCAGTGGAGATATACTCAATAGAGAAAAGTCCTTCTTCAACACATTCACACACCAAGTGCCACTGAATGTCAATGTGTTTGGATTGACCATCTGATACTGGATTCTCAGCAATAAAGCAAGCACCCATGTTATCAGAGTATAAGATTGTCTTCTCCATTTTGAAAGACAATTCTTGAAAGAGCATAGATAACCACTTTACATGTCTGGCAGAGTCACAAAGAGCCATATACTCTGCTTAGTCTTCTGTTTCTATGATCTCCAGGAAATGAGAGAGTTGCCTAAGAAAAAGGCATAACCCATGGTTGAATGATGAGAGTCTTTGTCCAAAGCCCAATTGGCATCAGCAAACCCTTGAAAACAACTTTCTTTTCCAGAATACCAGAGTGCCAAGTTTGGTGTGGATGCCACATAACAAACTATGTGCAAGGACTTCGCTAAATGTTCTTTGGTTGGATTTGCCATGTACTGGCTCATCCAAACAACTGAAAAAGCAATGTCTGGTCATGTTCCAAGTGCAAGGTACAGCAAGGGACTGATTACAGACTGATAGCATGTCTGTAATGCTGGTTGGCATGAATAGTCAGTGGGTGCCTTTTGAGGTTGGTAACCAGAGGGCAAAGGAGCCCAAACAGCTTTCACCTCAGTAATACCGAATCATTTGAGGACTTTCTGAATATATGGAAATTGTTCAATGTGACCTGACTGGTTCTTTCAGTCTTGATGTATCTGTAGACCCAGATACTCTTTTGGTTCTCCAAGGTCACAAGATTCCCATTTCTTCATGAACTTGTCTTTCTTCTTCTTGAGAAGATTCTTGTTTGAACCCATAAAGAGTCTGTCATCGACATAAACAAGAAAAACCATGGTTCTGGCTTTGGAGTGATAGTAGTAGACTCCAGCATCAACCTTGGATTGGAGAAATCCCATCTGTAGGAGTGACTGATGTAGTTCCTTGTTCCATGCTAGTGCTGCTTGTTTCAGTCCATAAAGCACATGTAGCAACTGATAAACCTTGTGTTCTTGGCCTTTAACTTTGAAACCTTCTGGTTGTTCCAAATAGATTTCCTTGTCTAGCTTGCCATAAAGGAAGGTGGTTTTGACATCCAGTGCTTCCATTTCCCAATCTTGCTGCATGGCATAAGCTAGCAGGATTCACACAGTCTCAAAACATGCAACTAGAGAAAAGGTTCCTTCAAAATCAATCCCATATTCCTGGGTATATCCCTTGGCTACGAGTCAAGCCTTATAGCAACCATTGCTTTTGATAGCAAAGACCCATCTTGGTTTAACTGGTTTTCTTCCTTGAGGCAGATCTACAAGCATCCAAACCTTTCTTTCTTCAATTGACTTCAGTTCATCTTTCATTGCCTCGAACCACTTGGTTCATTCACTTTCAGGGAGCTGAAGAACATCCTTGAAGTGTTCCAGTGAGTCTTTAACACATGCAGCAAGTAGTAAGCACAAGGAGTTCGTGTCCATATCCTTGGTAGACTCAGGTTTGACTTTTGGCAATGATGATGGTCCTGGGTCATTCGGTTGTTGCAGAAGAGGTGATGGTGGTCTTTGCTCTTCACAAGCTATCCTCTGTCTTTCTGCATTCTCCTGAATACCTCTCTCCTGTTCTTGTACCAATTCAGAGATTTTGTCATGTTTTTGTTGAATTTCCCATTCAATTTCAACTGGGTTTTGCCTTTCTCCATAAACATTCCCAGGTCTTTTGGGAATAATAATGCATCTCTTTGGTTGAGGTGGTTCATCTCCAGGAGGGTGTACTCTCTGACATTCATGATCTCCATGCTCAACTGGTTGTGGAGCATGAGGATGTCTAATCCAGTCAGGATTCATTTGATCAGGATACCAGTTCACTCTTGGTGCATCTGCTGGTTGGTCTGCACCACCTGGTAGTGGGTCTAAAGGTTGGTCTCCATTTCCTGGACATGGTAGATGAGGTGGGATAGCCTCTCCTTCTCACTGATCAGGCAGAATAGCCCCTTCATCATCTGGAAGGTCTGGCTCTTCAGGAATGATGGGTAAACCAGGTTGGTCTGCTATAGGTAGGCCAGGTTCATTGGATTTGTCTTGCATAACATCTGTGCAGAAAGGAAACACATCCTCAGCAAATCTTGCAGTTTGAGTGATCACAATCTGTTGACCACATAGAAATTGGTAGCCTTTGCTGTTTGGTTCATACCCAAGGAAAACCATTTCCACAGCATGTGGTTCAAGTTTGTCAGCTTGTTGATCCTTTGGTACCCAAACATAGGCTTTACAACTGAAGACATGGAAATAAAAAATGTCAGGAATCTTGCCTAGGAAAAATTTGCAAGGCATCCTCCACTGAACCCTTCAAAGCAGAGTTCAATTATAGATGTGCAAAGTTCCAAAACCTCTTTGACACACAAGCATGGTGACAAATTGCTCCACTCTTTTCAAGCATAGTTCTGTTGAACCATTCTGCATGACCATTCTACTGTGGATGATCAGCAATGGACAGCTCATGGATGATTCCCTTGGAGTTGAGGAGCACCAAAAAAGTGTGCCCCATAAACTCTCCCCCATGATCCAAATGGAAAGTGTGAAGAAGTCAGCCCAACTGGCACTCAGTGATGGCAAGCCAGTCTGAAAAACAAGTCAGGGTGTCAGACTTCAAGCAGAGATAGAGACAAAAGCCAAAGGAAGAATAGTTGTCCAAAAGAGTAAGAACATAGTGAGAGCGGAAATAAGACTCAACAGGGAGTTCAAGCAAGTCACTGTGCACAAGCTCAAGAGGAGCTGTAGCATGCTTACAAGAGGAGTGGAAAGGGTCAGAGGACATCTTTCCCTGAGCACAACCACAACAAGTGGCAGGGACAGTATCCAGGACCAGTGTCTCCAGAAATCCCTTAGTGTGACACTTGCAATTTACAATGATGGAGTGATTCAGATGACCGAGATGCTCATGCCAGAGGCAATAATTGTCCTTTACCATATTCAACAGGTCTACAGCCTTGAAGGCTCTGGAAGAGGGCAAAGGTGTACCTGAAAACCAGTGCAGCCAGGAAGTACACAAGTGTATAGCCTTGAGTATGATGCAACCAGTCAAATCACAGATTACTTCAGCCTGCTGTGTTGCTTCACTCCTATACCCTTTCTTAAGGAGTGCATTCTGAGAGCAGAGTCTCTTCAAGAACTGTGGACCATATAGGCAATCATCGAGGGTTAGAACAAAACTGGATTCCAGTTTCAGCACAATTGTGCCTTTCCCTATGAGTTTCACCATATCTTTACCAGCAGTACCTCCAAAGGCAGGATGCCTAAGGGGCAAATAACTGGCAAAGTCAGAGTGATATGGGGAAACATGGTGAGAACATCCCAAATCTAGCATCCAAAGAGTCTTCCCTTTGTGTGAGGAAGGGTCATCTGGACAGAGATGACTAGTCACAATGTGGCAAGCATAAAGGAAACAAACATTTTTGGTATCAAAGCCTTCCAGAGTCCTAGGGTAGTCCTGAGGATCTAGATCTGGAGGCAACCTAATATACATGGGACAGATTTCTGGTCTCTGTATATCTGGAACTAAACAGTGGAACTCCTGGATGCTAATGGTTTTCCATTTTGCATGATCTTTATGCCAAGTGTGCTTAGATCTTCCACCACCTTCCAAAACATCTCCCTCTCCCCCAATGCTGTGCTGAGCCATGAGGGGAATGAGAATTCCTCCTCCAGATCTATCAGCATCTGCATCATGGGAGGTTCCTCCCCCAGTTCTTGACACACTTCATTCAGAATGTGTCCATCATGTCCACTCCAAACTTGAAACTCCCCTGAGGTCTCCCAGAACTGGCAGTACCCCAGTACAAGGTGTTTCTGAGTTGTTATGGTGACAGATGTTACAGGAGCAGGGTGATTCAGCACGAGGGTTTTGTCCAGATTCCAGAACATACTCAACTGGTCCATCAACAACCAATTCAGGAACAGGTTCAATTTCCTGATCGAACTCTTTGAAACAAGAGGAATCATCCTGGAGATGATATGCAAGAGGGGTATGATCAAGCACATTGGCAGATGCCAAAGTGCCTACTTTGACTTGGTAGGATTCCTGACCATAGTTGTAGTCACCATCATACTGTTCCTCTTCTTGATCATAGTCCACAATCTGATTATAGGTGTCAGATTCCACACCATAAACCTGATCATGGTGAGTGTAGTCCATGATGTGAGCACCACATCCATGACCACAACCATGACCTCCTCTACATCCTCAACCATGTCTGCAGTTTCCAGCAGGATGGTTTTGTTGTTGTTGTTGTTGTGGAGGAAAACCTCCATGTCCACAACCAGTTCCTCATCCACCTCCATCATGGTGCTGTTCAGTAGTGTGTTGACCATGACACTTTGCACAGTGAGGTGGTTTGCTGAGACATTGTGCAAGGGGTTGAGATGTGTTGGATGTGGTTTGTTGTTCCACTCTAGGAAGCACAGATTGCTGATTTGTTCATGACATGAGATCTTTCAATCTCAGTACAACTTCCACTACCTTCAAAGCAGAAGTTTCCCATGCTGCTAAAACATTGGAGGGACCAGCTCCCCATTTGTCCATAAAGGCTCCACAAATGATCATGCATTGGACTGGCTCAGTTAGAGTGATGCCTTGGGTAGTGAGAGCTCCAAGTATCATATTAATCTCCACAAACTTGGCAGAGATATCATCACTTGGATTTATTTTGAGACATAGCAGTCTCAAAAACTCTGAATAGGCTGTGGCCACAGTCTGCAAGCCATAAGTAGCCTTGAGTGCATCCCACATTTCTTTTGTGGTGTTTTTGCTTTTGATTGATACAGCGATAACAGGATTGCAGTATAGGAGGATGGTACCCATGCCTTGGGAATTCTTGGTTTCCCAGGCAGGTCTGGTGGCATCAGCAGCACCAGGTGAGGGAACAGTACCATTGATGACTCCCCAACAATTGATAGTCATAAAATAGCCTTTGATCATCACCTTCCATGTAGAAAAGTTTGTGCCATTAAGGTGGGGAATATTCTTGGAGCTGGAGGTTTCTTTGTCAGCCATGATAAAACTAGAAGTGTTCTAGAATTAGCATGTGAAAAAGAACCTCATCCTGTAAAGGATTGGGATGAAACCCATGAATGGAAGTGGAACACTTTTTCATGCACTTCTTCTGCAAAGGTCTCCATGCTCAAGGCCTAGGTGGCCAAGATTTCAGATCCCATTTCACTTTGAGTGGAGTGGCATTTCCTTTCGCTGTGTATTGGTATTGATCGAGCATGAGGTGCTCAAGATCTTGGAAGTATACCAATGGGAAGTAGTGATAGGAAAGGAAGCCTTTGTGGATATTCTGAAGGGAGACCAGAGTTCTGTCAGGTTGTTTAAGCCTGAACCCCCTGTGGAAATCCAGGGAGTACTGCAGAACAAGGCAGTCATACTTGACAAAGCCCTTTGTCATAACCTCGAATACATTCCATGGTTCGTCTATAGTACAGGTTTCAAAACAGTCCAGAGACCCTCCTCATGCATACAGTTTGGGAAAAACTCCTGGTAAGGGAAACACATGGTGATAGCTCTCAAGCATGAGAGCTTCGAAGGCAGGAAGCAAGGATTCCTCGCTTAGACCAGGAACAGCCTTCAACACCTGAGAGACATGTGTTAAATTTATGCCAAAGGTCTGTGCAAGTTTCCTTAGTGCTGGGCCAGAAGAGGAAATGAACCCTTCACGAATCTCTCCACCAGAGATGGTGGGTCTCTTCATTGTAACTGGAGTCACCCACAGATCCTTTGACCTCCATGTCACAGTTCCATAAGTACTCCTTCCTCTTGTGGACTCATACCACCATGTTGGTATCAAAGTGGATACTGCTTGCAGTTCGTTCATGGAAGAACCTGGGAATGCAGGCAATGGGAGTTCTTCCCTCATTCCAAGCTCATTGGAAACAGCATTCCAGATGCTTGTTCCAAACTTGGAGAGGAGGGAGGATCCCATGGAAGAGCCAATGGTCATAGTAGGGGTGGATATGGGATTCAAACCAGAGGAAGATGTTGTTGGAAATCCAAAATGTGGGAATGGTGAGCAAGGTAGGATCTTCATTGGTAATAACAGGGATATCTGCACTGTTATAGTTAGTGCGAGCATGTGGTGATGTCAAATGAGAGATTTTAGGAAAAAGATCACAAATAAGACTGTGCATGAAAAGATGCATGCAGGAATTAAAGAAAGGTTCATTGTATGACCACATTTCGAAGTGTGGAGCAGTGCTCCACACATGCTCAATGGCCACAGCAGGAGTGATTTGCCAGGAGTCTGTGGTCCAAGCATAGAACACAGGGGTTACATTGGTGGCATCAAGCCAAGAGGAACATTCATTGACAATCATCTCTTCTGTAAACTCTATCACCTTCTCCGCAAACCTAACTGCATTAGGTACCCTAGTTCCTACAGCACCAACTTCTCATTCCTTCACCAGTCAGAGTCCCTTGGACTTAGCATTTAAGTGAGGGTCATGTTTTTCTTCCTTCTTAATGGAGGGACCAGTATAGAAGGTAAAATGGTTTATGATGACCTGAGACATCTTGATTCCAGATTAGCAAGGTCTGACCCTAGCAAGGAAACTGAACCAGCAACTATAAGAGTTGAAACTCAGCAAGCCAAGCATCATCCTCTTCCTGGTTATCTTCTGGGACATCATCAACATGAGGAAGAAACTGGTACTGAGGCAGAGTGTTGGGCATAGGCAGAACAGGATCAAGATCCAGAATGGGATCTAGATCAGGTACAGCATGAAGGAGATAGGCAGGTGGTTGACCATCTGGTCTGGGAAGTTCCCAAGCCTGGATGTTAGGTTCCCACCAAACCTCAGGAAGAGCAAAGTCTTGATTGTCGTGAGCCTCCATGAGGTTAAAGACCTCTCAAACCTCAAGAGCAATTGCCAACCAAAAGTGTACTTCCTGATACCACCTGAGGAGGATTCAGTGTTCCCAGTACTGATAGAAGATATGGTGCCAATTTGGCAAACCAATGAATGTACTCCACATAATAGAAGAAAGAACAAATGCAAGATTAAACAATCCACCAACTTGGGAAAGAACATAGAGTGCTTGGCAGAACCCTATGATGAGCAACACAGCTAAAGTAGCCAACACCATACATAGTGCTTCAGGCCTGCTCATAGGCATGCTGAAAGACAAACATCTTCCTGTAGAAAAGGGCTGTAGGCAGCCTCAGTAGTGACTCAACTCCTATATATATTGAAATACCTGTAGGCAGCTACAAGGTATCAGTAAGTAGTATACTATAAAGAATATGTATGCTTACCCTCAGTAGTGACTCAACTACTGAGGGAATAGTACCAAAACTGTAGTACTAAGTGCGCTCTAAGCGCTTATGTAAGCAAGTAAAACTCGCACCAAAATGTACATCACACTGGGGTGATTCCATCTCCAACACTTCCTCTATCAACACTATCCTTGAGACAGTAGAGCAACCCTATGTGGGGCTCATAACCTGTTGCACAGAGGAAAGGGGGGCAGCCATGAGTGAAGGTGAACACTTGCCTTGTAGCAACTAGTTCTGTATGAGTTGGTCTTGTGTTACTTGAGTGGTAGTCAATAGACATCTTGCCTTAGAGACCTAGTGTCTCTGGTCTGGGTTTATATACATGTGTGGAGCACACAGACCAGGTGTGCTAGCTCATACCCTAAAACTACCTAATCTGTCTTCAGAGCACCTGCCTAACAGGGCAGTCTCAGCTCTGGTACTGGTAACAAGGACTTCTGGATAACTGGGTAAGTAGAACTCCATAGAACATAGTAGAATAGGATGGAACGACCTATTCCCGGATGGTCATGTGACGCATAACCGTAGTTTGTTCAACAGGGCTACCACTCCCCAAGCGCACTGGACCGGATGCTCGAAGATGTTCCGACTCCCGGATAAGTCAGATCTAGGTACTGTACACTCAAGTCAGACATCACCACACTCGAATGGCGTGGAAGTCAGCTGAAAGCCTGCACTTCAAAAGCCAAAACATACCACGATGGGGCCAGTCCCATGAAATATGTAGGTACTGAATGCAGTTGAACGGTGCATTGCAATGGCAAGATCTTCGTTTTACGAGCTGAGTTGGGGCTCAATTTCCAACTTCTGCGAGCCAGTCCTGGAACTTGACTGTTTACGGTTCATTGTGCAAATCCATAGTCGAAATGCCTTCTTAGTATGTCTAGGGGAGACTAGTACGACGCGTTTTGAGCTTGATGCATCGACCAGTGTGCCATCTGATGGTTGTACTGGCGTGACTGGTATGATCACTGGGCGAATGTAACCGTAGGATTTGGCATAAATACCTGTTTGCCACCGACATTCTCACGCTTTTCGGGGTTCGTCTTGAAAACAATTATACATACCATTTGTTCGCCTAAGATTCCATACTTTGCATATTAGGCGGCGAGTATTCATTAGCTCCTAACTTGTGCTGCATGTCATGGCAAATGGTCGAGGTGGAATGGTGAGGGTGTTTGCCACCGCTTCTGCATCGAGGGGTAGCAGACGACGACCATATTGATGTGAACACGCGGGGCAGATCCGGAGTTTCTTGCGGTGTTCCATTCAGTCGACATAATAGATCGTCGTTAGCTGCAGAGCGTCAGAATACCAGAAGAATGTAATTACTGACACGCGGAGAAAAGAGGATGTACGTACTTGCATCCTTTTGTCCCAGTACCTCATTTCCATCGTCGTCCAGCACCATGACGTTCCTCCTACTGTACTTCGCGCTTCCCAAACGGAATTGTTTGATTTTCCCAATGCTTTTGATTAATGTTTTATTGATTTCCTCGTTCAGATCTTGCAATTCGTAATTTCTCAACCCGACTATGTGATATGGTCAGTAGGCAGCAACGAACAACATTACCATCCCACATTTTGAGGATAATATCTCTCTCTGCACCATCAGTTGCACCCCTTGCAAGTGCTTTCACAGCCTCGCTATTATAGGCCTTCAGTCTGCACACGCACGCAGACCGAGTTCAAGCATCGTTTTGTGCAATTGGGGCCTGAAAGAGAAAGCATGGGCAACAGGTGGGAGAAAGAGCAGCCGCTCTGCAGAGGCAGCATGTCAGCACATACGTTCAGTATAGCGGCAGGTGCTATGGAGTCAGTATGGGCAGGACGCAGGGCCCACAGAGTGCCAGTCAATATGGAGCATGGCTAGCGGTAGAGAAAGCGGGCGGGCACAGAGAGCCTCATAGACACAGCGGGAGGGCGGATGTTGTTTATTATGTCCACAGTGTTCTGATGATCAGTGAAGACGGCAGTCACTGGCATCAGCATAACAGGAGTGGAGCTAGATAGCCAGCGAACAGGAGACAATAATCCATGAGAACACTCGCCCATGGGCACAGATGCAGAGCAACAATTCAACCAAAAGACAGCAGAAGAATGAGGGAAAACTGCAGTGGTCACAGAGCAAGCTTCAGAGAGATATGGAACAATAGGGAGAAGGGATGCATCTGGTGGTAATGCAGAGTGGAACGAATTAGCACTGGGCAAGCACAAATGATTGATCACATGATGGTCACCAGCAAGACGAAGTAAATGACTGGGTACCAGGACATATTAGAGGTTCAAATCCACGAGAAAATCGCCTTGAGTTCGATTATAGTCTACATCAGCGTTATAGCAACGAGGCCGCTCCATATATGCACGGTTACACGTAGTTAGCAACAATAATGAGGGACAACAATCGTAGGGCGTATCAACCAACCGCACCATCGTCCTGGCGTTCGTTCAGATTCTGTTGCCTGACTTTACTAGTCATGTCCTTGAACCTAATTCTTTTCGATGGAGAGCCGTGAAAATCGCTTTCGTTGGGCACAGGCCGCTTGGAACTAGAGGCAGCAGGTGGGGTACGGTTTACTGGCTGCACTGGCACGACTAGGATGATCGCAATAAGTGAAGGTAGTGGTGAGCTTCGCCATACATACCTGTCAATGCCGATTGGCTGCGACAAATGCGCAGACGATGCGTTTCGTCTGGACACGTAATAGCTTCGTAGAGTTTATTGACTTCCAATGCACTCAGATCATGGATTCCTCTGTTCCCGTGCTTGCGAACAACTCCAGTGGGCCAATTGATCAGTGAGTAGCCATTCTTCTCTAGGTCCTTCTCTAGAGTATACCAAGGCAAGCGCTCGTAGCACAAACCGAGTTCCTCTAAGTACATGAGAATGTATAGGGGAGGAGAGCACACCATGGCTGACAACTTACTGAGCATGTCGAGAAGTCTATCCTTTATCTCCTCAACCTTCTTTGACTTGGATAGCTTCGAAGAACTAGAGATACCGTGGTCCGGTAAACGCCTTGGTAAGGGACTTTCCCTTTTGTTCCTCGTCAGTCCGAGGCATTGCCATGATCGAGTGGGCTTGACTTACTCAAAGTGAAGCTCGAAACGGTCGGAAATATCCAAACCCAAGGAGTCCGCGTTCTGCCTCTGGATCAGACCAGTCAGCAGAGGGAGCAGTGCGAACTCTGTAGTAGACTGACCAGCTTGAGGAGTTGCCTACCCAGTTGTGATTGCTTCTCATGTTTGGAAAGAGTCGGGTCGCGTAACATGCTCGTGAATGCCTCCATCCCTGCAGGTTCTTGCACATCGACTTCCAAGGACCCCTGGGATGGCGAGTACTGGCCCTCTGTCAGTCCGTCATTGGGCACCAACGGAGACCCGAGCCCGGCGCGCTCTCCAGAGTTTCCCACTTCAAACCCCACAACGGAGGATGGATCAGTAGGAGGCTCCACACAGATAGCATGGCACCTTCGACATCCATAGAGCTCAACATCTTTGCTCCGAAGGAACGTTGCTACGGCAACAGTAACAGCGGTACTGATGGGCAACTGCTGGCTATCTTGGTGTGAGTAGTCCTGGTCAAGTTTGTAGCAAAGCCTGACACTCGTAGCAGACAACAACGGGTGTACGGGCAAATCAAAGCAGTTAAGGGAAAGGCAAAGTAGGGATGAAAGGTGGCTGTGCCAATGCTCGTCATGCAGATCTATATCCTTGTTGGTAGGGCCACTCCACACTGCCAGCGCGATTATGCCTAGCACCACCCAAGGGTCAGGTGTATCGAAGACATTATCAGGATATTCGATCGGAATGGTGGATGGCCACATGGAACGACATCCGTAATGCGCAATATGCCTCCGTAAATTTTCCGGAAATCTGTTAACCCAGGGAAGATATCGCACATCGAATCTATGTTTCTTCATCAACGGTTCCAGTTTTCTGTCCACCAGTAACACTGCTGTTGGGCTCGGACGCCTTGAAAGAACTAGGCCTGCATGGAAATAATAGCCGAGGAGGACATGAAACAATGAGACATGCGAAACCACCGTACGCTGAGCACCGATGTCCTCGTACCGTGACTTGAGCCTTGCAAGTGATCAGTCATACCAGAGAGAAAGACCTAAGTTGAACGTACAAGGACTGACAACGCACACAGGACTTGTAGCCCACCTCCAACGCGGGAGAAATACCCTCCAACCAAACCATCATGTTGAACCATTGCCTCATACCACGACAATCCGCTGGAGAGCATGTGCACCCGTCCTCCTTAGATTTTACGAGTGCATTCTTCTAAGCGTTGGCTTGAGAAGGAAACACATCCAAGTAGGTGCCAATAATACAACTGAGAGTAACTGCTACCTTGGGAGCCCTGAACGTGAGAGGAGTGAGGCTATGGGAGTCGAACAACTCTGCCACACCACTGGAGCTGGCAATTAACCAGGCGATTGCGCAGACGCGTTGTGCTGGTGTAGCATTGCGTATTCTTTCGTTCCTCTTTCCATGGCTTCCAGTCACAGTCGGATATCGTTGCTCGACGATGCGACGACGAAGGGCTGACTGAGCATCGACCCATACACTTCCGCCACGGAGGCAGATTCCCAAACATGGCACTTGTTTCTCACGAAGCCACTCTTCATCGCCGTCCACAGCGGGCAAAGGCCCTGGGGAACGGTTTCTAAATCAAGCCAGACATTTGCCACGGACATAAAATTTGAGCAATGATATGAGAAATCAAAACCGTAGAGAGAATATGACAACGGCTTGATGGCTTAGCAGCCCTGTATCAGAAAGAGCACGAGAAATTCACACCACAATTAAATGGATTCTTCGAGGTGCAATAATTCTCTCAAATAACAGCTGTGATGAGCCATTGAAAGTCACAGTGCCTTTGTGAAAACTTAGTGGCAGTGTGTTTGCTCTGCCAACAGACTGAGTACTTCACATTTTAAGCACATAATAAGAGGCCTTCCTCGTCTCACACTGATGAAGTTCCTCACAAGATATGGTGCTCCCATTTCAATGCTTTATTTTCATGTTGCAAGCAGGTCTTTTCTGGCCCAAGGTAAGCTCACAATGTCATGTTTTTTTCCTGCAGTAAGTGGTGCTAAAATTATGAACTAGATCTCAAATTCCATCTGCCATTCTGTCTGGCTGCATCATATCCAGGACATCTCGTCTTCTGTTCACTGTGATCACAAGTTATACAGTACTATCTTCCAACTTGCACTTAGGGCTTCTCTGCAGTGCACTTGCAGTGTGGCCAGCTCAGTAGCTGGTTCACTTTGCTCTGGCATGGTTTTAAATTGGACCACATTTTGTCAGGACTTGGCCCAAGGCAATGTGATGGACACATGTGCTGCAGCATCATCTGCTTTATCACCTCTCCTTGCATATCCTCATACTAGTCCCCAATCTTTGTGATTTTGTACCATTTTAGGCACCTCTGTAATTCTTATAATCTCATGAATAAGAGGAAACTGTTGGTATGGGACATAGTGGTGATGATTTGCAAATTTCTCCAACCTTTGTTCTTCCATGGACTACCAACTGTACTTCCCACCAATAACCCTCAGGAAAGTGTTCAGAAAGGAGCATAGTCCCAGCCCAAGTAGCTCTGAAATCACTGCTTGCAAGGTATTCAATTTTGAATCTGAGCATGTGATTCAGAGCCAACTGCCAGTGGAGAAGACGGAATGTGGCAACGATCTTATTCCTCCACTGTGCAGCTTGCTCTCAAAGCCAAACAGTGGTGGATATGCTTTGCAAGAAGTCCTGGCATGGGGGGATGACATGTATGACTCCGTTCAGGTACTCAAAATTCTACTATCAAATCTTGAGCACCAATATGACATTCGCCTCCCTAGAAAGGGCTGCATCTCATGTGCAAAAAGAAAATGGATATGAATTCTCCATATCACCTTCAGTGGCCAGAATCACTCTTGGCCTTCTTTGAGGCAGTAAGTGAATTGCACAGTGCATTGCATGCTTTCTTTCCATATGATTTTGGGCCCAGGAGCAATTTCCCATCCTTACCCACTATCAAGACTCATGGCCTGCAAGAGATTTTGCAAGGATGTACCTCAAAAACAAGGTTGGAAGTGACAAAGCAAAGGTAAAGATGAGGAACAAGATGACAGATAATGACTGATGTGGGTGCTGTAACCTGTCTAAACCTGTCCCACTATGGTCAGCTTGTTTGGGTGATCAGGTGGGCTTAGTACAATGTTGCATGTTTAGAGGCACATGAGGTTATTATACATGGCTTTAGCAGGGGCTTACTACTTGGAGAAAACTCATACTGTGAGCCTATCTACCAATATTACTTCATGAGCCTTTGTGTGGCAATCTCACATATCACAAAAACTCTCCAAAGTCACTAGCCCGCAGCATAAAGATTTAGAAGCATAGCAGACATGTTCAGATTCAGTATTAGATTGTCAAATCAAGTAAATCTAGGTTAGTTGGAGATTGGAAGTATAATGTCAACAGTGAGGGGTGAGAAATGACAGTGGGAAGTGGGGGGAAGTAAAGGCACCACCTGTCATATGTTCAGTTAGCACCAGCTGCCCCAAGTGGTACAGAAGATCCTGCAGTGTTAACTGGAAATGACATAAGCTCAATGGCCATGAGGACATTGACAATTTACCATACCAGTATATCTGCCTGCACAGCCAGGGGAAAAGTCATACTCCTCCTCCTGCACTCTGAGCTGTTTCTTTGAGCATGGATGTAGCAAGGACAGCCAGGTAGCATCATAGCAATTCATGGGAAGCCCAGGAGGGGCAGCAGCAGCATCATTGAACTTTTCAGAATGAGGGCAATTCCAGAGTTGCATGCCTGCTTTCTTATGCTTTCCAATTGTGATGGAAAGGAATTCCAGTATTGCTAAATCCACTTCCCACATGAGTGCAGAAAGCTGCTGGCTGTGCCAGCAAGGATATGCACATGGATAACTAATTGTCCTCCTTGTTTTGTCTTTGGACTCATCAGAGCTTATACCCTGAGTCCCAAGGTAATTGACTAGTGGTAAGTGCTTCCACAGCTTAGGATGCTCTGCCATAGCATCCAGGCACATTTTTAGCAACTCAAATCAATGTGAGAGAGGGCAATTAATGACATAGGGTGTACTTACCTGAACTTTCCTTGAAGTACATGAAGATTTATGCAATCTTGCCTTCACATCCTCCTTGGCTTTCACTGGATCCTTACTTGCAGCGATGATGACCTCATTGTAACATGACTTGATGTAAGTAAAATGGGCCTTAAAAGCCCCATAGACGATGTCGAAATTGTGGTACTGTTCAGGGATTGTCTGCAAGGCATACCAGCCATGGTTATTGACCTTATCCAGGAAATCTTCAGTGAAGACCATAAAGGCCTCATGATTATATGGCATGTCTTTCCCATGGGCACAGTCTACAATAAAATTAGTCAGCATGACCTCAGGGCAACCAGGAATGTCCTGTTTGTATGCTTCAACCTCATCACTGGTGAGCACACATTTGATAGTGTTCAGGTACTTGTAGTCAGTAATTTTGAGCAAATGGAGGGCATGAAGCTGGATGCAAGTCTTGGAAGTCACATCATCAGTGATGAATGAAGAGCACAAGCACTAATCCCACTTACAGAAAAGTATTTGTGCTCTTCTATATCGCTCTTGGTAGGAATGTCAGATGTGGGATCTGAAGGAATGAAGTTGTGGTGCTTCTTTGGATGCCTAGTTTGTTTCAAAGGAAACTTGTCTATGTCTTGCATCTCAACATCTCTAGATGTGTTTGCATCGATTCGTGAAGCCTTCAAATCCTCCCAGATGGCAGAGATCCCTTCCATAATCATCCTGGTGGATGAAGTGTGCGACCACTCAAATGAGGTGAACATAGAATTCAACGACTCAGAGAAATAAGATAGTAAAGGTGCAAGGGATGCACCACCGTGTGACTGTGGACTACCAATATTGGGACCAGGTATGTCTTGAGGAGTGGGCTGGACTGATGGTCCTGGTTGAGACAGAACAGTAAATGGATCCATAGAGGTGGAAAAAGAGTGGGACATCGGCTGTCAAGGCTGAGAAGGGATGGAAGCTGAAGGCCACTGGGGTAGGTTATTGTTTGGGGCACTGAACTCAGTCTGAGGTAGGTTCAGACGAATCTGGTGTTCATCTGGAGCCATAACCTGTTCACCCTGATCTGTAGACCTCTCCTTCCCTCTGCTATGGCTGGGGACCTTCAATTCCATTTAGCATTATCACTACAAATTCTGAGATATACATACCTGACTAGCAGACAAGGGGTTTCTGCTGTAAGTATTAAGTAAGGCCTGAGGACAGTTCATCAGCATACAGAGACTACTGCCATAAGCAGGGGAAAACATACTTGTATTGATATCTCACTGAGAGGGAGACTGGATGCCCAAGGAGTTGACTGCTGGTTGTCAGAGGAAAGTGGCAGTATTTGAGACACTGGCATCCATTCCCAGGAGGATGCAGGAGTCCAGTCTTTGTTTGATACTGGAGTTCGTTCTTGTGACTGTACTCCTGAGAAGGATGTTCTGGCTGAAGGAAATACTGTATCAGCAGTTGATGCTGCATCATCACAAGGCTGAATCTCAGTCAGTTTCCATCATCCTATGTCAAACTGAGGTACAAACTTGTGAATAAGGTATATTATAGCATCCTGAGGGGCCTTGGGGTGTCCATCTTGATCCTGCAGCATCCAATATATGTATTCGATGCTGTTCAAAGCAATTCAACAGACTGCAGTGATCGCCCCCACTCTCAAATTCTCGATTTGTAGCTGCTTGATATTGAAGTGTGAGAGAAGTGCTTCATAAGATGCTGTGGTAGACCTTGACTGGACAAAAGAGTCAATACCAATGTTCCATGCACAATTCTAATCTCACTTACTGAATACAGGAAGTAATGGATAAGTATGGATGTGGCTGTAACCACTAAAACAGGGAGAAGTGGTACTTGCTTGATGATTAGTGACCATGTTAGAGATTTCAGTGTGACAATTTGAGTCCATAGGTACAGTTGGACACCTTGGTATGCAGTGGCAATGATATCTTGATGATGTACTCTTTAATAATACCCTCATCAAATGGAGATAAAAACCATACTGCTTTCATTATTAGCTTGCCATGTCCTAATGCACATATCCTGCATTGCCTGGGAAGTTGCTGTCACAACCAAAGTACATGTTGGATACTCAAACACCTTGAGCAAGCAAATCAGGTGAATCACTGATAAGTCTGCCTTAGACTTACTGCAACTGACTGAACCATGTTCCCTGCGGGAACCATTGAGAATCATTTTTTACAGTATTCAGGGGATACTTACCATTGTGTTCCAGAACTTGTAAGCAATCTCCAGACAGCATGCTCCAGATGTGGACACTGCCATCTGTAGCTCCACTCACTACACCCCAGGGAAGAAATGCCACTTGCAATGGAACATTTTTATCCTGGGCTGGAGGATGATTCTTCAAATGCAATACTGGGTGGGACTGACCAAGTTCATATATATCAACTCCTGATCCCAGATTAGATACAAGCACCCATTTCTGATCTGGTGAGAGAGAAGCATGACCCCTTATGACATAATGGTAAGAAAAAGAATGTTGAATAATGTCACCCTTACAAATGTCGGTGGCTATGAATTGGTTGGATTCACCAAAGTTCCTTTTGTGAGACCACATCCCAGCACCTGTATATGTTAGTGCCATAGGTGGAGTCAAAAATTAAATCCAGCTAAACACATACACTACTCCATGGTTGAGGTAGGCAATGACAAGCTCACTCCCCTTTTCCCTAAACATGATTGCTCGACCTCATACTCTCTTGTCTGCTTCCTCCATTGCATTCACCAATTCTGAGGGTGAGGGGAAAATCTTGATCATGGCATAGTTCCCTAGTAATCATTGATTGTAAGTGATTAAGGTAATTAGTATGGCAAAGTGAGTACCCAGGAAAATCTCTTTTGCAATGTGAACTTCCAACCCAATTGCAATGCCAATGTCACCACTGTACTTGTCAATGGAGAGAGAAAATATTGGAGATTTTATGCCAGTAAGAACAGATGGCTCTTGGATCTACCTTTCATGTGAGTTAGTGTTGATGGTATATGCAGATAACATACCTTGAGATTGTCAATGATAGCCAGCATGCCATCATTACAGCCTACAAAGAGGTGGGTTAAGTGTCGCAGATCCCATGCAAGGCTGAGGATTCTGCTTTGGAAGATAGTGCAGCATTTCAATGATCCTATGAGTGGGTCATATATAATCACACTACCATCATCACTTCCACTGGCAAGCTCTTTCCCAGTTGGAGAAAACACAAGTGCAGTTACCATATCCACATGGTCCTCCAGTGTAAGTGCTGGAACAAATGGCATGGTGGGCTTCATATGCGAGTAGAAGATGGGCCAGAATAATGACACCTGGCTTGACAAAGCAAGATTTTCATTGACCCAAACAGAAATTGTGGGAATTGGCCCACAGCCTGTTGCACATCTGTATGGTAACAAGTACACTACTATCAAGTATGGTAGAATACGGTCTGCAGTGGTCATCTATGGGACACAAGGGTCCAATCAACTGCATTTCCTTCACAGAAGATGGAAGTTACCTCACTAGCAGAAGTAAGTACTGCCATACTTAAAAATACATTCTAATGTATCCTGCAGGTGATGATGGCCATGTCCTTGTTTGGGCAATGCAAGATGGCAGTCTCCTTCAGTGCCTCAAACCAAAGCAAGGTCCCATTGTCACTGTCAAGTGGTTTACAGGGGGCCCTCCCCATTCTGAGCCTACTACTGAGGTGTGCTACCTCCTTTCTGCTGGTGCTAATGGCACAGTGGTCATATGGTGTTGCAATATGACATTGATAATGTTCCATGTACATTGACTGTTAATTATATGATTCACATGGTTCGCATTTCTCATCATAGGCATTGTTTGAGTGGGTGCATATGGAAACTGTTTTTGACTCTGCAATTGAGTGTGTTACACTCGATGAAATGCACAGTGTACTGGCCATTGCCATGCTTGGGAGAATTGCCATATACCAATTATTGAAATCCAACTGTTGTAAGTCATCTTGTGACTGTCATATTACAATTTTTTGACAGTATCTCAGTAACAATGCATCTCCTCCATGCCCATCCTCCATCATCTCAGTCATGACTATCCAGTCTTCCCATCGCAGCTCACTTTTCCAATCGAGGACATACTTTAATGGTCGCATTTTTGGACTCTTGTGAGATGTATGTTGCTGTCACCTGTGTTCACCTACCACTTGCTTAACATCCTTGCAGTGTTGCCTGGGATATCACACCATGGAAGCAATTATGGCATCAAAAGATCAGGATGTGCATGTATGTCTTTGTTGTATTAGTATTGTATTCTGTGCCTTTAAAATTTTATTGCATTCAGAGGAAGCATGGTGTACCACAATGGCACCAAAATGCTCCTTGTTTGGAACCTCATCAACAGATTTGATGCCTACCAACTAGTGGATGAGCCCAACAATTGCCTGCTGCATATCCGCCATTTCCAGGTGAAGATCAGGTGAAATCGTATCTGTCAGGTACAGTTTGATCTAGATGGGAAGACTGCCATCACAGGTAGTGACAGTGGATGAGTGGTCATTTGGGATATTTCTACTGGGAAACAGCTACAGGTACTTCACCACAGCGAGGGTACTTACACCAACTACATGCCAAGTTCATTGAACTGACCATGTTGGCTACAGAGCTTGATGGAGTGCAAGTCATCAATGTAAGTCCAGCCAACTGACTGTTTTGTGTTTGAACTCATGGCCTTCAAGTACCATGCATTACAGTTCACAAAGCATTATATTGCCAGCGGGTCCTTGGATACTGGTGAAGAGCAGTCGCTGCTGTGGTTATGGTCCACTGAAGTCGCAGTAGGTGTTTAATTATACTAAGGAAGCAGATTTTGATACCTTTATGCCCCAGTCAACTCAACTCAACCGTACCAAACAAGAATTGCCAACAAACAATGTGCCAACCCCTGTCGCCTGTCGATACATTGCTATCCTGCTATTTATGGTTGCATTCTTTGTGGGGCTCATCTCATTTCAAGTGTACAGCAGACCATTAACGTACTTCCACAATGGACTCTAACACACATGTACATACTTCTTGGTTGTAGGCATCATAGTACTGACACGGTGGATGTTCTCATTACTAGCCATAGAAATGCTGTCACTTGAGGAATGACTAAGCACTGGTTGGCACCCATTCGGTCTGCAATCGGTGCTATAATACCTTTCTTTATGTATCCATCAAAGGCACACAGCATCAGCATCATGACTTAAGGAGCTGAGATTCTTCCACTTCTTATCCTTCCTTTTCATTTCTTATTCCATTCAAATTTCCAGGACTGTCATGGGGGTGGACCATATTCATCGTAGCATTAAGAAGAAGTCTTACCAGCCTTACTGGTATATGGAGAGAGATGTAAGTATTTGTGATTCATTCATAAGTTGATAGCCAGAATTTCTGTCCCAGACAATACCCATCCACCACCAACCATTCCCATTATACCAACCTTTACTTGCTGAGCATGCTCTGTTTATCAGGGAGGAGCTGGACTTCGATGTAAGTAACGTGCTGTGATTACTTTATACCTCACTAATCCTGATGTTTGGTAGGCTATTCCCATCCACCACCAGGTATTCCCATCTCCAGATGACACAACTGAAGGTACATCACACCCTGCTGCAATCAAGTTTCACAAGACTGGAGTGCTGGGAGGTCCCAGTTACAAGAGAGAAATGAACCAACATGTCAAAGGCACTGTGGAAAGGTGGGTGATTGTACCTCTGTGGCGCTCATCTGAAGCTAATTTTTGTTCCAGCATGACGAAGCCCTGAGTTACAGTCCCTGAGCACCAGGAACATAAGATTTGAAATTTAAATGTAATTATTGGTCATTTTATCTCGTCAGGTAATATTCCCCTTGAACGCCCTTCTGTGTGTTCTCAAGCAATCCATGGAGACCTTTATGTTCACCACTACAAGAATCGGCTCCAGATATGGTTAAGAGATGGTGACCAATGGCTCCCAGATATCAGGGACAGATATCACCACCCAACGTTACCAGAGTATCATTTGTATGTGGCTGAGGGCATGGAGCCTACTTGGGTTACCAGGAAGACGAGGTCGACATATAAAGGAAGACCGAAGAATCATGGTCATTAATGATGTTCAATGATTGTCCATGGAGTCACTCTTCCAGTACCCTTCTAATACATAGTCATACTCTAGTTCTTATAGCATCCATATAATTACACACAGGTGTAGAAATTCCTCCAAGAAATCAGATGATGTCGGACAGTGACCAAACAAAGGTCAATATCAGCATGTGGTGGGATGATATGCTATGCACCATGTTCTTTGTCTCTCGACTGGCAGAGGTTTAAAGGTGCTGTCCTGCGACCTCAAGGACCTTGCAGGTTTTCCCCACTAGTTTGCCAATGTCTCTATGATGCTTGAGCAGGTCACACTCAAGATTACATTGAAAAATGAGAACAATGGTACTACTGTGGTAAGTTACATTCATTTGCCCCTTTTGGAGGTAATCGCATAGATAGGACTTGCCTGTGCATGGTGGATGTGCCTGCCTTCTCGCACAATTAGAAAGCACCCAACAAAAATTGATTGATGCTAATCCGGAGGTAGGCTCCTTGACATACCTGATGCATTGAATGTATACTCATCGCTGTTGCAGCTTGCACAACTTTTTCACCATGATATTTTTGTTCCCCAGGAAAGGGACAAGGAACATGCTGCTACAAGGGATGAAGTCACTAAGTCTGTACAGACAAAGTCTTTCCCTAGTGACATTCTCCTAATTACCATACTCACGTTTCTGCTTGTGCTTGTAAGCTTGGACATCTGGTCCCACTTCATCATTGTACATGATTAGTGGACTGTAACATACAGTGGACTCTGTAGTTATTCGATGCAATACTGCAGCACACTATCAAATGAGAATCTTCAAGATATTTGATTTGCTGGTCATGTTGTTGGAAGTTGAGACATTTGAGTACCATTAGTGTCAATATCGAAAGTAACTTCGATCTGAGGTATGCTGTGAGGGGTAGGAGGTTCACCCTCATACACCTGAATCAAGACACCAGGCTGGCTATCCAAGTACATGGAGAAGACCTCCAACTTCTTTGTCAGGATGCTTGATGAAAGGTGTCAGAGAGACATCAAAAACTCCACCATTGGGATTGCAGATAAGGATGTTATGCTCACCGATCTTTTCCTTGTCCAAACCATAAGTGACAGCAGCAGTGGTTGGTTTGTTGATGATATGGGGGCATCTGCACAAACCAATGTTGAACAACAACCTGTTGCTAAGAATCAAGGGTAAGCTCACAAATTCCTTGATCTTGCCATGTATTCCTCCAAAGCCAAGAATAAGCAGCAGGGTAGCAAAGCACAGCACACTCATCTCAGGAGGCACACCACAGTGAGCACACACCATATGACAGAGGTGAGGCCAGCTAAGCATGATACACCACATTTGTCACAAAAGGCACACAACTGTGTGCACATACTGTGCAGCAGTGGTGCACAGCAGCACTTTCATCAGCCCTGTTAGCACATGAACAGCATAACAGGGGAAGGTCGATGGAACACTACAATGAGCACAAATAAGCAGCAGGGTAGCAAAGCACAGCATGCTCGTCTTGGGAGGCACACCACAGTGAGCACACACCATATGATGGAGGTGAGGCCAGCTAAGCACAATACACCATGTTGGTCACAAAAGGCACACAACTGTGTGCACATACTGTGCAGCAGTGGTGCACAGCAGCACTCTCATCAGCCCTGTTAGCACATGAATGGCATAACAGGGGAAGGTCAGTGGAACACTATGATGAGCACAAATAAGCAGCACAGCATGCTTGTCTCAGGAGGCACACCACAGTGAGCACACACTGTATGATGAAGGTGAGGCCAGCTAAGCACAATACACTACACTTGGCATAGAGGGCACACAACTGTGCACATGTACTGTGCAGCAGTGGTTCTTAATGACAATTCACATGATCATGAGACCCAATTGCTTGTGTGGGAATCACACCGACAAGGTTATCTAACATAGAATAACAGGCAGGCACAGGCTTGAGATGGTCCGAAGTCCATGATGTCCATAAAAACAATAATGAAAAGAAAAGTGTCATAAACAAGAAGTAACATGCAATGGTGCTCAGGGTCTAATTATTGTGGACATCATTTTGCACCCAGATGAACCTCCATTTATGCAGATAAATGACATTGTACACCTGAAATATATGCCGTACATTCTCATCAAGCTCTCTTGCACTCGCACCTCACAACTGCCAGGTTTGGAGCCATTTGTTATTAATGTCCATGAGGACATGGTGAAATGTCTGACCCTGAGAGCAGTAATCAGTGAATGCATAGGCACAGGTCATTGGGTACTGCAGCCATTTCACCTGCCATGTCACCTTGACACCCCCATGTGTCCTATATTGAATACTGTATGACTTGGTGATAGGAACCATAAGAAATGAACCGTATACTTGGAAATGCGAAATGATTGAGGATGGATGACATTAGAAAGGCCTACTATGAACAGAATATCAAGTGAATGTGTGAGTAACTGATGGAAACTCTAGCCATGTGGATCTGTCTCACTTGCCAGGATTGAGAGTTTTAATACCTTTAGGCTTGAAGACTGCTATGGATGCCCACTGACCACCAGGTTGTCCACAGGCCTCATTGGCACATTGAAAATAAACCGAGGGTTCTTCACCATTGACTTCAACTCCATCTAGTCCACCAGACTTCCCATGGGCTTTGACCTGCTTCCATTGCACTTGTACAATTCCACATTGGGAACACTGAATGGGTAGCACATTTCCCCAGGGACGAATATCCCTATGTCCCCAACTATACTTGGTACACTGTAGGGAGGGAAGTCTCCCTACTAGGTATTTTATTTTATTTCACTGTTTTTACTTTACAGATATATTCTGTTCTTATTTCCTTATCTCTTTCACTGCAAGCATTTCACAATTTTTCTTGAGAAAACATGCTGAAAAAATTGAAGAAAGAGATATCTTTTTTGACACATGTTTTCAAAGAGAAAAGGCAATAATAACACTTTGTTTTCTTTGCATGATTTACTAAAAAACATTGATTGATGCTAATACCCATTAGTGAAGAACCTAATGGGCATTACCATTAATTCATGTTTTTTGGCAGAAAAGACAAAGAAAACATTACATTATATTCACCTTTTTTCTTTGAAAACAGCTGAAATAAAAGAGTATCTCTTTTTTCAATTTTTTCAGCATATTTTGGGATGAAAAATTGTGAAATGCTTGCAGTGATTGGTCAAATATAATATTGTGCCCAGTTACAGCAATCAAAATATAATTTTTTGTCAGAGTTCAAATTTCCCACAGGATATAATTTACTGTCAAACATTTAGACAATAGCAAAATATATAATTTTCTTTTCCATTTTAAGGATGTCTCAATTGTCCACATAATGATATATTTGGGCAAACATTCTGCATTTACCTTTAGAATTATATTCTGCACAGATCAAAATGTTGAAATTTCCCATGTGTCATATCATTGCTCAAATTTTACGTCCGTGGCAAATGTCTGGCTTGATTTAGAAACCGTTCCCCAGGGCCTTTGCCCGCTGTGGTCGACCCACAGCCACACGTCGTCGTCTACAAGCCCCTCGATTATTTGGAGCCATAAGCATTTCCTCGATGTGTAGTAAAAATCCCCTAAGCTCAGATCCAGTACCGTTCCAATGATGCTTGCAACGAAGACCATCCTCCAGTCCGGTTTATATATCAGCTCCTCTTTAGACCTCTGGATAAACCATTCATCGTCCGCCAAGGCACTGTTACTAACAGATCTCTATCCTCATCGATGGAAAGGCTGTACCTACATGACGGAGCCTACTCACCTTATGGTAGGAACTTGGGACATGCCAATGTCGACCGCGCTGATGGTTCCACCAAGACTCTCCACACCGCCTATGGAATGTGAGCGCCATACGCCTTCATTCGCAGTGTTCTTTGGTGCAGAGAGATCACTAAAAGTGGGCCCCAGCGACTCTAGCGGAATCGGATGCCAGAGGTGCTGTGTGACTGCAGGGACAGGTGGATCACCGTCGGTCAGTCCGCTGCAGTGTCCATTTTCTAATGATAGGATATTACTAATAATGGACATGAGAGGTGGGGAGGTTGTCCCGTTGCAATAACCGGTGGGGGGGAATCAATCGCGCAAAAGATCTCGATGCCACAGTTTTGTATACAAAGGTAAGCGCTGCTAAGCTATTTGGGGGAGGCTGTTCTAATCACCGAACTTTCGCCCAATTACTTGCTGTGCTCTCACCTTCCATATACGTGCTATCCTCAGTCCCAGTTAGCAGGGCTAATATAAGGCCTAGTTTTTACAAGGGCTTCTTACCTGGGACTCAAGGCAATTATTAACAGATACGCAACTGACAACTCTACCAATACTGCTTTAGCTGGAAAAGTTACCAAAGGAAACAAGCAATTCATGGGAGGGAACCGAAGGCATTGTAGATACCGCGGATAAATGCACTTGTGCAAGTGTAAGGATTCTTACCTCGCTCAACGTCGAGTCGCCGTCACAGCAAATACATGGCACACGTTGAAACACATCACACAGCTTCATGCGTCATGCGTCACGGAGGAAAGCAGGAGCTCATAAGCAACCACATCCACAGTGATATGGCGAGAAAACCAGCGCGACAAGCTAATGTAAGTGTTGTCAGTGCGAATTTTCCAACTGTATGGACAGTGTTAGGGTAAAGGCATTACCATGTAATAAGGCTAACGGAATTCAAGTCACATTTGATATTATCTGCAAGCGTGAACATGAGCGTAGGATTGACATACTACATACATTGATATCCCATTCCCGGTACCCGAGCATTCATGCAACGGAGTCAGTTAAACTTTCGCCTACCGTGGTTAAGCAGATGAATTACAAGGTGAACCGGATTTACATCGTCCATGTTGACTAGCGGTCGAAAACGGAAGGGTGAAGGGGCTGCCCCCCATCTCACCTATAAATCGTAATTGATAGCGAACGAAGCGGTGTTGTGAGTAGGTAGAGTACTCTGCACCACTCATTCGGTGCTGCTCATGGTCTAGTGTCGAGGAGAATGGTCAAAAAAGCAAAATGTCTGGTAAGGAAGTACAATGCCCAGTAATCTTGCTTTTCTAGACCATTCCATGGGTCATCAGGGGTCGATGGTCGAGCCTTCGAGGGGGGAGCATGTTGAAATTTTACCATGCAGAGAATAGACTCAGCATGACAACAACCGTGCACCGTATTCCTTGCGGAATTCATGTTGTAGTCAGCCCTGGTTGCGGCTCGGAATGCAGACCATGTCCTCAGAAAAGTACAGCTTTACTTGATTACTCACTTGATACGTCAGTTTATGGTTAGCAACTACACGGGAGACACAGAGGACATCACGCTTGGCACTTGTGTTTCGGAGGGACGTGAGGCTCTTGAGAATGAGGGTCTCCACCTCGACGAACCCATCAGACGGGTAGCACTGGATGCAGATCTTCATGTATGTAGCAACCAAGAGAAGTGGGGCTGCCTCTTGGGTGGCCAAATACTATGGTGAACAAACCGAGCTTAGCTTTCCACCTTGGAGCGAACACCAGTGGAAGCGAAAGCCACTCTGAGTGGACTTATGCGAATCGGACAGTGAGCCAACGCTGGTTAGTAGTATACGGGTTTTTCATCGTACACACCGGTCTACAATTGCCAGCCATTTCTGCGAAGATTCGGGAGAGGTTTTTATGCCAGACAATAGCTCCTAAAACCGCAGCAGACCTGGTTGGCCACTGGGCGCTGGAACCTCGTTGCATGCACCTTCTAGTTCAGGATATTGGCCTGACCTTGCCTCATTGCCATATCACTTCACGACATAAGTCTGAGGCTGTGGCTAAGTAACTTGTCTTGCAACTCCCATACCATGCGAGCCTTGAGATCTTGAGAATGCATGAGGTGGAGTTGGGCTCCAGACTACACGGTTGCTGTGGAAGCCAAGGAGTACATCGCTGAAGGACTCGCAGAGTTCTTGCATCTAACATGGGCCCTGGCTCATAAAGACTCGCCGCGCAATTCTGCAGAAGGTATAGTGTGGGTATACACTGAGTGGTAGATAATTCGAGAAACAAGTCTAACGAACACAGCAGAGAACACAGCAGAGAACACAGCAGGGTTTGTTAAGGAAGATGGGCACCTGTTCTTTCGCTACAACATTGTGGCGTGATGCGGATCATAATTAACACAGACATCAAGGCGACAAGTGGGACGACGTCAAGTGCGTTCACCAGCTACTGGATCAAATGCCTCCTGCTCCTCAGATGAGGGAAGACGCTCATCAAGATGGGGCAAGACCTCGATGTCGTCGACGATAGGCTGTACCGACACAGCCAAGGTGCTATATCAGTAAACATGAAGTACATAAGTCTCACTCTCACCTGCTTACTCTCCGGGCGATCCCTCGCAGCCAAGGTTACGGCCTCAGCCCCGTTGTGTTCAGGTGGGCGTCGTGGTCCCCTTCGATCAGCAATCCAAACATTTAACTTTTGCATGCCTGACAATATCAGTGGGAATATCAGTGTAGGGAACATGGTGGCCACTATGAGGCCGCATGCGAGAGCCGGAGAGTCTGCTATCACGACAATTTCGAAGTTGCGGATGATGACCACACCAAAGCGGGGAATAGCAGCGAGGATAGAAAAAGTACGGTGACCCATAGCGTTGATACGCTCCTACACGGCTTGATGAACATGAGTACGCGAAGGAGAGAATGGTGGCTTACCCGCAACTCCTCGGCTGTCAATCCACTGTAACGCAAGTGTAAGCACTCTGCCATGGTGAGACACACCAGTGCACAGAGCACTATGTATTCGTTGTCGGTGCGAATGTTCGGGCTGCATAGACAATGTTGAAGTAACAGCAATATATGTAGTAACCAAAGCATACTTCAGGTAGGTTCGATACTGCCCGCAGATGAGAAGATATCGTAGAGATGAGAAGAGGCAGTGACATACCGCATCGATATCCCACTCCCAGTACTCGACCAAGTATGCTAGGACGTCAGCGTAATCGTCCATAGCGTGTATGTTGGTGAAAGGCGTGAGTTGCAGAATGAATTGGATAGCAAGATCCATAGCTGGCTGGCAGTGGGGGAGAAATGCTGGTTTCCACCATCTCCTTTTAAATTGCGTGAGGTGAACGACGCGTTAGTGATAGAAAAAGTTGACGGAAACCCACCAGGTATATTCGGACGGCAGCCACAACAATACCACGCTTATAAACGAGGAGGAGGATGTCTGTATATGGGAAATTTCTTGATAAGGCGGTAAGTCTGGGTGCATGTCGGTGCTCTTATGAGACATCGGCCCTTAGCTGGCCTCGACACTCGTATGGCAAGCAGGATGATGAGGAGGATATTGGGGAATTCCCATAAAAGGAAACAATGTGTTACTGCCCTGACACAGCGTATGCCCTCCTTTCGGTTCTTCGCAGAATACACAAGGGTATGTAGTTGACCGGCACGACCCTTGTATGAGGAGGATGTCCCTACATAGAAATTATGCATAGTAAGCACGCTGCAACGTGCCCCCGGTCCACAGCCCCAGTTTTAGGTTGGCACCGACAAACTGCGACTACGTGCCAGATTGACTTGGCGATAATATACATCGCGGCGGTAAGAGATGGCGATGATGATACAAACTTGCCACAACAGGGAAAAGAGATGGCGACTGACACTACGAAACTGGCCAAGAAATGCGACACTGTTGCGGTCCACCTGCGCATTCCAACTCTTGCCAACGATGATGTCCACATATAGAATCTGCTTACATAACATAGAAGCACATGGATATGAGTTGCGGCCGGAGGTGCACTCGCCCCAAGTTCGATGATAGATCTACTAAGTCTATAGTGCCAGTCACTTTGACTGTCAAGCCGTCAGGGAAGCATGCCGGGGGTGATGGGCGAGCGAAGAATATCGCAGAAGACGACTGAACACTTCCACGCGATGCGATAGGCCCACGCCTGAACGTAACATATTGATATGAAGTCGAATTCAGAGCCCCGGTCATGATTACACACAACTTGACAGTGTAACTCTGACCATACAACACGACTGTGGGTATGTCATCAAACACGATCCCGCCGGATGTACCAAGTTGTACATTCCACTGTCCGCAGAGGGGAGACCCGGAAGAATCCATACACGGAAAAACCTAAACCTATTTCCTCAACATTACCCGAAGTTGAATTTTCCAGTCTACGGGATTGGTTAACACGCCCAGGAATAGCTGCATGCACACTTAGTTTTTAGGGAAAAGGTGCGCGAAAATGTTCAAAATGCTCACGAATGAGTTTACTTGATCTGGTTGAGCAAAGGCAGTCGCGAAGGCAATGCTAAGCATGTCAATTTTGAACTGTGTTCACAAGCTACTTTGTCTGCCCAGAGTTAGTGAACCTTTCTAGTCATGTCACTGATCGTAAGTTCTCTTTGAATTCTCTTTGATGGGTGTATGATGCATGCTGACCACCTGTGGCGGATGAGGTCAAACTGCGGAACCAAGTAATCACGCTAGACCCTTCCCACCGGTGCAATTTCGAAACTTCAGCAATACCTCAGTTCCTTTCAGCTCCCGTAGGCAGCGTCAGGAGCACAGGGTAAAAAAAAAAAAAATATACAGCTCGGCGAGTTGAGCATGTGGCACCATGCTCTCCACTCGCGTCGTGCGACGGATTAGGCGTGGATATACATAGGTTGCGGGGTGATGGAGACCATTGAATAGACGGCTTTATATCCCTTAGCTTGCACTCCGTATCCTTTGGATCTAGGTCATCACCGCCTACCTTCAAGTCTCTATCTGCACCGTCTGATGCATTCCGATTTGCATGTCATGGTGAATGGTCGAGGCAGGATGGCGAGGGTATTTGCGGCCGCTTCTGCATCGACGGCCCGATGGGTTAGCAGATGACGACCCCATCGGTGCGGACGTGCTATGTATGTTGCTCTTATGGTATCGGTTCACTGAGTGGCAGATTACATACCCAAAATATTCTGTCGCGTTCATGTGGTTCTGTCGATTTCGCATAATAGATCTTCTTCGGCTACGTGGCGTCAGAATACCAGCAGAAAGTAGCTACCGACGCATGGAGAAACGGGATGTACGTGCTCGTATTCCTTCGTCCCAATGCTTCTTCCTGGGTATTTTGTTGGTTCCCTTGTTCAAATCTCGTAATTCGTAGTCTGTCAGTCTGGCTGTGTGAAAGGGTCAGTAACTCGTACAAGATAAGTAACAACAAACAACGTTACCGTCCCATATTATTGGGATCTTATCTCTCTGTGCACCATCAGTTGTACCCTCGCAAGTTCTTTCACAAGCTAGTCATTTTAGGTACGGAGACCAACTTCAAGCATCATTTGTTCAATTTGCGCCTGAAAGAGAAGGCATGGGTAGCAGGTGGGAGAGACGGCACCCGCTGTGCAGAGGCGGCATGTCAGCACACGCGTTAGGTATAGCGGCAGGTGCTATGGAGTCGGTATGGGCAGGACGCAGGGCCCACGGAGTGTCGACTGACACAGCACAACTAGCGGTAGAGAAAGCGGGCGGGCACAGCGGGAGGACAGATGTCATTTACCATGTCCACAGTGTTCTGATGATCAGTGAAGGTAGCAGTCACTGGCATCAGCATAACAAGAGTGGAGCTGGATGGCCAGCGAACAGTAGACAAACAATCCATGAAAACACTCGCCCGTAGACACAGATGCAGAGCAAAAATAAAATTCAATCAAAAGATAGTAGAAGAATGAGGGAAAACTGCAGCAGTTACTTCGGGGAGAAATGGAGCAAAGGGAAGAAGGGATGCATTGGGCGGTAATGCAGAGTGGAACGAATTAGCATTGGACGAGCACAAATGGTTGATTACATGATGGTCACCAGCACGACGAAGTAAATGACTGGGTACCAGCACGTATTAGAGGTTCAGATCCATGAGAATATTGCCTTTCATGAGTTCGGTTATAGTCTACATCAGCGTTTTAGCAACAAGGACGCTCCACATACGCATAGCTACACGTAGTTAGGAATGATAATGACGCACAGCAATCGCAGGGCGTATCAACCAACCGCACCGTTATCCTGGAGTTCTGTTAGATTCGGTTGACTGACTTTACTAGTCATGTCCTTGAACCTAATTCTTTTTGATGGAAAGCCGTGAAAATCGTTTTCCGCGGGCACGGGGTGCTTGGAACTAGAGGCAAAAGCTGGGGTACGGTTTACTGGCTGTACTGGCACGACTAGGATGATTGCAATAAGTGAAGGTAGCGGCGAGCTTCGCCATACATACCTGTCAATGCCGACTGGCTGCGACAAATGCGCGGACGATGCGTTTCGTCTGGACGCGTAATGGCTTCGTAGAGTTTGTTGACCTCCACTGCACTCAGATCATGGATTCCTCTGTTCCTACGCTTGCGGAGAACTCCAATCGGCCAATTCATCACTGCATACCCATTTTTCTCTAGGTCTTTCTCTAGAGTATACCAAGGCAAGCGCCCGTAGGGTAAACCAAGTTCCCCTGGGTACATCAGATTGTATATGGGACGAATAACAGTCCATGGCAACTGACTTACTGAGCATGTCGAGAAGTCTATCCTTTATCCGCTCAACCTTGTCTGACTTGGATAGCTTCGAAGAACTAGATGTACCGTGGTCCAGAGAATGTCTTGGTAAGGCACTTTCCTTGTCAGTCAGAGGCGTTGTCATGACCGAGTGGGTTTGACTTACTCATGGTGAAGCTCGAAAGGGTCGGAAATATTCAAACCCAAGGAGTCCACATACTGCCTTTGGATCTAACCAGTTAGCAAAGGGAGCAGTGCGAACTCTGTAGTAGACTGACCAGCTTGAGGAGTTGCCTACCCAGCTGTGATTTCTTCTCATATTTGGAAAGAGTCGGGTCACGTAGCATGCTCGTGAATGCCTCCATCCCCGCTGGTTCTTGCACGTCGACTTCCAGGGACCCCTGGGATGGTGGGCCCTCTCTCAGCGCGTCGTTGGGCAGCAACGGAGGCCCGAGTCCATCAGGCTCCCTAGAGTTTCCCATCTCAGACCCCACAACGGAGGATGGATCAGTAAAAGACTCCATACAAATAGCATGGCACCTTCGACATCCATAGAGCTCAATATCTTCGCTCCGAAGGAACGTTGCTACAGCAACATTAACAGCAATATTGAGGGGCAACTGTCGGCTATTTTGGTGTGAGTAGCACAAGCCATAATCCACAATAGAGTAGGACTCGCTGAAGGAACGTTGCTCAGAATAGTCCTGGTGAAGTTTGTGGTAGAGCCTGACGCTCGTAGCAGACAACAAGGGGTGCACGGGCAAATCAAAGCAGTTAAGGGAAAGGTGAACCTTGGATGAAAGGTGTCTGTGCCAGCCCTCAGCATGTAGACCCGTGTCCTCGTGAGCAGGGCCACTCCACATTGCCAACGCGATTATGCCTAGCACCACCCAAGGGTCAGGTGCATCGAAGACGTTATCAGGAAGTTCGACTGTGGATATCATATGGTGGATGCCCACTCGAGGCGACATCCGTAACATGCAGTATGCCACCGTAAATCCTCCGGAAATCTGTTAACCCAGGGAAGATATCCCAAATCGAATCCATGTTTCTTCATCAGCGGTTCCAGTTTTCTGTCCACCAGTAACTCTGCTGTCGGGCTTAATCGCCTTGAAAGACGCAGGTTTGCAGGGGAACGATAGCTGAAGAGGACATGCAACAACGACACATGCGAAATCACCATGTGCTGAGCACCAATGTCCTCGTACCGAGATTTGAGTCTTGCAAGTGGTCAGTCATACCGGAGCGAAAGTCTTAAGTTGGACGTACAAGGAACGACAACGCATGCAGCACTTGTAGCCCACCTCCAACGTGGGAGGAGTACCCTCCAACCAAACGACCATGTTGAACCATTGCCTCATACCACGATGATTCGCTGGTGAACATATGTATGCACCCGTCCTCCTTAGATTTTACCAGCGCATTTTCCCAAGAGCTGGATTGAGAAGGAAATGCGTCCCAGCACTTGCCTATGATATTACTGAGGATAGATGCTATCTTGGGAGTCCTGAACGTGGGGGGAGTGCGGCCATGAAATGCAAACAACTCTGCTACACCCTTGGAGCTGGCGATTAGCCAGGCGATTGCGCAAATGCGTTGTGCCGGTGTAGCATTACGTATTCTTTCGTTCCTCTTTTCATGGATTCCTGTCACGGTCGGATATCGTTGCTCAGCGATGCGACGACGCAGGGCAGACTGAGCATCGGCCCATCCATCCCTGGGGAGACCGATTCCCCAACATAGCCCTTGATTCCCACGAAGCCACTCTTCATCGCCGTCGGCCCACAGCCACACGTCGTCGTCTACAAGCCCCTCGACTATTTGGAGCCAAAGCTCTCGTACCTTTGGGCAAGGGTCGAAGTCGCACGCCAGGCGTAGCCACTTGTTAATGACATCAAAGACAAAGGTCACTCTCCAGCGCTCCCATCCTCCTACCATGTCTTTAGTCCACCGGATAGAACGTTCGTCATCCGCCAAGGCATAACCCTGCTGGGACCTACTGTTAATAGATTGTCGTCATGATCGATGGAAAATCCCTTCCCACAAGACACATCCTACTCACCTGGACTTACTGGTCTCAATTCCGTTGGTACTGTCACCATGTCCCTCTACACTATCCGTAGAATGTGAACTTTTCAAGTTCGCGTTTTCAGTGTTCTTTGGCACAGCAGGAGTGACGCACCGGCGCAGGAATGACTCAGGCCTGGTTGGACCCCAAAGGAGGTGGGGGGAAACTGCAAGGAGGGATGGATGGGTGTCATAAAGCTTGGTGAATCTGCTCTGATGTCCGTTTTCTAAATACCACGGAGGGTTACGGCCACTGAAGGACTTGAGGAGTGAAGAGATTTTCTACTGCCGCGATATGCACGATCGTGCAAACGTAGTGGACGGCATGGCTTTTATGCGGAGGGTAAGTGCTTGTTGCTGTGTACATATCATACACGAGGTTGTTCCAAGTTACTGCAGGACCCGGCAGCACCTGTAGTTTTACCGGAGTGCTGTGCTCAAAGTTTCCAGAACAGCATTTCGAATCCACACACGGAGAGCGAGAGTCTGGACTCAGCTTACAGAGAACTACCGTTTGGTAAATTGATCGAAGTATGGTCCGTTGCGTGTGTATTCATTAAAACGAAATAAATCCGGGACGCATGATGCATGATATGATGGCCCGTTGCACCACGCAAAACATGGCGGAATCAAAAAGCAGGGCCACGCAACACAAAGGACACGACACAGGATCATCACCCCGGGTGCTCCGTTCTAATCATTGAAGTATGGATTCCAAGCAGCATATGACAGGCAGACCGCTGAAGTGAAGTTCCTCGTCCTCAGTCGCCGCTCCAACGTATAGGGATATTACACCGCTGCGTTGACATCATTAACCATACTTTGTACCATCGATGTCTAGCGACTACGCCAGCACGCATCAAGGTGCACAAGTCTAACACGCACTGGATGGTCCCCAGTTGACCAGCCATTATCAAACTGACTTATTTGGACCTATGCCATCACACACGAGTGCGCATCAGACCAAGGAGGTCCACATTTGCATTGGCTGGACCAAAGCACCGGGAACTAGGACTGATCAGCAGTTGAACCTGGGTCTCCCTCTTCCCAAACTGTGAAGAGTAGGCCGCACACAATTATGTAAAGTAAAAGATGTACAATGATATCCATGTGTAACAAAACTGTTTGAGGATGTCGAAAATCTTCTAGAACAGAAGGCTCTCGTTCCAGGATTAACTGCAAGTAGATGCACATGATGTAAGGTAAGATAAGATGATGACAAGTCACCATAGGGAATAGAAGTTAGGTTTGGCGCTGCCAAGCTGAGAATACTGGGCTTCCACGCGACGCCGCACACACACAGTGTGGTCACAGCATTCTTACCAAAATTTATGCTTTGGCACAGTGCAACGGAGGCTATCCAAGGATGAGGCCTATGAGGAAGATGTCTGCGTGCTGGAACCTTCTCGATTTGGAAGGTACTTGGAGACCCGAACTTAAAATTCTGCCGGGGCTGAAAGTGCAGGATTTAGGATGAGGTAAAACCAAAGTGCTTGCAGGGGTAATTCACATGGGATATGCATCACATTGTAGTTAGTACATGTACTAGTCACTTTGACCGCTAAGAAGGCATGTGTCACAACAGAGCATGTTGGTATCACATAGTAGATACCAGCATTCCGTACAATGAACTCCAAGGTAGCTGAATATTCCATACTGTAGTAGACTATTCTAGAATAATGTTCTCACACAGTATAAATACCCGAGCCTATAGGGCGAGGGAAGTAATCAATATCTTATCAATCATTCCCACGATCAAGCTACTACTCCACAGGTTATGAGCCCCGACTCGTCGCTATAAACAAATCCTCTATCGAATTATCGCTATTATCGCTATCTAAATAAAACCTCGCATCACTATGTCGGGAACCGGCGAAGACTTTGTTAACGTAACAACAAGTACAAATAATGCTAGTGGAACCAGTAGTAGGGTATGAAACCTCGGCGCTATCTCATCCTACAAGGTAGACATGCTTAAAGATAATAATTGGCATGCATGGCAGATTTGAATGCAGAAATTCCTATGCTTGCACAAGGTCTTTAAGTACGCCAAGGGGAGCTACCCAAAGCCAGAGGAGGATTCTACCAACAGTGCTGAAATTGCAGCGTGGGAAGAAGAAGATTTAATCGTGCGAACCCTCATATTAACAAATATAGATGACCAACAGATGGACCACATCATGCATGCCGAGACAGTGGCACAGATGTGGGAAAATCTCAAAATGGCTCATCAGACACACAGCGTTCAAACCGCTCTCATTGCAAAGAGGGAGTTACTGAATGCTAAGTGTCCCGAGGGCGATAACATCACGCTGCATATTAATAAACTCAAGTGTATGCAGAACGACCTGTCAGCTATGGGGAAACCAGTCCCGGACGACGAATTTAAAGATATTCTATTATTAAACATGCCAGAGTCCTGGACAATGTTTACCACATCATACATGGCAGGCCAGATTGCCAGAAAGGGAGTTGACTCAGTAACTGTCGAAGAACTTATGGCAGTACTGGTAGATGAATTCAAGCACAGACAAGGTACACTGCAAGAACAAACATTATTTACTCAGAAGAAAGTAAACAACAAACAGAAAGAGCCTACAAAATCCTGCAGTATCTGTGGATGCAATAACCACACCACTGACAAGTGCTGTCATAAGGGGAAACCCAAATGCAGCTACTGTCAAAAGTTAGGTCACATGGAAGACGACTGCTGGAAAAAGCACGGCAGGTCACCTAAAAAGGCTAAACCCGGGCAGGCTAATTTTGCCTCGATCATGGAACTGCCTACGCGTGATACACAAGATGACGAGCAGGTATTACACACAGATGGGAAATGGACATCTGACAGTAGTAATACTAGTACATATGACGCATTCAATGTATCGTACGAAGGAATAGATGAACACGTTGAGTGGTACACGTGGGTAGCTGACTCAGGAAGTACGGCACACATAGCAAAAGATAAGATAATATTCAGGGATATGGTCCCTATACAAAAAGTGATCCAGGGTATCGGAGATCACAAGATTACAGCGTACGGAGTCGGGACAGTCATGCTACAGGCACGAATAGGTGACAAGACTTCCATAATTACCCTGCGGAACGTATTGTACACCCCCAACGCTGTACATAACTTAATTTCATTAACACACCTTGATAAGGAGGGCGGCTCCTCTGTTTCCAGGGGAGGACAAATGAAATTATATGATCAAAAACATAATTTGTTTGCTATAGCTACTCTACATGATGGGATATACGAACTATGCATGTGCAGGTATAAACCTGCAGAGCGTGCATATCAGGCATGTACCTGGGACGAATGGCACAAGTGCTTTGGACACGTTGGAGTCAAGGGACTCCAATGCCTCCAGCGTGAACAGTTAGTTAAAGGACTCACTGTGGTGCTGTCGCTGATTATCGACTGTCCTGCATGTATCGAAGCAAAGCAAACAAAAGTACCTTTTCTGAATAAGTCAGCCCCGAGAACCACACAGCCAGGTGAGATGATCCACACCGACGTGTGGGGTCCAGCACAAACAGAAGCCCTAAGCGGGCGGGTGTGCTGGTACATATCATTTATCGACGACGCAAGTCGATACTGTGAAGTTAGATTCATGGTTAGTAAGGCGGAGGCATCGACTAAGCTAAAAGAATACCTCACGTACCTTGAATGCCAACTAGGGCGCCGGACGAAGGTTGTACACGCTGATAACAGGAGAGAGTATGTCAATAACGAACTTCTTACCTGGTGCCATGAGACAGGTATTGACCTGCAGGCCACTGCGCCTTATTCCCCTGCACAAAACGGTGTCGCTGAATGGTTTAATCGTACCTTGGGTGAACTTGCTCGTGCCATGAGGATCGCAGGAAACGTTCCTGTGTTCCTATGGCCTGAGGCAATTACCCATGCCACATATGTTCGAAACCGCTGTAAAGATTGATGTTAAATGAGTGTGGGAGGAGGCTAAAATAGGCTCCTGTTGGAAGGGGTCTCAGTTCAACCCAGGAGGCTAGAATTGCCTGGTACAGAGTCAGGGAGGGAGAGAAAAGACCAGAAACATGCCCAAAAATCCAGAAGAGACTCAAGAAAACATTTATAGAACATCAGAGGACAGAGAAACAAAAGTCCACCTCTACTTCGTCTATATTTCCGGCTTTTCGTCTATGGTGGATCGTCTATTATTGTTTCTAAGTATGTACAGGTGCTCGAAGTACTCGCACGGGCTTATGTAAGCCACAACGCGTCCAAACACGAAGTAAAAAGATAAAGAAAAGGAAAGAAAACAGACCAGTAAGTAAAAACAATGAAATAAAACAAAATACCTAGTGGAGAGGATACTCTCCCTACACCGCTCACACACCTGGGCACTGGTTGGCACGACTCCATACGAGAGGTGGACAGGGCGCCGTCCTGATGTGTCCCATTTCCAGGAGTTTGGATGCCCTGTATGGATCATGAATGAAGGCGTCAGTCTCAACAAACTTGACGCCAAGTCTGTGCAACTCACCTTCGTGGGTTTCCTGGATGGTCCACGCACTGTCCATTTCTACGACGCCAGATCCATCAAAATGTCGCATAATTTTCATTTCCTGAAAGGTCCAGTCAGTATGACAAGCACTCCACCCACCTTGTCAGATGGTATGCCACGCAAGGGGGAGCCGGAGCCCGGGAACATGGCTGACGAGGACGTGCAGGATACCGAGAATAGTAGAGATGAAGCTAAAAGAGATCAAGAGCACATCAGTAAACGAAAACAGACAGACGATGAAAGTGAGACTCACCAGAGAAAGAGTAGTAGGCCCAGGGTAGTTAAAGACTACCGGGCACTAAACAATCCTATGCCGGAGTTGTCAGAAAATGAAAGCGACAACTCACCAGAACAATTTCGAGACCCCGACGAGGGAGGATTCGAAGAAAGCCCTATAGAACGGTCAGTGTTAGTATGTGCAGCGCTAAATGAAAGTGGTGCCTTACCTGACAACCCGAGAATGCTGAAAGAGGCGCATGACTCACCCGAATGGTCGGAGTGGGAAAAAGCTGTCAAAATAGAAATAGATCAGCTACACCGAATGGGGACGTGGGAACTGACAGACTTACCAAAGGGTAGGATGCCAGTGTCCAACAAATGGGTACTCGTTTGGAAATATAATAAAGAAGGAAGATTAGAAAAGTATAAGGCATGCCTAGTAGCAAAAGGGTACTCACAAATACCGGGGATGGATTATATGGATACATTCTCACCAGTAGTGAGGCTAGAAACAATTAGGGCGATATTGGCATTAGCGGTTTCCCAGGACTGGGAGGTACAGCAGATGGACGTAAAGGGGGCTTACTTAAACAGCCTATTAAAAGAAGAGGTCTATATGAAACAGCCCAAAGGCTTCGAGGATGGTACACAACGCATGTGCTGGCTAATTAAAACATTGTACGGGTTGAAGCAATCCGGGAGAGAGTGGAACATCGAATTAAATAGACAATTAGTGCAAGGCAGGTTCAAATGCCTGTGGTCGGACCCCTGTGCATATGTCTGGCGGACGGCAGAGGGAATAGAAATCATCACCATATGGGTAGATGATCTCCTACTGTTCACATTGCAACAGGGGCTTATGACATCACTAAAAGCACAATTACAGTCTATGTTCGAGGTTACCAACCTCGGAGACCCTAAGAAAATAGTAGGTATAGAAATCACACGGGACCAGGCCAAGGGAACTCTTTTCATTGGGCAAACACGGTACATTGATTCTATACTATGGGCGCAAGGGCTGGAAAGCGCAAACAGTGTAAAGACACCTGTGGACACGAAGGTTCAGATGTTCCCGGAGCAGGAATGGGAGGAAGTGACTAACCAAAATAAGTACGCTTCCCTGATTGGATCTTTGATGTATGCTGCAGTTGCCACATGGCCTGACATCGCCTACGCTGTAAATAGATTGGCCTCATTTACAGCAAACCCGGACTTAAGACACTGGGTAGCGGCCAAAAGAATATTAAGGTACCTACAAGGAACAAAAGACTACGGTATAATGTATAGTGCAAAGAAAGGCAGTACTACTACCCAAGTATTTCAAGGGTATGTAGATGCAAGCTTTGCTAATACAGAGAACCACGCGTCTGTCATGGGCTATGTATTCTTAGCTCAAGGGGGAGCCATTGTTTGGGGCTCGAAGAAACAAACCTTAATCGCGCTGTCAACAACCGAAGCGGAATATGCCGTGCTGGCTAAATGTACTCAAGAATGTGTATGGCTACGAAAGCTATATGCAGAACTAGGGTACAGGCAAACAGAGCCAACTAAGATAATGACAGACAGCGAGGGAGCCCGAGCTCTAGCCTATAATCCCCAGTTTTATGCCAGGACGAAACACTTCGACATATCTCATCATTACACGCATGAGAAGATTGACCAAAAGAAGGTCGAGGTGTGTCATTGTTCCAACAGGTACCAAACGGCCGATATATTTACTAAAGTGCTACCAAGAGACAAGCACGAGAGGCATACCAAGGAAATGGGTATGACCCCAGCTTGAGGGGGAGTGTTGGTATTGCATAGTAGATACTGGCATTCTGTACAATGAACTCCAAGGTAGCTGAATATTCCATACTGTAGTAGACTATTCTAGAATAATGTTCTCACACAGTATAAATACCCGAGCCTATAGGGCGAGGGAAGTAATCAATATCTTATCAATCATTCCCACGATCGAGCTACTACTCTACAGAGCGGACCCATTGTTCATGTACAAAGCCAGACTAACAATGGTTAGTATAAGACCAAAACCAGAGGGAATACATCGGAAATTCCGAATTGAAGTTAACGAAGCGTAAGGATGGCAGCAGAGTGCACTGGCGGAACAATTTCTCGCTAAAAAGTCCCTTGTCTATGATAACCGCTTCGAAGGACCCAATGAGTCAGCGTTTGGGTGACATTGACGTTGAGCTACCTCTCTCCAAGCGCACTGGACCAGACGGTCGAAGGTGTTCTGACTCCCAGATAAGTCAGAAGGTACACTCAAGTCGGACATCATCACACTCGAATGACATGGAAGTAGGCTGAAAGCCTGCGCTTCAAAAGTTAAAACATACCACGATGGGACCAATCCCACGAAATATGTAGGTAATAAATGCATCGGTGCATTGCAATGGCAGAATTTTCGTTTTACGAGTCTTGATACCCCGGCTGGAGCTGAGTTGAGGCTCAATTGCCAACCTCTGCGAACCAGTCCTGGAATTTGACTGTTTACGGATCATCATTGTGCAGACCCATAGTCGAAATGCCTTCTCTTGCGTCTTTGGTCTGCCCAGGGGAGGCTGTACGACTCGTCTGGAGCTTGATGCATCGACCAGTGTGTCATCTGATGGTGGTACTGACGTGACTAGCGTGATCGCTGGGCACATGTAACCATAGGATTTGACACCATGGATACCTGTCAATTCTGGTAGACGCGGGAGAATACAAAACAGATGAGAAGTACCGGTGATAGGTAGTTAGCGAAATCCAAAAAGAAAGGTACTCCGTAAATGCAAGGGTAATCATAAAGCCCAGAGCAGATCTAGTGTTCATCAAACTGTGTTCACGTCACTTGGCGTTCTGCTGGGATCCGGGAAAGTGTCAACATGTGTCTGCGGCACTGGACAGGCACACGCTACTAGAAACATACAGTTTCTTGCCGACTCGGATACTTTCCGAGCTGGTAAGAAGGACGTATGCCAACCCCCCAACCTGCATACCAAGAATTGGGCCGAGAATAGGGCACCAGAGCCAATACTGGTTCCTGAATGTGAACACTACAGATAAGATCAGTACCTCCCCTATAACCCATTCCAGATATCACGAACCATCCTTTCCATAACCGACCGTGGCAGTCAATATCCGAGGCCCCAAATCACGTGCCGGGTTGATGGCAGCACCAGTCTCCATACTGAGGGCAAGACCAATACCAAGAACAGCGATAAAGAGTGTGACTGGGGGAAGCAAGACAGGAATAGGGCCATTCCTCTTGTCAGTGGCGGCCAGAATGGAGATAATGAGCATGGCGGATGCCAAAAACTGCCATAAATCATTACGGTGCTGCCATCCAATCTGGGTGATTCTCCCTCACCTCTGAGAAGAAACAAGACACCGAAGTCATGTAGTCAGCCTAGTATGCTTTCGTCAGTTTAGTTTTCAGGATAGGACGGCGTAGCAACGTACCGCATAGGTTGCAAATAGGCCACCTGTCCCCGAGATGGTGCGAATGTTTGACCCTCCCTCGTAGGCATTAATGGCATGGTAGTAATTTGCGTAGATGATCCCACTACCACAGAGGGCACCAAGTGTCTGTGCAAGGATATAATACGGTACTTTTCTCCATGGGAAGTTGCGGAAGGAGGCAAGGGCGAGGGTTACCTGGCTCGAAGTCAATCACAAGACAGCATGAACAGACTGTAAAACTCTACCCCAGGGTTAACGTGACCGCCGGATACTCCACCAGAAACCAAAATGCCCATAAAGATGCCTTTATGTGGAGTGAGTGTAGTTAAAACGCAGTGAGATGGATTTCCCCCTTACCGACAGCCCAACCTAAGTTGAGGGAGAGGAATTCCTGCAAATCAACTTGTCATTTTGATCTGCAAGTTACGACAGGGATGTACTGACTCCCTTAGGGGTGGCAGCAACCACTGTGTTTGATGATAGGCCGACTTGGCAATTACCCCCGCAGCCAAAGATAACAAGCACCATAGTACCAAAGAATTCTGCAGCGGGTTCCCGGATATGCTCCCTGAGAGTAAAGTACATTGTCTCATGCATAAGAGGAAGATGGAGGGGGCAACACGAACCTGATGCTTGACCATCGGCTCGAGCATCGGGGGTCTTCAGTCAAGCCTGAGGGAATTGCCCTCACAGCCATCTCATTCGTCGGACGAGTGTACGTGCTTGATGTCTCGGAGTGACATGGGGAGTGTTTCTTAGCAAGTTGAGACATGCTATCAAGAGCCGCCGTTGGAAGTGGGGTTTGCAGCTGAGGAACCGAGGGCCTGCACGTTAGATTGTGACCTTTTTATGTGCGGACATGAATCATGAAACTTTACAGGATAGACACATGTATATACGTACCCAGACGACTTGTGACGAACGGACGATGTTACATGTAGCTTGTGGACCAAGGGCAGTTCGCGAACTGATCGGTCCCGCAAGCAGAAGACAGAGCATCATTATGCAGACCTAGTCTTCTCCGCGGTGGCCGGATGCGGTTCACGGATTCAGTGCGAGGTTCACTGTTCGCTGTAGGAGTAATATAGGCTAATATAGAGTAGGCTGGGCTGGTATACCTCCCGACGGCCAATAGCAGGGGAAGATGCTCGGACGCAAGCATGCCGTCAATTCTGAGATCGGAATGGCCCTCCCCGAGTTTACTGATCGAAGTTTCCTATCATGCCTGGTTGGTCCGTGAGCACTTGAACAACTAACCCAAATTTTCAAGGACATCAATCCCGATCCACAACCCCGCTGTAACTTCAACCTCATCAATAGTAGTATGGGCTTGCCAGAATCCTTAAGAATTTGTCCTACCTGGGTTTCAGCATATGACCAACTAGTGCAAGCTTATTCGTCACTCGTACTCCAACGGCTGTGTGCCAGATAAGTATAAAGCAGAGTGAATGACCATAAGGTTTGGTGATAGGCCTTCTGATGAGCTGCTTTGCTGACATGTTGCTACTAGTGCTAAAGCAACTCATTTAAACCACGTACTGAACAATTGTGAAGTCGAATCATGACATTGGCTGGGCATTCCACCGCATCAGGAAAATCATTGACAGATACATAGCAGCATAGCATCAGGTACGTGGTAACATACAGCTTCCACGACCCACCCCTACAACTTTCGTAAAGCAGGCTGGTCACTTGCAAAGACCGATGGAGTTGCCTTACCACTACGACGCTCCCAACTCAAGCATCCTGCTTACACCTGACAGTGCACCTCGTCGAACAGCCAGTTTCGAAGGCACATCATCCGATTGAAACAGGGCCTTTCTGAGACGCTCGTACATGACTTCATTTCACTCTGTATACATGCCGATGTCGATTACGTTCGTGCAGCCCGAGAGAATGCTAGGGTTAAAACCCGATGAAACAGAAACGAGTTATAGCAATATATGCTGTCTTCGAGCACATGGCTGACGCAATAGCATTGAGGACAGTGGGAAATGGGGGTCGATTTGGCCGCTCACCGAATCTAAACATGTACATTTCAGGACTTCTGGCTGAAAAAGCATTTATGAAGGGATCTCCGAATTCTGGAAGACCAGTGAGCGTAAGTCGGGATACACGTATGCGCGTTGCCCACGTTGTTCTACAAGACCTGTGTCTATAACACTTCTAATCTTCTTCTTGTCATCATTTAGACTACGTTGTGTCGTAAACAGCCGTTTTAATTCCCCTAAGTGGCATATCGTAGCTATAATCTTTCAAGAGAAATCGTTTGGCGACGGGCCTGGAACAAGGACACATAAACCAGGCGATGCGGGGCCCTAATAGCGATCCTTGATGATGGCCTGGACGAGGCAAGTGGGTGCATGGAAGTCCTTTCGTAGAAAGAAGGAACTTGGACAGGGTATGAGCATAACTTGCTGAGGAAACTGTAGCTTGCCCGCCTTGCATGATACCGTACGAATTCACGGGGGAAACAATACAGTCAAACGCAACCTGGCCTACTCTCCAGGAAGAAGTCCCCAAGGTCTTTTGGCTGGAGGCGTTGAGCAAAAGCAAGCTGTCATTTTCTCGGTGATCAACGTCGCCTGCGAGTCATTGGGGAGTTCGATCAAAGTAGAAGAAGCGTTGAGTGAATCACGGTATCGATATTTCCTCTCACGGTCCGGTGCATCTTACTAGTAGTTTCGTTGTCTGTACTACGGTAAACTTATTCATAATGCGTGGCGCCCTATTGCATAAATTTGATACTGCATGAAAAATTGCCTATCGTCATAGTACGGAATTCCCATACCATGCGATCCTTGAGATCTTGAGAACGCGCACCAAGAGGATTAACAGTCCATGATAGAATCACCTTTTGTTTGATTACAGTTTACATGAGCATTATAGCAACAAGGCCACTCGACACATGGCTACGAGTAGTTAGAAAGGATAAAGGCACACAACAATCACAGGGTGTCTGAACCAACTGCGCTATCACCCTGGTGTTCCCTCAGATTCTGTTGCAAGACTTTAGTAGTCATATCCTTGAACCTAAGTCTTTTCGGTGGAGGACTGTATAAATCGCGTTCCTCTGGTACGGAGCGCTTTGACCCCGATGCAACAGCTAGCGTACGGTTTACTGGCTGTATTGGCACGACTAGCAGGATTGCAATGAGTGAACGTAGCGGTCAGTTTCGCCACAAATACCTGTCAATGCTGTTTGGCTGCGACAAATGCACAGACGACGCGCTTCGTCTGAACATGTAATAGCTTCGTAGAGTTTGTTGACTTCCACTGCACTAAGATCATGGATTCCTCTGTTCCCACGCTTGCGGAGAACTCCAGCTGGCCAATTGGTCAGTGCGTAGCCATTTTTCTCTAGGTCTTTCTCTAGAGTATACCAAGGCAAGCGCTCATAGGGTAAACCGAGTTCCTCTGGGTGCATCAGATTGTATTTAAGACGAATAAGAGTCCATGGCAATTGACTTACTGAGCATCTCGAGAAGTCTATCTTTTATCTTCTCAACCTTATCTGACTTGGATAGCTTCGAAGAACTAGAGGTGCCGTGCTCTGGTAAACGTTTCCGTAAGGCACTTTCCCTTATGTTCCTCGTCAGTCCGAAGCGTTGTCAGGACCGAGTAAGCCTGACTTACTTAAGGCGAAGCTCGAAAGGGTCGGACATGTTCACACCCAAGGAGTCGGCATACTGCCTCTGGATCAAACCAGTTTAGCAGAGGAAACAATGCAAACTCTCTATAGTAGACTGACCAGCTCGAGGAGTTCCGTAGCCAGCCGCAATCGCTTCTCATCTTGGGAGAGAGTCGAGTTGCGTAGCATGCTCACGAATACCTTCATCCCTGCAGGTTCTTGCATGGCTTCCAAGGACCCCTGGAATGGCGAGGACCGATCCCCTTCCATCGCACCCTCTTCGCCACGGGTAGGTAACCATGAAAGCCCGAGTCCTTCATGCTCGCCAGAGTTTGCCACTTCGAACGCCACAGAGGAGGATGTATCAACGATGGGCTTCTTACAGATCACTTGACACCTGCGACAGCCATAAAGGTCGGCACCTTTTCTCTGAAGGAACGTTGATACAGCAACAAAAACAGCAACACTAAGGCAAAACTGTCGGCTGTCTTGGTCCGAGCAGACCCCGTCGGTGACATCCATGCCAGCGCCGTACCGGCCAGACAGACGTTGTTCAGCACAATCCTGGTCGAGTTTATAGCACAGCCTGACGCTCGTAGCAGGCAACCGTGGGAGCAGAGGCAGAGTGAAGCAATCGCGGGAGGCGCGAAGGGAGGACAAGAAGCGACTGTGCCAGTCCTCGTCATGCATATCCATGTCCTCGTGAGCAGAGTCACTCCATACCGCCAACGCAATTATACCTAGCACCACCCAAGGATCATGTGCGCCATCGAAGATGTTACCGGGAAATCCAACTGTTCCGAAGTCATCTTTCCACTCGCAAAACTGTTTGGCGACATGTTCCCGTAAACTGTGCGGATATTTGTTAACGCACGGAAGATATCGCACGTCGGGTCCATGTTTCTTCATCAATGGTCCTAGTTTGCTGGTCACCAGTGACTCTGCTGTCGGGCTTCCATGCCTTGAAAAACGGCCATAAATGGAGATGATGGCATCCAACAACGAAACATCCAACGTCAACGTGCACTCAGCAGCAATGACCTCGTATCGCGACTTGAGCCTGGCACAACGGTCAGTTATACCAGAACAGAAGTCTTAAGTTGGACGTACAAGGACCGACAACGCACACAGGACTTGAAACCTACCTCCAACGTGGGAGGAATGCCCTCCAACCAAACCATCATGTTGAACCATTGCCTCATACCACGACAATCCGCTAGAGTGCATATGCACCCATCCTCCTTGGATTTCGTGAGTGCGTTTTTCCAAGCACCGGTTTGAGAAGGAAACACATCCCAGTATTTGCCAAAGATATCGTTGAGAGTAGCTGCTATCCTAGGAGTCCTCAACGTGGGAGGAGTGCGGCCATGAAATGCAAATAACTTTGCTACACTCTTGGAGTTGGCGATTAGCCAGGCGATTGCGCAAATGCGTTGTGCTGGTGTAGCATTGCGTATTCTTTCGTTCCTAATTCCATGGTTTCCTGTCCCGGTCGGATATCGTCGATGAGTGACGCGACGACGCAGGACTGACTGAGCATCGGCCCAATCACTACCAGTAAGATCCCACGGTGGCATCCAATATAGCTCTCGTCGCTCCCAAAGCCACTTTTCGTCGCCATCCACCCACAGCCACACGTCGTCGTCTACAAGCCCTTCGATGATTCGGAGCCATAAGTGCATTTTCTCCGATGTGTAGTAAAAACCCCCCAAGCCCCTATCCAGTATCGTTTCAATGACGCCGACAACGAAGACGATCCTCCTGTCCGGTTTATCTATCAGCTCCTCTTCAGACTTCTGGATAAACCGTTCGTCGTCTGCCGAGGCACGGTTCCTAATAGATCACTTTCATCATCCAAGGCAAGGCTGTACCCACACGACGGAGCCTACTCACCTTATGATAGGAACTTGGGACATACCGACGTCGACCGCGCTAATGCTTCCACCAAGACTCTCCACACCACCTATGGAATGTGAGCGCCATACGCCTTCATCCACAGTGTTCTTTGGTGCAGAGAGATCACTAAAAGTGGGCCCCGGCGACTCTAGCGAGGTCGGATGCCAGAGGTGCTGTGTGGCTGCAGGGACAGGTGGATCACCGTCGGTCGGTCCACTGCAGTGTCCATTTTCTAAAGATGATGGGGTGTTACTAATGGACATCAGAGGTGGGGAAGTTGTCCTGTTATTGTCGGCGAGGGGGAATCGATCGTGCAAAAGGACTTGATGGCACGGCTGTTATATACGAGAGTAAGCGATGCTAAGTTGTTTTGGAGAGGCTGTACTAATCTCCAACGAACTTTCGGACCCAGTTCCCTATTATTTGCTATGCTCACACCTTCGACACACATGCTATCCTCAGCGCTGCGCTCAGTTGGCAGGGCTAATACACATAAGGCCTAGTTTTTACACTGGCTTCTTACCTGAGACTCAACGCAATTATTAACAGATACGCAACTGACAACTCTACCGATGCTGCTTTCATAGCTGAAGAAGTTGCCAAAGGAAACAAGCAATTCGTGGGAGGGATCGTAAGGTTTCTTACTCGCTCAATGTTGAGTCGCCGTCACAGCAAGTACACCGCACACGTTGAAACACATCGCACAGCTTCATACGTCATGCGTCACGGAGGAAAGCAAGAGACCACATCCACACTGATATGGCGAGAAAACGAGTACGACAAGCTAATGTCAGCGTTGTCAGTGCGAATTTTCCAACTGTATGGACAGCGTTAGGGTAAAGGCAATACGACGTAATAAGGCCAACGGAGTTCAAGATATTATCTGCGAGTGTGAACATGAGCGTAGGATTGACATACTACGTTGATATCCCATTCCCGGTACTCGAGCATTCACGCAGCAGAGTCATCAGTTACGCGTACCATGGTTAAGGAGATGGATTACAAGATGAGCCGGATTTGCACGGTCCATGTTGACTAGCGGTCGAAAACGGAAGGGTGAAGGGGCTGCTCTCCATCTCGCCCATAAATCGTGATCGATAGCGAACGAAGCGATATTGTGAGTAAGTAGAATACTCTGCACCACTCATTCGGTGCTGCTCGTGGTCTAGTGGCGAGGAGAACGTCAAAAAAGTAAAATGTCTGATAAGGAAGTACAATACCCAGTGATCTTGCTTTTCTAGAGAGAATCTTGCCATTCCATGGGTCATCAGGAGTCGATGGTCGAGCCTTCGAGGGGGAAGCATGTTGAAATTTTACCATGCAGAGAATAGACTCAGCATGACAACAACCGTGCACCGTATTCCTTGCGGAATTCATGTTGTAGTCAGCCTGGTTGCGACCCAGAATGCGGACCATGTCCACAGAAAAGTACAACTTTACTTGATTGCTCACTTGATACGTCAGTTCTTATGGTTAGCAGCTATGCGGGCGAAACAGAGGACATGACGCTTGGCGGTTGTGTTTCGGAGGGTCGCGATGCTCTTGAGAATGAGGGTCTCCACCTCGACGGACCCAACAAATGGGTAGCACTGGATGCCGATCTTCATGTAGCAACCAAGAGAAGTGGGGCCGCCTCTTGGGTGACCAAATACTCTGGTGAACAAACCGAGGTTAGTTTTCCACCTTGGAGTGAACACCAGTGGAAGCGAAAGCCACTCTCAGTGGACTTATGCGAATCGGACGATGAGCCAGCGCTGGTGGTACACAGGTTTCTCGTCGCACACGCCGGTCTATAATTGCCAGCCATTTCTGCGAAGATTCGGGAGAGGTTTTTATGCCAGACAATAGCTCCTAAAATCGCAGCAGACCTGGTTGGTCACTGGGCGCTGGAACCTCGTTGCATGCACCCTCTGGTTCAGGATGTTGGCCTGATCTTGCCTCATTGCCATATCACTTCACGACACAAGTCTGAGGCTGCGGCTAAGTAACTTGTCTTGCAACTCCCATACCATGCGAGCCTTGAGATCTTGAGAATGCGTGAGGTGGAGTTGGGCACCAGACTACACGGTTGTCGCGGAAGCCAAGGAGTACATTGCCGAAGGACTGGCAGAGTTCTTGCATCTAACATGGGCCCTGGCCCATAAAGACACATGCAGCACGATTCTGCAGAAAGTATAGTGTGGGTATACACTGAGTGGCAGATAATTCGAGAAACAAGTCTAACGAAACACAGCAGAGAACACAGCACGGTTTATTAAGGAAGACGGGCGCCTTTTCTTTCGCTATAGCATTGTGGCATGATGCGGATCATAATTAACACAGACGCCGAGGCAACAAGTGGGACGACGTCAAGTGTGTTCATCAGCTACTGGATCGAATGCCTCCTGCTCTTCAGATGAACGAAGATGCCCATCATGATGGGGCAAGACCTCGCTGTCATCGATGATGGGCTGTACCGACACGGCCAAGGTGCCATATCAGTCAACATGAAGCATATAAATCTCACTCTCACCTGCTTACTCTCCGAGCGATCCCTCACAGCCAAGGTTACGGCCTCAACCCTGTTGTCTTCAGGTGGGCGTCGTCGTCCCCTTCTATCAGCAATCCAAACATTTAACTTTTGCATGCCTGACAGTATCAGTGGGAATATCAACGTAGGGAACATGGTAGCCACTATGAGGCCACATGCGAGAGCCGGAGAGTCTGCTATGACGACAATTTCGAAGTTGCGGATGATGACCACACCAAAGCGGGGAATAGCAGCGAGGATAGAAAAAGTACGGTGACCCATAGCGTTGATACGCTCCTACACGGCTTGGTGAACATGAGTACGCGGAGGAGAGAATGGTGGCTTACCCGCAACTCCTCGGCTGTCAATCCACTGTAACGCAAGTGTAAGCACTCTGCCATGGTGAGACACACCAGTGCACAGAGCACTATGTATTCGTTGTCGGTGCGAATGTTCGGGCTGCATAGACAATGTTGAAGTAACAGCAATATATGTAGTAACCAAAGCATACTTCAGGTAGGTTCGATACTGCCCGCAGATGAGAAGATATCGTAGAGATGAAAAGAGGCAGTGACATACCGCATCGATATCCCACTCCCAGTACTCGACCAAGTATGCTAGGACGTCAGCGTAATCGTCCATACCGTGTATGTTGGCGAAAGGCGTGAGTTGCAGAATGAATTGGATAGCAAGATCCATAGCTGGCTAGCAGTGGGGGAGAAATGCTGGTTTCCACCATCTCCTTTTAAATTGCGCGAGGTGAACGACGCGCTAGTGATAGAAAAAGTTGACGGAAACCCACAAGGTACCTTCGGACGGCAGACACCACGCTTACAAACGAGGAGGAGGATGTCTGTATATGGGAAATTTCTTGATAAGGCGACAAGTCTGGATGCATGTCGGTGCTCTTATGAGACACCGGCCCTTCGCTGGCTGCGACGTTCTCCGGCAGCTACTCGTATGGCAAGCAGGAGGATGAGGAGGATGTTGGGAAATTTCCATAAAAAGGAAACAATGTATTACTGCCCTGACACAGCGTGTGCCCTCATTTCGGTTCTTCGTAGAATACACAAGGATATGTAGTTGACCGGCACGACCCTGGTATGAGGAGGATGTCCCCACATAGAAATTATCCAGAATAAGCCTGCTGTAATGTGCTTCCGGTCCACAGCCACGGTTTTAGGTTTGCACCGACAAACTGCGACTACGTGCCAGATTGACGATGAATATCGCAGGAGATGACTGAACAGTTCCACGCGATGCAATAGACTCAGGCCCGAACGTAACAAACATATGGAGCCAATTTCGGCGCCCTGGCCGCATTATGATTACACATACGCGACGTAGCATGTATGACCCTACCCGTACAACACGACTGTGGGCATGTTGCCAGACACGATCCTACCGGGTGCCAAGTTGTACATTCCACTGTCTGCAAACTGCACGGAGGGAAGGCCGGAAAGAACCTATACAGTGACAAACCTAAACCTATTTGCTTGACATTACCTAAGAATGAATTTCCCAGTTTACGGGGTTCGATCGTGAACACGCACTGGAGAAGGGCTGCCTGTACACTGTTTTCGGGGTTCACGAAGATGCTTGTGAATGCGTTTACTTGATACGCTGGCAGTTCAGCAAAGACAGTCGTGAGGGTAATACTACGCATGCCAATGCTGAGTTGTGTTCATGAACCAGTTGCTCGATCTGCGCGGAGTTCAGTGAGATAAGCTCTGTAACCTTTGCTAGTCATGTCAATGGTCCTAAATTCTGTGTGAACTCTCGCCGATAGGTGTATGATGCGTGCCGTCCAGAACAGCGGGTTGAGCATGTGGGACCGTACACTCCGTTCGCGTCTTGCGTTGAATCGGACGCGTTATTAGCGTTGGACAATCGAAGGACAAAGGGTTGATCACGTGATGGTCACCAGCAAGACGAAGCAAATGACCTATAGGTACCAGGACATATTAGAGGTTCAATTCCATGATAGAATCTCTTTTGAGTTTAATCATAGTGCGCATCAGCGTTATAGCAACAAGGCCACTCGACATATGTATGGTTACGCGTAGTTCGGAACGATAACGGCGCACAACAATCGCAGGGCGGAGGATCAACCAACTGCACCATCATCCAGGCGTTCGGTCAGATTCTGTTGAAAGACTTTACTAGTCATGTCCTTGAACCTAATTCTCTTCGACGGAGAGCCATGAAAATCGCTTTCCTCGGGCACGGGGCGCTTGGAACTAGGTGCAACAGCTGGGGTACGGTTTACTGGCTGCACTGGTACCACTAATATAATTTCAATGAGTAAACATAGCGGTGAGCTGCGGCATAAATACCTGTCAATGTCGTTTGGCTGCGACAAATGCTTAGACGACGCGTTTCCTCTGGACACGTAATAGCTTCGTAGAGTTTGTTGACTTCTACTGCAGTCAAATCATGGATTCCTCTATTCCCGCGCTTGCGGAGAACTCCAGTCGGCCAATTGATCACTGTGTACCCATTTTTCTCTAGGTCTTTCTCTAGAGTATACCATGGTAAGCGCTCGTAGGGTAAACCGAGTTCCTCTGGGTACATCAGATCATATAGAGGACGAAGAGCACTCCATGGCAACTGACTTAGTGAGCATGTCGAGAAGTCTATCCTTTATCTGCTCAACCTTGTCTGACTTGGATAGCTTCGAAGAACTAGAGGTACTATGCTCCGGTAAATGGCCTGGTGGGGCATTTCCCTTATGTTCCTCGTCAATCGGAGGCACTGTCATGACCGAGTAAGCTTCACTTACTCAAGGCAAAGTTGGAAATAGTTGGACATATCCAAACCTAAGAAGTCACCGCACTGCTTCTGAATCAAACCAGTTAGAAGAGGGAGAAGCGCAGGATTGCCTAGTAAACTGACTAATTTGTGGAGTCCCCAAACCAATTGCGATTGCTTCTCAACTTTGGACAGAGTCGAGTGGTGTAGCATGCTCGTAAACACCTCTATCCCTGTAGGTTCTGGCATGTGGACTTCCAAAGACCCCTGGAATGACAAAGCCTGGTCCCCTCCCAGTGCGTTGTCTTGACCGTGGATAGCCGACCACGGAGGCCAAAGTCCTTCACGCTCACCAGAATTTGCACCCTCGAGTGCCCCAGCGCATGATATATCAGCGAGGGATTCCTTACAGATCTTTTGACACCTGCAACAGCCATAGAGGTCGACATCTTTTCCCTGAAGGAACGTTGCTACAGCAACAAAAACAGCAGTACTGAGGCGCAACTGTCGGCCGTCTTGGTCTTGGTAGACCCAGTCGGATCATCCATGTCAGCACTGAGCGAGTCAAACAAACGTTGCTCAGAATAGTCCTGGTCAAGTTCATGGCAAAGCCTGACGCTCGTAGCAGACAACCGTGGGAGAAGAGGCAGAATGAAGCAATCGCGGGAGGCGCGAAGGCGGGACGAAAAGTGGTCATGCCAGCGATCGGCATGCAGATCCGTGTCATTGCCATGCAGATACGCTCCCTTGTCAGCGGAGTCTCTATATGTCATGAATGCAATTATGCCTAGCACCACCCAACGGTCACGCACGTAATCGAGGATGTTATCGGGAAATTTAACTGCTGGAAAGTCGACCTCTTTCCACTCGCAAAACTGTTTCGCGACGTGTTCCCGTAACCTGTGCGGATATTTGTTAACGAAGGAGGATATCGCACATCAGTCCCATGTTTCTTCATCAACGGTCCCAGTTTTCTGGTCACCAGTGACTCCACTGTCTGACTTTCATGCGTTGAAAGGAAATGGCCATAATAGGAGAGGAGGGCATCCAACAACGAGACATGCGAAATCTCTGTGCGCTCAGCGACAACGACCTCGTATCGTGATTTGAGCCTTACGAGTGGTGAGTCATACCAAAACAAAGGCGTTAGATTGGACATACAAGGACCGACAATGCATGCAGCACTTGCAACCCACCTCCAACGTGGGAGGAGTACCCTCCAGCCAAACAACATGTTGAACCATTGCCTCATACCACGACAATCCGCTGGAGAGCATATGCACCCGTCCTGGACTTCACAAGTGCATTCTCCCAAGCGCTGGTTTGAGGAGGAAACGTGCCCCAGTAGTTGCCAATGGTATGATTGAGAATAGATGCTATCTCGGGAGTCCTAAACGTGGGGGGAGTGCGGCCATGAGAGGCATACAGCTCTGCCACACCACTGGAGCTGGCAATTAAACAAGCGATTGCACAAACGCGCTGTTTGGGTGTAGCACTGCGTATTCTTTCGTTCCTCTTGCCATGACTTCCTGTCACGGTCGGATATCGTTGCTGAGCGATGCGACGACGCAGGGCTGACTGGGCATCGGCCCATTGACTTCTAGAAAGCTCCCACGGTTGCATCCGATATAGCTTGTTTTGTTTCTCACGAAGCCATTCTTCATCGCCGTCGACCCACAGCCACACGTCGTCGTCTGTAATCCCCTCGAGTATTTGGAGCCAAAGCGCTCGTACCTTCGAGCAACAGAAGGGGTTGCACGCCAGGTGTAGTAGCAACCTGTAAATGACACCGAAGACGAAGCTCGCTCTGCAGTCCATCGATCTTGCCAGCATGTGTGCAGACCACCGGATAAAACATTCATCGTTATAATTCAACCCCGTGGCCATGAGACAGAGCCTACTTGCCTAGTGGTGGGATCTTGGGAGCCACCAGTCTCGACCCCATTGTCGCTGTCACCGTTCCCTTGCACACTATCCGTCGAAGGTGAACTTGGCAAGTTTGTATTTTCAGTGTTCGTTGTCATGGATGGAGCAACAAATCTGGTCACGAACGACTGAGGCGGGGTTGGATCCCATAGGGGCTGGTCTGTCGCTAAGTTTGAGGAATGATGGTCCAAGATGAAGCTGCTTTGGTGTCGGATTTCTGAAAATGACCAAGGGCTACTGTTGCTGAAGTCGGACATGAGTAAGGAGATTGTCCTGCTGCGATAGGCACGATCGTGCAAGCGAAGGGGATGGCATGGCTTTTATGGGGAAGGTAAGCGCTTGCTATTATGCATGTATCATACACGAGGTTGTTCTAATGAGCTGCAGGACCGGGCAGCACCTATAGTTTTACCCGGGTGCCGTGCTCAAAGTTTCCGGGAAAACGTTTCAAATCTACAGATGGAGAGCGACGATCCAGATTCAAGGCTTACGGATGACAGTACTATCTGATCAGTTGATTGAAGTACGTAGGTCCATCACACACGTGTTAGGTGCGCTCATAATAACGAAATACAGATGCGTGGTGGCCTACTCCACGATGTCGAACATGGTAAAAATCAAAAAGTAAGGCCCACGCAACGAAAACAAAGAATACGATACATCATTATGATCCCTGTTCCGTTCCAGTCGATGAAGTATGGACTTCAAGCAGCGCATCAAGGGGACCCCAGTCTAACGTGACCTTTAGTTGACTAGCTATTTACCAAATTAATTTATTCGGATCCATCTCATTAAACACGAGTGCACACAAGACCAAGGAGGTCTGCCATGCAATCATGCCCATGTGTAACAAACTTGACATTGCCTGAAGGTATTGACCGCGATGACGTCCCAGATATGAGGAGGATGTATAGAATTCTTCTAGAAAAGAAGGTTGCCGTGGTGTTTGGAGTTCTCATCCTACGATTTGGATAAATGAAGAGGATAATGTCAATTTACCATAGTGAGTAAAAGTCAGACTTAAATACTACCAACCTGCCGACACTGAGCTGCCGCACTACACCACACACATGTTGTCGCAGCATTCTGGCCAAAATTCACGATCCGGCACAGCTAGCAGCTCTGTGCAACGAGGCTGTCAGAACATGAGGATGTCCGCATTCAGAAACTTACTCAGTCTGGAAGGTGCTTGGAGGTCCAAACTTGAAATTCTGACAGGCTGAAAGTGCGGGATTTAAGGCAGGAGGCGAACAGAAGTGCAGGGAATTCACATATTGCCGTTGGAAGGCGTCTTGACTGCTAAGAAAGCATGTGTCATGACAAGGTCGATCCAGAACGCAATCCGGACAAACTGAAGAGGACAAATGATGTAAACTCTAAGTTTGTTACTGTAGAGGTAATATATCAGAATCACAGTCGGCAAAGTGGGCCTCCGCTTGGAAATGTGTTCGACTCACAGTTGGTTCCTTGACAAATAAGCACTCGTCTTCGATAACCCCTGCTGCACTGAAGAACGAGGGGGTAGACACCATCGAGTCGAAGGATCCAAAACAATTTCGAGCCAGCGTTATGTGTGCAGGGTTCGCAGCGACTCCTGGAGTTGAAGGTAAACTCAAGTCAGACATCATCATACTCGAATGAAATGGACGTAGGCTCAACGCGTGCATTTTAAGCCATACCACGATTAAGCCAATCCTGTGAAATATGTAGGGACTGACTGCAACGGTGACATCTTGCTCGACGGCCCAACGAAGGCAGATGAACACAAGGACCCGAGAGAGAAGATGAGGATAGCACATGGAAGCAGGGCAGTTTGCTCACTCTCACTAGCACTGTAACGCCTCTAAAGCGGCTGGAAAACTGTAGACCGATCTCAACTAGTTATGGCACAAGTCCTAAGTTGCCTCCACCACATAAGGTGTGGTGTCCAAAACAGCTGGCGGGAACAGGGGACTGCTGGGGGGTCTCAGCTCTGCCATTAGGGTATTCACGCACCGGCAGGTGGTAGGCGGCCACAGGAAGCCCGGGCCAGCTCATTGATCTTTAGTTTGGTGCAACATGGGGCAGCACGCCCTCACGCACTTAAGTTCAGAGTCAAAATAAATGGTGACACCTGATGGTTGTACTGGCAGACGAATGCAGAACATGAGCGACGGTTATGGGTAATTAGCCCTTTGGAACGGATGTTCGCCAGACAAGTGTGGGAGTTCGGCGCTGTTCGCGCGTAATGCCACGAGCCCTTTCCTTCCTATTCCCGTGAGTTCCAGTCACAAGCGGGTATGGTCGCCGAGCGAAGAGACGGTGAGAGGCTAACTGGGCATGGGTTTACAATGCTACCATCTTGCATTCTGAAGACCTTACCTCTCACTGTCCCATCAGTCGCACCCCCACAATGTGCAAGCTCACCACTTTAGGCCATCAGTCTTCCCGCAAACCGAGACCGAACGTAAGTATTACTGCTTCATTTTGTGCCTGAAGAGGAGGGAAGGGCAGCAGGTTGGGGAAACAGCAACCGCTGTGCAGAGGCACCGGGTCAGCAGGGGCGTGGGCTATAGCAGCAGGCCATACGGAGCCGGTATGGACATATGCCCATGTAAGGGTGGGAAGCAGGGCCGGCGGATTGTTGGCCAAAACGGAGAGCAGCCAGAATGGGCGGGCACAGTGAGTCAGGCAAGGGACACATTTGGAGAGAGGACATTGTCTACCGCATCCATAATATTTTGGTTATCGATGATGATGGAAGTCACTGTGCCAGCGTAACCGGGGTTGAGCTGAATAGCCAGCTAACAGGAGGCAATAAACCAAAGAACCCCACTAGTAAGCGCAGACGGGGAGCGGCAATGTAAAGACAGAAGAGGAGAGGGACCAACGACTACGAGAGTCACTAGTCAACGTTCCACAGACATCAAAAGGAAATGGAGCGGGAGGGAGAAGGGATACATCGGGCGGAACGCAGATTAGGCAAGTTCGTGGTCCGCGAGCTGAGACGGCCCCTGCCATTATTCACACCAACAACTATACAGCCGTAATACCTTCAATTCCATTGAACAGGTAGAACAACCCCATAACTTAGAAGGGTATACAAAGACAGAAATCCAAAAAGAAAGGCACTCTGTAAATGCAAGAGTAAGCATAAAGCCCAGAGTAGATCTAGTGTTCATCAGACAGTGTTCACGTCACTTGGCGTTCTACTGGGATCCGGGAAAGTGTCACCGAGTCTCTGCGGCGCTGCAGAGCTGAAAAACAACATCATTCAGATTTCAGACAGGTACATGTTACCAGAAACGTACAATTTATTGCCGACTCGGATACTTTCCGAGCTGGTAAGAAGGACGTATGCCAACCCGCCAACCTGCATACCAAGAATAGGGCCGAGAATGGGGCACCAGAGCCAGTACTGGTTCCTGAATGTGAACACTACAGATAAGATCAGTACCTCCCCTATAACCCATCCCAGATATCACGAACCATCCTTTCCATAACCAACCATGGCAGTCAGTATCCGAGGACCCAAATCACGCGCCGGGTTGATGGCAGCACCAGTCTCCATACTGAGGGCAAGACCGATACCAAGAACAGCGATAAAGAGTGTGACTGGGGGAAGCAAGACAGGAATAGGGCCATTCCTCTTGTCAGTGGCAGCCAGAATGGAGATAATGAGCATGGCAGATGCCAAAAACTGACATAAATCATTACAGCGCTGCCATCCAACCTGGGTAATTCTCCCTCACCTCAGAGAAGAAGCAAGACACCGAAGTCATGTAGTCAGCCTAGTACGCTTTCGTCGGCTTGATTTCCAGGGGAGGACGGCATGGTACGTACCGCATAGGTTGCAAAGAAGTCACCCGTCCCTGAGATGGTGCGAATGTTTGACCCTCCCTCGTAGGCATTAATAGCATGGTAGTAATTTGCGTAGATGATCCCACTACCACAGAGGGCACCAAGTGTCTGTGCAAGGATATAATACGGTACTTTTCTCCATGGGAAGTTGCGGAAGGAGGCAAGGGCGAGGGTTACCTGGCTCGAAGTCAATCACAAGACAGCATGAACGGACTGTAAAAATATACCCCAGGGTTAACGTGACCGCCAGATACTCCACCAGAAACCAAAACGCCCATAAAGATGCCTTTATGCGGAGTGAGCGTAGCTAAAAACGCAGTGTGATTGATTTCCCCTTACCGACAGCCCAACCTAAGTTGAGAGAGAGGAATTCCTGCAAATCAACTTGTCAGTTTTACTCTGCAAGTTACGACAGGGATGCACTGACTCCCTTAAGGGTGGCAGCAACCGCTGTGTTTGATGATAGGCCGACTTGGCAATTACCCCCGCAGCCGAAGATAACAAGGACCATAGTACCGAAGAATTCTGCAGCGGGTTCCCGGATACACTCCCTGAGAGTAAAGTACATTGTCTCATGCATAAGAGGAAGATGGTAGGAGCAGTACGAACCTGATGCTTGACCATCGGCTCGAGCATCGGGGGCCTTCAGTCAAGCCTGAGGGAATCGCCCTCACAGCCATCTCGTTCGTTGGACGAGTGTACGTGCTTGATGTCTCGGAGTGACATGGGGAGTGTTTCTTAGCAAGTTGAGACATGCTATCAAGAGCCGCCGTTGGAAGTGGGGTTTGCAGCTGAGGAACCGTGGGCCTGCACGTTAGATGGTGACCTTTTTATGTGCGGACATGAATCATGAAACTTTATGGCAGGATAGACACATGTATGTACGTACCCAGACGACTTGTGACGAGCAAACGATGTTACATGTAGCTTGTAAACCAAGAGCAGTTCGCGAACTGATCGGTCCCGCAAGCAGAAGACAGAGCATCATTATGCAGACCTAGTCTTCTCCGCGGTGGCCGGATGCGGTTCACGGATTCAGTGCGAGGTTCACTGTTCGCTATAGGAGTAATATAGGACACAAGCATGCCGTCAATTTTGACATCGGAATGGCCCTCCCCGAGCTTACTGATCGAAGTTTCTTATCGCGCCTGATTAGTCCGTGAGCACTTGAACAACTAACCCAAATTCTCAAGGACATTAGTCCCGATCCACAGTCCCGCTGTAACTTCGATCCAGAATCCTTCAGCGCATGACCAACCAGTGCAAGCTTATTTGTCACTCGTACTCCAGTGGCCGTGTGCCAGATAAGTATAAAGCGGAGTGAATGGCCATCAGGTTTTGTGATAGGCCTTCTGATGAGCTGCTTTGCTGACATGTCGCTATTAGTGCTAAAGCAGCTCATTTAAATCACGTACTGAACAATCGTGAAGTCGAATCATGGCAGTGAGCTGGGCGTTCCACCGCACCAGGAAAATCGTTGACAGATACATAGCGGCATAGCATCAGGTACGTGGTGACAGACAGCTTCCATGACCCACCCGTACAACTTTCGTAAAGCAGGCTGGTCACCTGCATAATGTCACGATCAAAGATCGAGGAGTTGCCTTACTACTACGATGCTCCCAACTCAAGCTTCCTGCTTACACCGGACAGTGCGCCTCGTCGAACAGCCAATTTCGAAGGTACATCATCCGATTGAAACAGGGCCTTTGTGAGACTCTGTTACATGGCTTCATTTCACTCTGTATACATGCCGATGTCGATTACATTCGTGCAACCCGAGGAAGCCCGAATTTATGCTAAGGTTAAAACCTGATTGAAACAGAAACGAATTACAGCAATATATGCTGTTTTCGAACACGTGGCTGACGGGATAGCATTGAGGACAGTGGGAAATGGGGGTCGATTCGGCCGCTCACCGAACCTAAACTTGTATATTTCAGGGCTTCAAGCTGAAAAAGCATTTATAAAGAGATCGCCGAATCCTGGAAGACCAGTGAGAGTATGTCGGGATACACATATGTGCGTTGCCCACATTTTTTGAGTTGTTCTACAAGGCCCGCATCTACAAGGCTTCTAATCCTCTTCTCTTCGTCATCCGGACCACGTTGTGTCGTAAACGGCCGTTTTAGTTCCTCTAAGTGGCATGTCGTAGTTAGAATCTTGCAAAAGAAATTGTTTGGCGAGAGGCCTGGAACGAGGATGCATAAACCGGGCGGTGCGAAGCCCTAATAGCGAAGGCTGGACAAGGCGAGTAGATGCATGGAGGTCCTTTCATAGAGAGAAAAAACTTGGACAGGGTATGAGCATAACTTGCTGAGAACCGTAGCTTGCCCGCCATGCACGATACCATACGAGTTCACGGGGGAAACGATACAGTTGAACGCAACCTGGCCTGCTCTCCAGGAAGGAGAAGCGCTCAAGGTCTTTTGGCCGGAGGCGTTGAGCAAAAGCGAGCTGCCATTTTCTCGGTGATCAGTGACGCCTGCGAGTCTTTGGGGGTTCGACCAAAGCAGAAGAAGCGTTGAGTGAATCACGGTATCGATATTTCCTCTCACGGTCCGGTGCATCTTACTAGTAGTTTCGTTGTCTGTACTACGGTAAACTTATTCATAATGCATGGCGCCCTATTGCATAAATTTGATACTGCATGAAAAATTGCCTATCATCATAGTACACAATTCCCATACCATGCGATCCTTGAGATCTTGAGAACGCGCACCAAGAGGATTAACAGTCTGTGATAGAATCACCTTCTTCGTGTTTGATTACAGTTTACATGAGCATTATCGCAACAAGGCCACCCGACATATGGCTACGAGTAGTTAGAAAGGATAACGGCACACAACAATCATAGGGTGTCTGAACCAACTGCGCCATCACCCTGATGTTCCCTCAGATTCTGTTGCGAGACTTTAGTAGTCATATCCCTGAACCTAATTCTTTTCGATGGAGAACTGTGTAAATCGCGCTCCTCTGGTACGGGGCGCTTTGACCCCGATGCAACGGCTAGGATACGGTTTACTGGTTGTACTGGCACGACTAGCAGGATTGCAGTGAGTGAACGTAGCCGTGAGTTTCGCCATAAATACCTGTCAATGCTGATTGGCCGCGAGAAATGCGCAGACGACGCGTTTCGTCTGAACATGTAATAGCTTCGTAGAGTTCGTTGACTTCCACTGCACTCAGATCATGGATTCCTCTGTTCCCACGCTTGCGAACAACTCCGACTGGCCAATTGATCAGTACGTAGCCATTTTTCTCTAGGTCTTTCTCTAGAGTATACCAAGGCAAGCGCTCATAGGGTAAACCGAGTTCCTCTGGGTACATCAGATTGTATTTAAGACGAATAAGATTCCATGGCAATTGACTTACTGAGCAACCCGAGAAGCCTATCTTTTATCTCCTCAACCTTATCTGACTTGGACAGCTTCGAAGAAGCAGAGGTGCCATGCTCTGGTAAACGTTTTCGTAAGGTACTTTCCCTTATGTTCCTCGTTAGTCCGAAGCATCGTCAGGACCGGGTAAGCCTGCCTTACTCAGGGCGAAGCTCGAAACAGTCGGACATGTCCAAACCCAAGGAGTCAGCGTAATTCCTCTGGAACAAACCAGTTAGCAGAGGGAGCAGTGCAAACTCCGTAGTAGACTGACCAACTTGAAGAGTTCCCTAACCAGCCGCGATCGTTTCTCATCTTGGGAGAGAGTCGAGTTGTGTAGCATGCTCACGAATACCTTCATCCCTGCAGGTTCTTGCATGACTTCCAAGGACCCCTGGAATGGCGAGGACCGGTCCTCTTCCATCGCACCCTCTTCGCCACGGGTAGGTAACCATGAAAGCCCGAGTCCTTCATGCTCGCCAGAGTTTGCCGTTTCGAAAGCCACAGAGGAGGATGTATCAACGAAGGACTCTGTACAGATCACTCGACACCTGCGACAGCCATAAAGGTCGGCGCCTTTTCTCTGAAGGAACGTTGATACAGCAACAAAAACAGCAATACTAAGACAAAAATGTCGGCCGTCTTGGTCCGAGCAGACCCAGTCCCAGTCGGGGTCATCCACGTCGGCGCCAAACTGGCTAAAGAGACGTTGTTCAGCACAATCCTGGGCGAGTTTATAGCACAGCCTGACGCTTGTAGCAGGCAGTCGTGGGAGCAAAGGCGGAGTGAAGCAATCGCGGGAGGCGCGAAGGCGGGACAAGAAGCGACTGTGCCAGTCCTCGTCATGCATATCTGTGTCCTCGCGAGCACAGTCACTCCATACCACCAATGAAATTATGCCCAGCACCACCCAAGGATCATGTGCGCCATCGAGGATGTTATCGGGAAATTCAACGGTTCGAACGTTGTCTTTCCACCCGCAAAATTGTTTCGCGACGTGTTTCCGTAAACCGTGCGGATATTTGTTAACGGACGGAAGATATCGCACATCGGGCCCATGTTTCTTCATCAATGGTCCTAGTTTTCTGGTCACCAGTGACTCTGCTGTCGGGCTTCCATGCCTTGGAGAAGAACGATCATAAATGGAGATGATGGTATCCAACAACGAGACATGCGACGTTAACGTGCACTCAGCAGCAATGTCCTCGTACCGCGACTTGAGTCTTGCATAATGGTCAGTTATGCGAGAACAAAAGTCTTAAGTTGGACGTACAAGGACCGACAACGCACACAGGACTTGTAACCTACCTCCAACACGGGAGAAATACCCTCCAACCAAACTATCATGTTGAACCATTCCCTCATACCCCAACAATTTGCTGGAGAGCATATGCACTCATCCTCCTTAGATGTCGCGAGTGCATTCTCCCAGGTGCTGGTTTGAGAAGGAAACGCGACCCAGCAGGTGCCAATTATATGATTGAGAATATTTGCTATCTCGGGAGTCCTGAACGTGGGGGGAGTGCAGCCATGAGAGGCGAACAACTCTGCTACACCGTTGGAGCTGACGATTAACCAGGCGATTGCGCAAATGCGTTGTGGTGGTGTCGCATTGCGTATTCTTTCGTTCCTCTTTCCATGGCTTCCAGTCACGGTGGGATATCGTTGCTCAGTGATTCGACGGCGCAGGGCTGACTGAGCATCGGCCCATTCACTTCCAGTAAGTTTCCACAGTCGCACCCAATCTAGCACTGGAATCTCACGAAACCACTCTTCATCGCCGTCGACCCACAGCCACACGTCGTCGTCTACATGCCCCTCGATCATTTGGAGCCAAAGCGCTCGTACCTTCGGGCAAGAGAAGGGGTCGCACGCCGGGCGTAGCAATACGCGAATGACACCGGAGACAAAGCTCGCTCTCCAGCCCTCCCATCCTCCTACCATGTCTTCAGTCCACCGGACAGAACGTTCGTCATCCGCCAAGGCACAGCTCTGCTGGGACCTACTGCTAACAGATCGTTGCCGTGATCGATCGAAATCCTCTGCCCACAAGACACATCCTACTCACCTGGACTTTCCGGTCTCGATTCCGGTGGTGCTATCACCGTGTCCCTCTACACTATGCGTAGAATGTGAACTTTTCAAGCTCGCGTTTTTAGTGTTCTGTGACGCAGTGGGAGTGACGAACTCGTGCAGGAACGACTCAGGCCGGGTTGGACCCCAAAGGAGCCGGGTAGGGACTGCAAGGACGGATGGATCGGCGTCATAAGACTCCGTGAGTCTGCTCTGATGTCCGTTTTCTAAATACGATGAAAGGTTACGGCCACTGAAGGACATGAGGAGTGAAGAGAGTATCCTGCCGCGATATGCACGATCGTGCAAAGGTAGTGGATGACGTGGCTTTTATGTAGAGGGTAATGCTCGTTGCTGTGCACATATCATACACGAGGTTGTTCCAATTTACTGCAGGACCCGGCAGCACCTGTAGTTTTACCGGAGTGCTGTGCTCAAAGTTTCCAGAACAACATTTCGAATCCACATATGGAGAGCGAGAGTCTGGACTCAGCTTACAGAGAACTACCCTTTGGTAAATTGATCGAAGTATGTAGGTCCGTTGCGTGTGTATTCATAAAAACGAAATAAATCCGGGACGCATGATGCATGATATGATGGCCCATTTCACCACGCAAAACATGGCGGAATCAAAAAGCAGGGCCTACGCAACACAGAGGATACGACATCATCACCCCCGGTGCTCTGTTCTAATCATTGAAGTATGGATTCCAAACAGCATATGACAAGCAGACCGCTGAAGTGAAGTTCCTCGTCCTCGGTCGCCGCCTCAACGTATGGGGATATTACACCGCTGCGTTGACATTATTAACGATAGTTTGTACCATCGATGTCTAGCGGCTATGCTAGCACGCATCAAGGTGCACAAGTCTAACACGCACTGGATGGTCCTCGGTTGACCAGCCATTATCAAACTGGCCTATTCGGACCTATCCCATCATACACGAGTGCACACCAGACCAAGGAGGTCCACGTTTGCATTGACTGGGAACCAGGACTGATCGGCGGTTGAACCTGTTTCCCTCTTCCCAAACCATGAAGAGTAAGCAGCGCGCAATTATGTAAAGTAAAAAGACGTACAATGGTATCCATGTGTAACAAAACTGTTTGAGGATGTCAGCATATAGAAAATCTTCTAGAACAGAAGGCTCTCGTTCCAGGATTAACTGCAGGTGGATGCACGTGAAGGTAAGATAAGATGATAACAAGTTGCTGTAGGGAATAGAAGTCAGGCTTGGTGCTGCAGAGCCGATGATAGTACTGGCTGCCACACTACGCCCCGCTTACCAAAACTTGTGCTTTGGCACAGTACAACGGAGGCTATCCGAAAGATGAGGCCGGATACATGACGAAACTTCCTCGATTTGGAAAAGGTACTTGGAGACCCGAACTTAATTCTGCCAGGGCTGAAAGTGCAGGATATATGATGATAGGTAAACTGAAGTGCCTGCAAGGGTAATTCACATGTTGCAGTTGGACATGCATCACATTGTGTGCTAGTCACCTTGACCGCTAAGAAAGCATGTCATAACAGAGTGGACCCATAACGCAGTCCACGGACAAAGCCAGAGTAACATTGGTATAAGACCAAAATCTGTGTTAAATCACCAGAGGGAATACATCAGAATCGAAGTTGACGAAACGGAAGGATGGCAGCAGGGTGCACTGGTGGAGCAATTTCTCGCTAAAAAGTCCCTTGTCTATGATAACTGCTGCTGTACTGAAGAACAAGAGGACAGACATTATTGAAGGACCCGACGGGTCGGCGTTTGGGTGACACTGACGTCGGGCTACCTCTCCCCAGGCGCGTTGGACTAGAAGGTCAAAGAAGTTCCGACTGCTGGATAAGTCAGAGGGTACACTCAGGTCGGACACCATCACACTCGAATGACATGGAAGTAGGCTGAAAGCCTGCGCTTCAAAAGTTAAAGCATACCATGATGGGCCAATCCCATGAAATATGTAGGTACTGAATGCAATGGTACATTGCAATGGCAAGATTTTCGTTTTACGAGCTGCTTGATCTCCCTGGAGCTGAGTTGACGTTCAATTGCTAACCTGTGCGAGCCAGTCCTGGAACTTGACTGCTTACGGTTCATCATTGTGCAGATCTATAGTCGAAATGCCTCTCTTGTGCCTTTGGTCTGCCCAGGGGAGACTGCACGACTCGTTTTGAGCTTCCACCGGTGTGTCATCCGATGTACTGGCGCGACTAGCGTGATCGCTGGGAAAATGTAACCATAGGATTTGACACCATGAATACCTGTCAATTCTGGTAGACGCGGGCGAATACAAAACAGATGAAGAGTACCGGTGATAGGTAGTTAGCCCTTCTGGAGCGGATATTGGCCAGAAAACTGAGGGGATTTCAACATTTCAGCGCTTACAGCAGTTTTGAAAAGTATCCATGCGGAAATTAAACCGTTGTAAAACGAAACTGAAATGCTGTAGCCCTCGAGTCTGGAATCTAGATCTGAGAGCATGATCGTAAGACGGCGAAGTACTGCTGTTTGGTACATGGTTCGCCACCGACATTCTCACGCTTTGGGGGGTTTGCCTTATGAAAAATATGATCCCTTTCCCGTCGCAATGAAGCTGCAGGATCACTTGTTCAGCAAATGAAAGCGCAGAGCGCCGCGAACGCTTTCGCCCATTCCCACTCCATAATCATGGCTGGACAGCGCCAAGCGAAGTAACGGCGAAGGGCCCAAGTCGGCCACGACAAAGCTTTAACATGAAAGACATATGCTTAGGCTCTTTTCCTCCAGTAGCTCCTCCAGATTTCCAGATGACATACTCGTCATCGACAAAGACACTGTCACCCAGAGACTCTTTTCCAGCGTCCACATCCTCGGCGTCAACATCGATCATGCACGCAAATCCAGCAAAAGGTTGTCAGAAATGGGGATGTCGTCACGACAGAGGCTGAAGGGAGTAGATGGACAGACCCCATACTTTTGCGTAGAGTTATTAGCTCCTAACTCGTGCAGGCATAACCTTGCGGTGCTCGCTCGCGACTCAGTGCCAGAGAATCCGCAGACTGCCCGCGCATGGCAAGCTGGCCTCTTCAACTACTTGAGTCGAGCTGCTCCTGGGCGCGCCAGGACAATATATCTCACCCACGTCAAGACCCTCGTTTGCCCATACAACGAGGTGAGTCGTCGACCTCGTGTGTAAAACTCCCTGATACACAAGCTTCTCATAAGAGTTGAATGCGACATGATCCTCTTGCTCTGGAAGAGTTCACGGACGCCAGGGAGGCCAGTCGCACGACAAAATATCTGTTGGAGTGCGTAGCATCAGCATACCAGGACAAATGGATCGTGAACATCTTAAGAAAAGGGTATGCACGTACTTGTATGCTTTTTTCTGTCGTACCTCCCCAACAATGCCAACGTCGCAGCGGTCCCTCCTATAGTTCACGCCTCCCAGCGCAACAATTTGATTTTGCTAATATCTCTTCCCACTTGATAGTTTATTGATTTCGTCCTTCAGATCTTGCACTTCGTAATTCATCAACCTGGCCATGCGGTTCAGTTAGTGGCCCACTTAAGAGAATACACCGCTATACCATCCTGTGCTTTTGAGACCTTCCAGCATCTCTCTCTTGAAGTTTCTCCGCGCCATCATTGGTGCTCTCGCAAGCTCTTGCACGTGCTCGACATTTTAGGTCGTCAGTCCGCCCGCGCACGGAAACCGAGTTCGGCAGCTCCTAGTTTGCAGAATCGGTAAAGCATTAACTGAGCCATTGTGGTGCCTGAAAATGTAAGCCAGGTGTGTCCTGAAGTAACAAAAAAAAACATACTATAACTTGTAAAAATCGTAATAGATGTCCGTGTGTGCTGGCAGTGCTCGAGGAAGGAAATGTCTTGCGAAGTAGGTCACGCAGCGGGTATGTATGGTTGCACGAGCCTGATATGTTGTAATAACGCCTTGGCGGCATCAGGCAATTTTGGGGTGTGTAGTGAGCGGTGGTGTCTTTCCGGTGAAGTGGTTGGTCATGTGATCGCCATTAATCCTTCGAGTACTAGGACATATTGAAAGTGCAAATGGCATCCATGACAGAACCGTGAACTTCAAGCTCGAGTGTAGTATACATCAGCATCATAGTACATACAACAAGGCCACTCCACGTCATGGCTACAGCGTTACGACTAAGGGCAACGACGCATGACAATCATAGGGATTATGACTCAGCCGCTTCATCTCCCAGTCCTTCGCCCAGATTCCGTTGCATGACTTTACTAGTCATATCCCTAAACCTAATTCTTTTCGATTGGTGACTGGGCAAATCGCGTTCCTCCGCGGGGCGCTTCGAACCCAGTGCAACGACAGCAGTGGGGTTTGGTGGCTGTACTGGCACGACTAACATGATGACAATGAGCAAACGTAGTGGTGAGATCCGCTATGAATACCTGTCAGTGCCGATGCAGATGGTCGGCGACAAATGCGCAGACGGCGTGGTTCGTCTGGACACGTAATAGCTTCGTAGAGTTTGTTGACCTCCACTGCACTCAGATCATGGATACCTCTGTTCCCGCGCCTCCGGAGAACTCCAGTCGGCCAATTGACCAGTGCATACCCAATTTTCTCAAGGTCTTTCTCGAGAGTAGACCAAGGCAGGCGCTCGTAGGGTAAACTGAATTGTCCTGGGAATATAAGATTGCATGCACTAAATAGCGGTCCATGGTCGCTGACTTACTGAGCATTTCAAGAAGCCTATTCTTTGTCTCCTCGATCTTATCCGACTTGGAGAGCTTCGAAGAAGTAGAAGTACTGTGTCCCGGAAAACATCTTGGCGTGGTGGCTTCCCTGATACTTCTGATTAGTCGGGACACAATGGTAGAATCGAGTGGGTTAGACGTACTCAAGACATGGCCTATTACCACCATCCGAATGGTGGAAACAATCGGACATATCCAAACCAAAGGAGCCTACGTACTGTCTCCACATAAAACGGGTTAGCAGAGAGCAATTCAAGGCACCTAGACTGACCAACTTGTGCATTTCCCTAACCAACTGCGATCGCTTCTCATATTCGGAAAGAGTTGTGTTACATAGCGTGTTGGTGAATGCCTCCATCCCTACAGGTTCTTGCACACCGACTTCCAAGGACCCCTGGAATGATGAATACTGGCCCCGTCTCAGCGTGTCGTTGGGATCCGATGGAGACCCGAGTCCCTCGTACTCCCCAGAACGTCCCACCTCGAACCCCACAGCAGAGGGACCAGTAAAAGACTCCATACAGACAGCATGGCACCTCTGACAGCCATAGAAGTCAACCTCTTTGCTCCGAAGGAACGTGGCTACAGCAACGGTAACAGTAGTACTGAGACGTAATAGTCGGCCTCCTTGGTGTGAGTAAACCCAGTCAGACTCATCCCTGGCAGGGCCGAGTTGGCTGAAGGAACGTTGTTCAGAATAGTCCTGGTCAAGTTTGTGGCAAAGCCTGACGTTCGTGGCAGACAATGACGGGTGCACAGGTAAATCAAAGCAGTCAAGGGAAAGGCGAAGTTGGCGTGAGAAGCGGTTGTGCCAGTCCTCGTCATGCAGATCCGTGTCCTCGTCAACAGAGCTACCCCACATTACCAACGCGATCGTGCCTAGTACCACCCAAGGATCCGGTGCGTCAAAGATGTTATCAGGAAATTCGACTGTCGGCATGGACGATGGCCACTCGTAACGAGATCGATAAGACTGTTTCACAATATGATCCCGTAAACCCTCTGGATATCTGTTAACCCACGGAAGATATCGCGCGTCTAATCCATGTTTCTTCATCAACGGCTCCAGCTTTTTGTTCACCAGTGACCCTGCTGTCGGGCTTACTCTCGTTTTCAGTGAGGTTGTCACCGTGGGAAAATTACGTCAAAAAACACACCCCAACTTCGGTCGACCATAACTCCTCACCACTCATTTAGAATTCGACGGAAACAACACCAATCGACTCGGACGGTCCAGGAGAATCCTTTCCGGCATGACCGAAGACAAAAATCCAAGTTTTAAATTTTCGGAATTTCGGGATTTCGGGGGATTCAGTTCTGCAATTATGACCCTGCATCTGTAACAAAATAAACAAAATTCCATGCATGAATCATCTTCAAAACCTTATGTACATACTCGGAAGTACAGTAAAGGTTATAGTTTATGAAAGATGCAATGTGGCATACATGCAACTTGAATGTATCAGAATTTGCTCACAAGAATGGGTAGCAAGAGACAGCACAAAATGCATGAAGTATTTAAGTATGTCCAGTGGGCTGCAATAGAGTTAGCTAGGCTCATGACATTTAATGGATACTTACACCATGCAATGTGCACATCTGAGAGGTCTGAGAATGATGGTGTGTTGTGCCATATGGACTGCTCCACAAATTGGAGTGCCAATTGTGATAGCAGTCATAAGCTGTAGTGTGTGCACCATGCACAAGTGCTGTTAGAAGTGTCCTTTGATCCAAAGTACAGGGAGGGGGTGTCCAGTCTTCCATGGAATGAATCATTGCTTGCTCCACATCAGCAAGCTGGTTTAACTCAGGTACAACAGCTTCCTTAACAAGATCAAGGCCACACTGGAATGCCTTGTCAATGTCACTAAGATTAATGGTGGGATAAAGTGTCTGATCAACATAAGTGAATAATTATCAGCATACCACATATATACAAAATGAGATGACACACTCCAAAGGCATAACCATCACCTTCCTGGTGATCTATATCTAACTTGAAGTCACCAGGTTGCCACATCCAAAGGTGGATCTTGGCAGATGATAATGAAAACCAAGTATGACCATCAATGATCACTTGTGTAATATCGTTAATATCACCCAAACAATGTCTCCATTCAGCCTGTGTCAACAGCCCTGACAACTGGAGCTTCTTCACAATAGAGCCATTCAAACCTGGGCTGCAGTAGGGGGTTGCTTGTTTGAGTAGAATTTTGCCAATGACCAGAAGTGTGGGGTTGTTGTTGATGTAAGCACACAGTTTGTGCATGACATCACAATCGGTTTGTGTGAATGCACACTCCATCAACCAAAGTGGACATGACAAACACAGAGTATTGTCACTGTGCATGCACATGAGCAAGTCCAGAATGAAGCATACTGAAGGTCCTTTAACATAGCTATTGGCATAAACTTGGCAATCCACAGTGCCCTCTACTGGGCTATCAGATAAAACAGAGCCAAGATTCCTCATGATAACAGTTAAGATGGACTTGTGAGCAAGAGAGGGTGATGAGACCATCAGAAGTTGAGAGTTCAGGAAAAAGATCAATCTGGGTTTTGAGTATGAAGATTAACCACCTAGCCATGGGTGATGGTAATATGGGCAACACACCTTTTCCACACTTTCCCATACTCAACACTTTCCAATTGATCCATGATATAACCATAATCAATGAGAGATACACCTTCATAACACTTGCAGATATTCATCAACTCTTGAAATCCATATAGTTAGGTAGGCTTACCACTACATATTCTTGTTGTTCTTCCCCCAAAAGACCCTGGAGGATTTCCTTGCATTTTGCTTGAATAAATGAGAGATCAGAAATAGAAATCTATAGTTATATTCTCATGACCCTACCACAATGTTGTTTGTTTGAATGTTCAGACAAGGAAGAGGTAGCATGCTGTATGATAGTGCCATCAGGAAAGGGCAAAAGAGGTTGATCAACCTTTGGCAAAAGGTGTGCCATTGGCAGCCTTTTCAGCCCAATGGATGATCAGGAGGATGACTTCTGATATCCTTTTCCCATTTTTTGTTCACCCCTCAACACACTGCAAGCATTTCACAATTTTTCATGCCAAAATATGTTGAAAAAATTGAAAGAAGAGATACTCTTTTATTTGGGCTGTGTTCACTGAAAAAATGCAAATATAATATTGTCTTTTCTTTGCAAAAACATGAATTGATGGTAGTGCCAATTAGCTTGTACACTAATGGGTATTACCATCAATCAATGTTTTGTGGCAAGTCATGCAAAGAAAAGAAATTATTATTTTTGCCTTTTTTCTTTGAAAACACCTGTAAAAAAAGAGTATCATTTTTCTTCAATTTTTTCAGCATGTTTTCTGAAGAAAATTTGTGAAATGCTTGCAGTGACATGGGCTGCACAATTTTTGTTGCTTGTGGGCACTTCTCAAAGGCTTTGTAGTAAATTGCAATGTCAAGTCACATCAGTGTTTGGTATTTGCTGATTCCACACCTAGCATTTCCACCCCTTTGGTGGGGGTCACAAGCCACTGCTATGAAATATATATCTATGGCTATTCATTGATGTGACAAATCAAAATGTAGAGGTGATGGCAAACAGGACTAATGGCATGTATGGTATGAAGCTAAAACCCTTCAGGCAGGACTGACCTTCCAGTGCTTATGACCTGCAAATCTGCTTCCACATATTGAAGAATAAGGATTGCAGTCCCCATCTCAATCCCCAACAGACCCTGTAGCACCCCAACTGAGATATAGTCATGCAAAAGCTGCAATATGTGAACAAATCCCTTTGCATCAAGCATAGGTCCAAAATCCCCAAATTTGACACCACATGGGGGACCTTTCTCATGTTGTTCAAGGTAGTTGAACCAGGGAACAACCTTGGGAATTTCTCTGGTAGATTCAGAGGAATTTGACATCACCACCAGGTCAAATGGAGACAGTGCACGATGACATCCAGATGAGGGAGCTATCACAGGAGGCTGAGGTATTGTTGGCTGTAAATTTGGTGATGGCAGATATGCTGGTGCTGCAGGAGATGGATGGATGGTCTGCTGGGAGAATGGTGGGTATAGCATTCCATTTCCCCTGTGATAACCTTGTGCAGTCCCAGGCCATGGTGGCATGACTTGAACAGTGACAGGAGGGGGAGGATATGAATACTGTCCAGCACTAGGACATTGATTGACAACTGTGCCACTGCCCATGTTTCACATATGTGGCCTTGCAGTGTGAGCAGGGATGATGGAAGGTTTTGTATCAACAGTCACATTTCCAGCCATCTAAGTTATGTGTTGTAAGAAAGAGTGTCAATGAAGCAAGGCTAGATTACTTACTATCTGGAGTGCCCACAGCAAAATGTTATTGTGAGTCAATGCATAGCAAACATTCCCCAAGGTGTAGCAATAGGAATCACTTTCAGATCCTCTTGAATGGATATCACACCTCCATCATTTTTGGAGTGCTTCCACATACTCTGTTTTTGGATCCATAGCTTCTGCTTCATTGGTCATTGGTGAACCCTTCTGCTTCAAGGATGATGCAGTGCCTTTTGTGCCCTGGAAATGATGAGTGAATGCCCAGAGAGATTTGACTTGAACTTACTGCATTCTTGCAATTTTCAATGGATGCTGGGGCCAATGAATCATCCTCTGAGCTTGCATCTTCAAAATACACAGTCATGGGCTTCATTGGTTGAGTTGAGGCCTTTCCATTGGCAAGGTGGGGAGGGATGATCAGTGGTCTCATTGTTTCTATGAATATCCTGAACTCTTTGTCTGATTGTAATGATGTGAAAGCTGTCTTCACTTTGCAATCTAGCCAATATTGAAGTTTAGAAATTCTTGGGAACCGATCTAATTTATCTGCAATGATTGCACAAAGTTGATCAAGAGTAACATTTGATGAGATCTGGAATGGGATGTTGGTTGATTTCGATCCTTGAGATCAATGCACCACACATTGGATCTTGAAGACTGGTGAATGTGAAACATGTCAGTATGTACATTGAGTATTGCAAGCATGATGTACCACAAGATGCTGGGTCATAGTATGAGCCTGCTGGCTTCATTGCTGTGGCCTTTGACTTTCCTGCAGATTTGCTTCCAAGTGCCAGTCTGGCAGGTACATGGTGTGCTACTGGCTTTGGATAGCACACATCATCATCCATTCCACTGTCAGGATCACTGGAATTCTCATCATTGCTTGTAGTCACCCCATCTAACTCAAAGCCTTCCTCGCTCCTCACATCATCACCATCAACCCCACTGCAACTGATAGCACTAGTATCAGCAACAATGCTCAGCCACTTGGATCCAGAAGGTCATCTATGGTCATTGGGGGTATCTGGTTCATCAAGCTCAACAATTGGATCAAGGTCACCTGTCACAGAAGATATGTCATGTGCCTTGGTGTCTACAAAATCTTCCAAGGGTAAATGATGTTGCCAGTTGGTGCAGGAAGTTGTATCTGTGGAATGAGTCCCTGCTGTTCATTTGATAATGAGAACTCACCTGAGGTAGTAGTCACAGCTTGGGCAGTTAGAGTATGTCCACACTTGACAGGTTTGCTTGAATGATTGGAGGGTGTGGTACTATGTGAATGAGTGTGACTTTCTTGAATTATGCATTCCTTGGGACACTGGCATTCAGCACATTTATCACAAACAGTGGAATTGGGAGCAAAGGTGCAGCATATCTTTCATGCATGGCAACCAGAGCATGCCCCTGACCCCACTGGAATATATGAGACAACTGTTATGATAACTATCAGATCATAATACTAAAAACTCATGTTTCATAGCAGGCCCTGCTGGTGGACCTAGGGCAATGAATGAAGGATTAGAAACTTTAGTAGCCCTCCTGCATTTCTTGGGGGACATGGAGTCAGAGAGATGGGTGTTTGAACTCAAGTCACAAGCACTGCAACACACCAAATTTATTGTTGGGTACACACCTCATGTTTTGTGATATTGTGACATTGCATGCAGCTGCTGCCAGGCTAAGCATCCAATTGAGTATTAGATGAGCTGTGGGATGGCTGAATTATAGCATGTGCATCCTGCAGTTTTCAAATTGCTTTTGAATTGTCAGAAGGCTCAACAACTGACATGCATGTGTTACAGTCACATTATGGTGCTTGCAAACAAGCAATATCAATCTATTACAACTTATCCATGCATAGTAGCATTTTTTTTACAGAACACAACAATAGTATTTCAGGGAAAGAGCAACAGAATACTAAGGGGCTATCATACATAGCTGCAGTGTGAAAACCAACCAAATGCATCCTCAGGAGTGATCAAATAAAGTGCAGTAAGTAATGTGACATGAATATCTTGCTCTGTCAACTGCATCATGGCCAGTCACATGTAGTCTCTGTTGTGATGAAGGTGGTATTTCATGGCTGAAAAGGCAAGCTTGATTGGGTTAAGGTTGGGGGAATATGGCAGTAAAAATTCACATCACATCCCCCTAGACAACAGTTAGCACACAAGAGTCAAGTAATGATAGCAATTACCTAGATTTGGTGAGTTCCCAGATATTGGGGTGCTTGTGAATTGGACAGTTGTCCATCACAATAACAGAGTTGGGAGCAGGAAAGGGTTGCATGTTGTCAAGGAGTTGCCAGATGAATTGCATGAAGGACTCTGTGCAGAATGAGCCTTCCACTACACTGCAGTGTAGGATACCATCTTGAAGGGAGAGTGCAGGAAGAACCAAATAACTTTACTACATTTAGCATGATCAAGACAAGACAATAATTTACTTACCATTGACCATGTACAAAAAATGCCTTCCATTGTGCTTTGGTCCCTCTGATTGACCAAGCATGGCTGCAATAGGTTGTTTGGTGATTGACAGAGCTTTCATCAATGAAGACAAGTTGCTCTGCTCTGTATGCTCTGATGTGAGTAAGGTATTCAATATGTTTTACTGCTGAGCATTCTGCTTAAATACATGTGATCTAAGAAGAGATAAGTGTCACAATGGTAATATATGAGTCAGAACTCACTTTCTCCATCATAAAACCAGCTCTGGAAAGTGTTCTCCACACAGTGGCACAAGAAACATGAACACCACAAGTTTCTTCCAGCATTTGCTGAAGTTTGTCCAAGTACATATCAGGTGAATTTTGCACAGTACCTAGAAGAAACTATAACAACAAATGTTTACAAGTCATGGTATATGTGGGTATTGTACATTACCTCAACATCAACATCACAAAGGTGCTGTTTTCTGGTTCTCATCTTCTCAACAGTACCATCACCTGGATTGGGGATGGTCCCATATGCCTGAAAGTGAGCAAGGACACATTGGATGGAACAAGTGGAGACATTGAGACACATGGCAATTCATTCATGATCTAGAAATTTTGAAAGCTGCATGATCACCCACTACATTTCAGGAGTTATTTGCTGACCTCAGGGCATGGCTATAGCACCATTTTGAGCATTGAATCAGCCAACAGAAGGAGGTACTTACTACAGAACTAATTCCCTGAAATCCTGAAATTCCAAAAATTTAAAACTTGGATTTTTGTCTTTGGTCAGGCTGGAAAGGATTCTCCTGGACCATCCAAGTCAATTGGTGTTGTTTTCATTGAATTCCAGGTGTATGGAAAGCCAGACATGCATGCTACAAACATCCAGTCGCCTTATCCATTTTTGGCAACTGACTTTGGTCGAGACCCCAGGAAGTCCAAACACCTAAAGTCCAATATATACTTTCTTTATATTTTCCAATTCTCCAATAATGAGACATCTAAAAACTGGTATCTTGTAATTCCCAATGGCAAAAAGTTAAAACATCGTCATCCCAATTTTCATATGTCTCCAAAGCACATGATATGTAAAAGTGATATATCTAAGTTGCCAATTTTCATATACATCCCTGAAGCAGGTTTATATATGAACACACCAGCACATAGTTGTAGTATTATCTACATATGATATTACATTGTACAAGGTCATGCTGATCTATGAGGAGTAACAAGAATCTTGCTTCACCAACAGACATACCCTGGCCTGCAAGAAATGTAATGAGATCTTCATTGCTATGTGCATGGCCACAAGCCTGGAGAATATGTTTGACATCATCAATGCCATAGCCATGAGATGCAAGGTAGTGAGCAGCCAGCTCACCAAGTGGGTGGGCAGGGTGTCAGATGTGTGCAGTCAGTGTTGGATAATAATTGCTTGAGACAATGCCACATAGAGTATGGACATGGCTGTAGATGATGGGACATGCTGCAGCAACTTCCATCCCAGAACAGCTAGTTGAGGGTGGAATGGGGGTGCCTTGAGAAGCAGATGAGGTATGAAACAAGGTCAAGTCAGACATGGATGATGAAGCACAGGAGGGCATTGAGGTAGTCCATGGGGAGGGAGGCAAAATGGCCAGTGAATGATGGAAGTGATCTGCCAAAGAATTGGCAGCAGTCTCAGAGGGATTTTTACTTATTTTGTTGTAGGTCAACATGGGCAGCATGTATTGAGTATTGCCTTTGACAAGCATGAAGGCTAGCACTGGCCAAAATGAGGTAGTTTCCTTGCATATCTGGTATCTAAAGGTGCCCTCAGCACATGCTGCACTCTTGCTGAACCAAGTCAACCCATGAGCTTATATTACCATGACAGAATACACACACTGTTCGATGAATGCCAGGGGGTGAGCCAATGATGATCACATAAAAACTACCACCATCTTCAAGTAGCATTCATACAGATGGAATGTTGAATGCCATGAGCATTTGCATGTGGTCTGCCCTGTGCAGAAGTGAATCTATGATGGGTTGAAGAGTCCTTGCAACATGTCTACCCTCAGCACTTGATGTACACTGGATTGCAAGGGGTAAGGCTGGCATCTGACAGCCACATGCAATAAATGGACTACAAATTTCAGTGCTCACATTTGAGAGCAATGTTGGGGCACCTACCAGTCCCCAAGAGCATAAACATGGGCATCATGGTCTCTGTTGATAACCACCCAGTAATATGTTGCACTGGCCATGTAGATGATGAAGGCTGATAGCTCACCATCCCCCACTTTATATACCAGCATTTCAACAAAAGGGGAGGATAAGACAAGTAACTGGCACACAACTGAGTTGCTCCCAAGAAAGAAAGTTGCTTACTGTAGAAACTAATACACTCCCACAGTTGATCTTGCTAGTCAAAGAAGGGATGCCTTGTGACCTGTACACACTGTGTGAGTACATGAATATTGTGCAATCTCATCTGCCTTCGCATGTATTAATGGAGCCAAGGCTTACTAGTGTGAAATGAGGCTTGCCATTCATCCCATCACAGTAAGATCATATGAGGAGACTCAATTATGAGGGCAAATGTAACTACATGACCATCCCAGTAGTTACAATGAACAAATGAAGATCTAAAATATGAGGTTCATAAGTCAGTGTCAACACCCTCCTCATCTGCCTTGCTATTGTCCTCCTCAGAAGAGAATTGAGCCACTAGCAGTGCCAGAGTAGCATTGAGTTCATTGCAGGAGTCAGGCTCATCATTATTCAATGCATCCATCACCTGCATATGATGGCCCTCTGAAATGAAACAGAATTAGACAGAAACAGAGTCATCTGGATGTGTAGTTACTCATGGAGGCCCAACCCATTAGCTACACCACCCATGTAACCCTCTGTCTCTTGGAGATCACAAAGGCTGGGCAGGATATCCAACTCTGCAACATCCACAGATGTATGGTCTTGCATCATGGTCAGAATTCCCAGTACACTCTCACAGCACTGCATCAAACCCAGCATATCATGGTAGATGGTCCACACAGATTGACATTCAATAGAGGGGTGGCCCAACCAAAGGTAGCATTCTTCCATGTATGCATTGAGAGAGGGTGGCACAAGATTGAATACAGCATGGTCAGGATCAATGTAAAGTTGTTGCACTTGTTCGATAGCAGTTGTGGAAACCATTACCTAGTATCCCATGTAATAAGTTAGCATTGATATGCCACATCATGCCTTTTCCCTTTTTCAGACTTTCTCTTTCCTTTTTCTCTTCATTTGTACACGCGACACATCTTTCAATGCTTACATGATTATGCTTCCCCTTTACAGACTCTTACAATATGCTGTCCCTTATACAGCTTTCCCTTCCCTCGATTGGACTTCTCTGATTGCCGTGACTCATGCTATCTCTTCTACTTCTCCTGTGTCAAGTCACTTTCTCTTTTTGGACTCTATTTCATTTTATGCATCCTTGATGCATCTGGACTTTCACCTTTCTCTATAGTTGGTGCACAGGCTGTTCCCCTTATCTCTGACTTGATGTGTCTTTGTTCTCATGAGCACGTTCTCTATGTGACTCACCCAAAGACTGCCAAACAGCCAGAGGTATTATATATACTCATAGGGACTTGCCTGTAAATCCCCAACTTTTAGCTACCTTGCAACCAGGATAGCATCTTCTCAGAATCTCCTCTGTCAGAACTGCTTGCCTGGCCATAGAAGGGGTAAAACTATTAAGCCCTTGAGGTTAACCCTGGTGATATCACAAGCATGCTGATTGCTACTCAAGCCTCAGCACCAACACTTGTTGCTTTTGGCAGGTGAGATATCCCAGCACATAACAAAAGCTAAAAGTTCCTTCTACCAAAGTAAATGAACCCCTTGAGAACTTTGGCTTTGCACCAAAGTCTTCCTAGGTTGACAATCATCCCTAGCAAAGTCTTGAGTTCCCCTTTACCCCTGAAGTGGTAGCATTGATCGACTACCCCTTCACCTCCTATGAAGGGACCCCTACAGTAACCCATAGCCCTCTAGGAGTCCACCCTGAATGCAAGGAACCCCTGCAGGAATTACCCCAGCCTTTGTTCACCTCCTACTCAACACTTCAACATGTCTTCTCATCAAGGCACACCACCCAATCCTCAGAGGCCACCCTCTGCCACAGGATCAACAACCTCTTCTAAATTCCAACCCCCAGTTCCCTCAAGAAAGGAACAAAAGCAGAAGGAGCGACCATTGTCCTCTGGAATGTCTGCTTTTACCCCTCAAGAGAGAACACTCTTCATCTCGCTTCCATCCCTATCCCCCGGAAGCGAGATCCCCCATTGCCTTGAGACCAGATCCCTCCCATACACTCCAAGCATTTCACAATTTTTCTTGAGAAAAAATGCTGAAAAAATTGAAGAAAGAGATACTCTTTTTTGACACATGTTTTCAAAGAGAAAAGGCAATAATAATGCTGTGTTTTCTTTGCATGATTTATCAAAAAACATTGGTTGATTCTAATACCCACTAGTGTAGAACCTAATGGGCATTACCATTAATTCATATTTTTTGGCAGAAAAGACAAAGAAATCATTACATTATATTCACCTTTTTTCTTTGAAAACAGCCAAAATAAAAGAGTATCTCTTTCTTCAATTTTTTCAGCATATTTTGGGAGGAAAAATTGTGAAATGCTTGCAGTGATATCCCCAGATCCTTGACTCACTGGCAACCTTCCCTCAAGGACTTTGAGTCCACACTGACCCCATCTTTCCTTGAAGGAGCTAAAGGAGTCTTTGCAGCCTTTGGGTTATCAAACCCACCTACAGGAGAAGACCCTCGCTTCACAACACCCCGACAGCCTAAGGAGGAAGAGGAGAACTCTTCACTCGGAGGTGACCTTTTTCAAGAAACTCAACCTTTACAAGACTGTGACATCGAGATGTCAGAAGATCCCTTTGGATCACAAATGGAGGTACCAGTCGCTGACCTGGTGAAGTGGTACTGGGAGAAGTATTTGTCCACTACAGACTTTACTATCCCAACCAAACCAAGAGATCCTGAAGGCTCTGGAGGAGGTCCTGTGGAGAGAGCAAAGGGACATGACTCTTACTCTGGAGAGGGATCTGCAAAGGAACTAAGCCTGAATCATCCATGAGAGTATGATGGCAACCATGCCACATACGATGCCTGGCTCACTTCTATCAAAACTTACCTGGGCATCAACTCTCACATCTACTGGACAGCTGAGCAGAAAATTGGCTTCACTCTTTTGTTCATGACGAAAGGCTCAGCACAGGCTTGGGCTGAGAACTATGCCAAGAAATCCTTACTGCTCAACACTGTCCACATTGTGGACACATGGGTGGGATTCCTAGCAAAACTTGACCAGATGTTCAAGATCAGAGATGTATCTCAGATGGCCCTTCTTAAACTCTCAGCCATCAGACAAGGAACAAGAACCTTGGAAGAGTATACAACTGATTTCCTGAATGCGATGTGTGACACTACTTCCGGGGAAGAGCATATGGGGAAAACAGAGGGGGGGCTGAAGGAACTAATTCCTAGGTCTGTCCCAAGGGATGCTGAGCGGGGAAAGGGATGCGCAGCAAGTGAAAGAGATTTGGTGGGGAAAATTCCATAGGAATAGGTTGTTAACGTTAGAACAGGCCATGGGCTTTTAGGTGCGGGACTCTGTATGTGATTTTTCCTGATTTCGAAGAAACGGGTGGACTCGATGACAATGCTGGAGACACAGGGAAAACTCCAAGGGCTCGATGCTAGCGACTCCCAGACTCTTCAATTACCCAGAAAATGACTCTAAAAGGTGGATGGATTATTCTGACACTCGGCTGGAATACTTATGGTGTACAGGAAGCGACTACAGGTATGGAAAATTTTTAGAAGGAGCGATGAATGGAAAAAGATGACACCTGTCAAATGTACAGTATGTACAACCCTGTATGTGCAAGTAAGTAGGGACTGTGTAGACGAATCATAGAAGGACAAGAAGGGAAACTGAAGCAGTACCAAAATTGACCAACTGGAATAAGTGAACTGTGGAAACACCTCTCTCATGTGAGCAGCTTGGGACCTCAGAGGTGGGGCAGATCACAGGGGAAGCAGTGGTGGTGGCTGTGCAGTGGCTACAGTGGCGGTGACATGACAGGTGATGGGTGCTCAGAACCTGTACAGGGTTGGAGTGTGGTGCATTGTGATTGGCTGAACTGGACCCAGGCCTAGACTCTTAGCCCGAGTCTGTATGATCGGCTTTGGAACTCTGGGGAGAAGATGGTGAGGCAATCAGGGAGTTGGTGTGATGTGGAGCAGGTGACGAAATTCCTGTACAGGATTCTTTGAACACGAGGATGGGCAGGAAGGCATGAGGCAAGGCCAGAGAAACTCCTAGCTCGAGTGGGAATGGCTGTGAGTAGAGACGTCATACATGGAATGTTACTTGTATGCTCAGAGGATTACCATTCCCTACAGCGATGAACAAGGCAAAACTTTTGGAGACCAGCCTGGAAGCCAGAGTCTTCTATGGAAGAGGGCTTAGGGCTGAGCTGAACAAATGGATCCTCAAAACCAACACCTGCCTGACAACACTGGCAGAATGGATCCAGTCGGCCACAGCTGCACAAACAGTGCTCTCTCAACTATGCCTGTTCACTGGTCAGCAAACCGAAGAAGACCAGTGCATCCTGGGACAAAATCTTATGAAGTCCCATTTCAATCGAGCACCTGATAGAGATCCATATGTGATGGATGTGGACCACTGACAAACTTATGGTGGGCCTCTGAAGAAGCCCTGGAACCAGAAAGGCAACTCATGATCGCAGATCAGAGAGATCACGTGCTGGGGATGCAATGAAACTGGACACATTAGGGCAGAATGCCCAAAGGAGAAAAGAAGCCCTGATCGACAGGATTGTTGTCAACAAATCAGGCAACTTCTTGAAGACCTCTGGAAGGAGGACGAAAAGGAGTTGGGGGAGATTAACACTCTTACCAACAACAACATCAAGAACAACAAAAAGGATTTTTAACCAGCTCCCCCATGGCTGTGCAGGGAGGAGCTAAGAACTTTTCAATTACTTCGACTTGACCAACTTGGACTAATAGGACTACTTCTGTAGCTATGGACTTTGAGCAATCGAAATCAGTTTCAAATTCCTCACTGTTTGGGTCCATGTTTTTGGTCGATCAGGAAGATGCAGAAATCAAAGCAGTGATTGACAGTGGTGCAGAGGTCAATGTCATCCACCCAAAGATTGTTGAAAAATACAATCTGAAACGAACTCGTGTCAAACATCCTTGGATGGTGAGAAGCTTTGAAGGGCCAAGCCAGCAGAAGGTGACCCACATCTGCACCTTCAACACCCACATCTTTCACAAACTAGTGAAAGTACATGCCTTTGAAATGGAGCTGAAATCTCGGGAAGACGTCCTGCTAGGGATGCCATTTTTGGCCAAGTACAACCCAATATTTGACTGGAAGAAAAGGAAGATGATTGGGTTTGGAGACCCCTGCCTTAGGGAGTTGAACCTCTCATCTGATGAAGAAGATTATGATGACAAGGAACTCATAACACTCCAGAAAACTTCTATTTCAACCCAACTCGAAGCAGCCATCCACAAGGAGGATGTTGCACTTCTGGTGCATTACAAGAAATTTGCAAGAGTCTTCTCCAAGGAAGACACCCCACTACCCCCTCGTCACCCATATCTTGACCATGAAATCAAACTCACAGATGATTTCAAACCCAAGAAAGCACCCATCTACCCTCTTTCGCGAGAAGAACTGCAAGCCCTGGACGAGTTCCTGGAAGAAAACCTGAATGCAGGAAAAATATGCAAATCCAAATCACCACAGGCCTCTCCAGTGTTCTTCATCGGAAAGAAGGATGGAAAGAAGTGGCTAGTACAAGACTACCACAAACTCAACAAACACACGATAAAGGACTCCTACCCTTTACTGGATGTCAAATCCCTCCTTGACCAACTGGCCAAGTCAAAATACTTCACGAAATTCAACATTCGCTGGGGATTTACCAACATTCAGGTAAAGGAGGGTGATGAATGGAAAGGAGCCTTCATCACCCTGCAACAACTCTTCAAACCTACAGTCATGTTCTTCAGACAGTGCAACTCCCCACCAACATTTCAGTGGTACATGGAGACCACCTTTGGAGATATGATGTACTCGAGGAAACTCATCATCTTCATGGATGACATCATGATCCATGTGAAAATGAAGGAAGAACTTTATTGGTGAATAGAAGAGTTCCTGGCAATTGCCCTAAAGGAGGAACTGAGACTGAAAATCTCGAAGTGCACCTTTGAGACAGAAGAAGTTGAATTCCTGGGCTTCCTTATACAACAGGGACAAATCAAACCATTGGAAACGAAACTCGCAGCAATCAAGGACTGGAAAGTCCCCAACAACCTTCATGAATTATGACAGTTCCTTGGCTTCTGCAACTTCTACCAACAATTTATCCCTTCCTTCTCTCAAATCACTGCACCTCTTCATTGCCTCTCGAAAAAGAACGTCCCATACAAATGGGACTTGGAGCAAGCCAACACCTTTACATGGCTTAAGCAAGCGCTGTGCTCCCAGCCAGTTCTGCAACTCCCAGACTTCTCAAAACCATTCACCCTCTTCACTAATGGCTTGGCCATCAGCACTGGAGCTGTCCTCTGCCAACAATTTGAGGATGGCAAGCTCCATCCCTGTGCCTATCTCTCAAGAAGTCTGGTGGGAGCTGAGCAAAACTATCAGGTGTATGACCTGGAACTCCTCACCATCATGTGAGCCTTCAAAGAATGGCAACACTACCTCATTTCCCCCATCGCCCCTACTATGGTGTATACCAATCATCAAAATCTCACTTACTATCAGTCACCACAACAACTCAGCCGAAGGCAAACACGATGGGTGGCTTTCCTTCAAGATTTCCCTATTCAGCTAGCACATAAACCAGGTAAACTAATGACTATCCTGGACTCCCTCTCCTGATGTCCTGACTACTCTGCCGACCCTTCCCCAATGACTACGGTCTTACCAGATTCATTGTGGCTGGAGGGGGGGGGTGAAACTCCTGTTTAAACCCTTGAAACCGGCTAGGGACGAGTCAAAACCAACCTCTACCAATATGCAGAAGCTGAAGGGAACAGAAAGAAAAGGAGAAGCCCCACTTACACCTCAAAAACCTCAAGAAAAGAGCCAAACTCTTTTGTCATCCGCACCATCCACCCACACTTCCAACCACAATAATACATCCCCCAACAATGTGTGACGGTTGGATAGGGGGGTGTACATGATATCTCAAGAACTATTCAGCAAAATAAAGGAGATGACACCAAAAGATGAGACACTCACAAGAAATGACAAAATAAAGGAGGAAGATGATCAAACAAAGTGACATGAAGGTCAACTCTACATTCCTCCTCCCCTCTGATGCAAGTACCTCTGGGATAACCATGATCTGGCAGTGGCTGGACACCCTGGAGTGAAAGCAATGATATGGAAGATGAAGAATGAAGTCTGGTGGCCTGGAATGTGGAAGCAGGTACGAGAGTATGTGAAGGGATGCCCTGGCTGTCAAGCCAATAAGGTCATCACTCACCCTCTCACGCCTCCCATCACACCCAATGACATGGCGAAAAACCCCTTCCCCTTCAAACAAATCTCCATGGACTTTGTAATGGATCTTCTGGAGTCAGAAGGATATGACTCCATTCTCACCAACCTGGACCAAGGACTTATGAAAGGAGTAGTCCTCATTCCATGCAACAAAACATGTGACTCCATCGAATTGGCAAATCTCTTCCTACACAACATGTACCCCAGATATGGCATCCCAGATGCAGTAATATCTGACAGGGGCCCACAGTTCACATCCACCTTCACAACCAAACTATATGAGGCTCTGGGAATCCAACAAAAACTGTTGACAGCATACCACCCTCAAACCAACAGTGAAAGTGAACACATAAACCAAGAGATCGAGACCTACCTAAGGATGTACTGCAACACAAGACTGGAAGACTGGGCTCGGTTCCTACCCCAAGCCGAGTTCATGCACAATTCAAGGGTTCACTCCACTCATAATCAAATGCCCTATTCCCTTCTTTACAGATATGACCCTGCGCCCTACCCTTCTGTGTCAAACCAACACACTGCAAGCATTTCACAATCTTTCTTGAGAAAACATGTTGAAAAAATTGGAGAAAGAGATACTCTTTCCTGACACATGTTCTCAAAGAAGAAAGGCAATAATAACACTGTGTTTTCTTTGCATGATTCACTAAAAAACATTGATTGATGCTAATACCCATTAGTGTAGAACCTAATGGGCATTACCATTAATTCATGTTTTTTGGCAGAAAAGACAAAGAGAATATTACATTATATTCACCTTTTTTCTTTGAAAACAGCCAAAATAAAAGAGTATCTCTTCTTTCAATTTTTTCAGCATATTTTGGGATGAAAAATTGTGAAATGCTTGCAGTGACAGATGCGCCCACAGTCAACAATCACATGCAATGGCTGGCTGCCAATCGGGATTCAGCACTTCTTGTGCACAAAGCCATGCAGGAGGCAATGCGAGCAAGAAGCAAGGGACCCTATACCCCCCTGAAGGAAGGTGATCTAGTATGGCTAGATGCATCTACCCTTAAAAGAGACATCCTGAGCATGAAGCTGGCACCCCAATGGGTCGACCCCTTTGAAATTACAAAAGTAATTTTGCCAGTGGCTGTCTGGCTCAAGATCCCTGATACGTGGTGAATACATCTGGTATTTCACATGTCATGGATCCACCCATTTGAAGAAAACGACGAATATGGAAGAGCCAAAACACCACCCCTACTGGACCTGATCAACAACCTTCCCGAATGGGAAGTCGAGAACATTCTAAAACACCAAGTCATGGGCTCGAGAAGGAAACAGAAAGGACACGTCTCTGCACCCAAGGGGACAACCAAACAACAAACCTACCAATACCTGGTCAAATGGACCAGATATGGCCATTCCTCTAACACCTGGGAACTGGAGGAAAACCTATATAATGCCCTCGAAATCCTCCATTCCTACCAGAGATGCAACTGACTCCCCCTCACACATGGCTCATGAACACAACTCTGAACACTACTCCTCTTTCAACGAATTCACCCTATCGGACTATGAGAATTTGCACATCACCTTCTCTGATGACTTTGACTTTTCCACCTCTCCACCACCTCCCCTGCTACAGCACCTACCCTCAGATAGCAATGTCACAGCAATTCAGGAACACTGGGACCAGGTCACCACCAGTGCACCAGGACCTGTTCTGAACCCACACTCCTCATTCATGGTTCATTTGCTCTCCCTCACCAAGGGGAAGTGAAGGGCCAGAATTGCAAAGACTGCCCCCTACCCCTCTGCCTTACCTGAATGACCATACCTACCCCTCGGCTCCTATTGCTCCTGCAATACCCCTACCACCAGTCACCACTCCTCTCCAGTCTCCCAAGCCCCTGATACAGAGACAACCCCTCCCGACTCGACCCCTGATGCATCCTCTCCATCTGTTGCCCCAAAACTTACCCAGTGACAGACTGCGTCCAAAGTCGACTCCCCCTCTGAGACCAAGACATGCTTGGTACCCTCAGCGGAACAACTCCTCTGTATTCTGTGGGTGATCAAAAACTTTGAGCACTGGGACTCACTTGGCTGGAGAGCAGGTGAACACCATGACTGCCTATGGATGCTGTCTCAAATCTACAGAGGCTCAGAATTCATAGCAGCCTGTGTCCTGCAAATCTTTACTACCACTGAAGGCATCGCTGTAGGGAGTCTATACTCCCTGAAGCTACAGAGTGCCCTTAGTGGCCTTTCTCACTCTCAGCAGTTGCTCGCTCATGCATTACAACACCCCCTTGGCTAGTAACATCACCGCTGACTCACCAGCTACTGTATTAAGCATGTCCCCTAATGCATGTATCCCTCCCTTCATGTGACCACTGAACACTGTGTGTCGGCGATTCCTACCGACCTGTCATGCGTCATCCCAGCCCCCTTGGCATCTGTATTCATGCTACAAGTGCCGAAACCGCTGCCACCCTAATACTGCCACTCTCTGTGCCCCAGATTAGTGGACAAAATCGCCACTGGCCCCCACTCCGCTTCCTTTCAATCCAAGTACATACTTATACCTTTTCTTCTTTACTTACCATCGTTTTCTGGACTTTGGTTGTTTTATCTTCATCTACGTCACTGTGCATGTGTGAATGTCCATCGTTGGTGTTTATATTTTCTTTATTGCTTTTGACATATGACAGATCTGAAATGTTCTGAATTTTACCTTAGATACCACTGTCCCTATGATACAAAAGTCCGCTGTACCTAGAAAATAAACCACCCACTTTTTGGAGTCACTATCTGTGAGTCTAAGAGTCTCTGAGTATTTTGAGTTGAGTCCCTCTGTGTTTTTCAAGTCTCCAGTGTCTTCCAGTGCTTCGTTTTTGGTCTTATCGCGTTCCCTGCATCCCATAGCCCCCAGAATCGCCGCCTTTCGACTTTCTGCCTTCCAGAAAATATCCCCAGTCCCCAGAAGTTATCCTGCACCCTCTTAAGGCGGATTTTTGAGTTCCTTGCTGCCAGTACCCTCTGACCACCAAGAAAAATCCTCTCTCGCCTTCTGGCCCTCCCTTCCATCTCCTTCCAACTCAGCACCCCTTGGGACAAGCCTAGGTTTATCCTACAGCTTTCCCCACTTTCCCCCTGTGCTCTCACAAGAAGAGTTGCCTACATCATTTTGGAGCCCACCATGAGGGGTCTGTAGATCTGGAAAGGAGATCCCTTCGACCCACCCACCACAGAACTGAACTTGAAAGCTCTTAGAGCCCTTCCATCGTCTTTCTATATTGTCCTCTGATCTTTTTGTCCCTGCTGCTAACCCTCGTGATATCCCAGAGCTTAACTCTCCCAATACAGAGTTTTTTCAAGCAGATTCCCTCCATTGTCCAGAACCTGACTCCCCATCCTCTGTTGATATACCTGGTGCCTTCGAGCTTGACAAGTCATTTGCACCACCATCAGATCACCAAGAGTTATCACCACTTACTGACTTATCCTCTTCCTCATCTTTGACAGCTTCGATTATCGCCACAGAACAACTCCTCATACCATCATCTGCATATATCCACTCTCAGAGTCTCATTCACCTGCTTGTCCAACCTCCTCTGCCAGTATCAACCAGAAATCCACCTTCACTTCGTAATCCGCCTCTTCCTTCATCATCCATTCCAGTTCCCATGTCCAACTCTACCAACCATCATGAAATGCCACTATGGGGCTCTAACAAAGCCCCCAAATTCTCAGGAAAGACAGAAGATATTTGTGCCTATTTTGAGGATGTTGACCAGATCTGCACTGATGCAGGAATCACCATCAACAAGGTCAAAATCAAATGGGCCATACATTACACTGACAGAAATGAGTCAGAACTCTGGTCATCCCTTGATTCTGCTGCAGGCAATGACTGGGAGGACTTTGTTAATGAGGTAACTAGCTTCTACCCTGGTGCAGATGTCAAAGGGCATCAGTACATGAAAGTTGACCTCGAGACCCTCCTACACCACCAAGTACAAAAGCCCATGTCATCCCTCGATGATCTTGGCAAATATGTCCACGAATTTCATCATATTGTCACCCTCATCAATAAAAAGAAGAAACTCCCTGACAACTACGTCAATGAGAAGTTCCTCGAAGGATTCCCCCCTGGATTCTGTAACTGCCTCGCCACTCGCCTTCAACTCAAAGACTTAGACCATGACATCAATGACCTGTGGCCATTTGATGATGTCTATAAGCATGCAACCTACCTCTTGAGTGGTGCATGTCAAAACATTGCTCAGGTCGACAGCTCGGTGTTATTTCCAGAGTCTTACTCCCAACTGACAGCGCTGCCTACTATCCTGAAATGAGAATATGTACAAGCTGCTGACCCTGCCTCAGGAAGCTGCCAGACTCAACCCACAGACCAACAGTTTCACCAATCATTTGACCCCCACTGCTTCTTCTGTGGCAGTACTGATGGACATAGGACCCCTGAGTGTGAACTGTGCCAGGAATATGTCCACCAAGGGAAATGTGCACTCATTGGCAGTAGGGTCTTCATGAAAGATGGCTCTGACATCCCCAGATCTGCTGCAGGGCGGAATTTCAAGGAAAAGATCGACAACTTCTTGGCTCTTCGAGAGTCTATAATGGCATCAGCTAATCTAGGGTCTATTCAATCTCCAGGAACCTCATCTTCGTCTTGAGGACATGATACCCCACCCCACCTCGTCAATACCATGTTCTTTGGCTCAAACAACACAGAGGAGTTTCAGGTAGAGGTTCACCCCTCATCCTACCTCATCGACAAGGAGATTGAGGACAATGCCGATGAAGAAGACAAGTGTGCTCTGGCTAGAGCCTATGCTCAGGTCGAAGAGCTCAAAAATGCTATCAAGAAGAAGAAACCTGCTCGCTTTGATGGTGTAGAAATTCCTGCTCATCGTCCCCAAAATGCCACTCCTGCCAGCCCTCCTCTTGCCAACAACTCCACACCAACCTCAACCTCAAACACTCAGCCATCGTCTAACATCCCTCAGACTAGACCTAATGCCACCCAAGCATCTAACCCCAAGCCTCACTCTAACGCTACCCCTCAGTTTTGTTACCAGGGTGGCTTTGATGAAGCTGCTGCCACTAAATGCCTCATGTCCCAAGTCCTGGGTGCCAAGATCGAAATTTCGACACAAGATCTCCTCACCATCAGCCCAGAAATCCACAAACAAATTAAAGAGATGGCTATGATGAAAAAGATCATGATTGGTAGCCTCGAGACTGTGTCAGAATCATCTTCGTCGTCAACTTGGGCCTCATACGAACAATATCTCATCAAGGACACAGAGGGGAAGTGTGTTGGCCTAGCCACTGCTCCTCTTCATGCAGTAGATGGAGTTTTAATGGATAAGCTTCGTGTCGAGTGTATTCTAGACAGCAGTTGCCAGGTAGTTGCCCTTAGGCATGAGTTATGGGAGGCTCTTGGTGCCCCTCTTCATTCTGACATGTGTATGACTTTGGAGGCCGCTAACCAATCAAAGGAGAGTACTCTAGGTGTCATAGAAAATACCTCTCTGCGTATCGGGCCTGTCGAAGCCCATCTCCAGATCCAAGTCGTCAACAGAGCCCCATTTGACCTCCTCCTAGGCCGCCCATTTTTCTGCCTCCTCAGCAGTATTCTTTGAGACTTCCCAGACAGTGAGCAATCATTAGAAATCCATGACCCCAACTCAGGTCACCAACTGTTAATCCCCACTCATCCTCATCATTGCCTCTACCAGTACCCTCGATTTGTAAACCCAGAAGATGAGGTGGAGTATTCCACTCACCAAGAAGGCCACTGCCACTTGGATATGGGAGAACAGGGTTTTTAATGTCAGTCAATGACTTGCCAAAGATTCGAGGAGAGCAAGAGAATATAGTATCCATGTGTTCCCTCTATGTTTCAGATTCCCCTTCTTCAACGAGATTGTTCATTTCACCTTTTCATACAGACTTTAAGGGAAATGCTGCCATGGCTTATTTATTTGACTATAACACCACAAGTATGCCCATTCTTGATCCTTTTGACTCGAGTTTCATTTCCTCAAAAGATCCTTTCCTGTTTTCTATGAGTACTACTATTTCTCTGCTGACACTTTCAGTCCTATGATCCTCTTTTCATTTCGACCCAGTTTATCATGTTTTGAAGTACAAACCTGTAGCGAAGAAGGTGAAACCTATCCCATCTGTGATGCCTGTCAAGTTCAGAGTAGAGCATCAGGAGATTGGTGACCCTCTCGCAGATCTCCCTGTGTTACCATACCGCCCCACTCCTTTCATTCCCAGTTCTAGATTTATGGCACAACAAGCAGAAGAGCTTGGCCTCGATCCTGCCAGGTTCCTTTGGCCAGCAGAATTAAGCCTTGTTTGATGGCTCATTCATACCCATGAGGTGGCTTTCACTTGGGAGACCTCTGAATGAGGAACCTTTTGTGAAGATATGTTCCCCCCTCTGAAAATTCTGATGCTGTCCCACAAGCCCTGGGTCAAGCGAAATATCCCCATCCCTCCCACCATTTTTCGAGACGTCATTAACATAATTAAAGAAAAGGTTGCCACTGGTGTCTACAAGCCATTGACTTCATCCTACCGATCCAAATGGTTCTGCATCGTCAAGAAAGATGGCAAATCCCTTTGTTTAGTCCACGATTTGCAGCCACTAAACACTGTCTCTATTCAGGATTCTGCAGTTCCCCCCTTCATCAACTTGATTGCAGAAGCCTTCACCTGCCACTCAGTGTATGGTATCCTCGACTTAATGGTGGGGTATGATCATAGAACTATTCACAATGACTACCATGACCTTACTACCTTCCAAACACCTATCAGCACCCTGCAACTGATGAAACTCCCTATGGGTTACACAAACACTGTCCAGATTTTCCATGGGGACGTCTGCTGGATCTTGAAGGAAGAAATCCCCGAGGTCACCATCCCTTTCATCGATGACTGCCCCATTAAAGGGCCAAAATCATGCTACCAAAATGCCGATGGAACCTATGAGACAATACCTGAGAACCCTGGGATTTGCTGCTTTGTTTGGGAGCATCTCCAGAACACCAACCATGTCCTTCATCATCTTCGTCATGCTAGTGCTACAGTCTCTGCCAAGAAATGTGTAATCACCACTCTGTCTATTGTGGTTGTTGGACATAAGGTATCATATGAGGGGAGGATCCCAGACAAGGCGAAAGTCCAAAAGATCAAAGATTGGCCTTACTGCACTAATGTCACTGAAGTCAGGGGATTCCTAGGTCTCTGCTCGTACTGCCATATCTTCATCAAAGATTTCACCAGACATGCCCGTCCCCTCATCAAATTAACTAAGAAAGACATCCCTTTTGATTTCAGAGATGAACACTGTGCAGCCATGGACTATCTTTGTGCTGCCATCATCTCCTCCCCAGCACTACGGTCAATTGATTATAATTCCGCCCTACCTGTCATTCTGGCCATCAACACTTCTAACATCACCGTCAGCTATATTCTCATGCAAGAAGGGGAAGATGGCAAAAGATACCCTGCTCGTTTTGGCTCGATTACTCTCAATGATCGAGAGCGGCATTATATTCAGGCCAAACTCGAACTTTTCGGTCTTTTTTGAGCCCTACACAATGTACGGCTTTATATATTTGGCGTACAGCATTTGGTCATGGAGGTGGATGCAAGGTATATCAAGGGTATTGATATGAACTATCATCCTTTTTCCCTTTTCTGGACTTTCTTCCCCTTTTTCTGTACACGTGACACGTCTACCAATGCTTATGCGACTCGGACTCCCTTTCACAGATTCTTACTATATGCCATCCCTTATATGGCTTTCCCTTCCCTCGATCGGCCTTCTCCGATCGACATGACTCGCCCTATCTCTTCTATTTCTCCCGTGGCGAGTCACTTTCCCTTTTTTGGACTCTATTTCATTTTCCACGTCCTCGATGTGCCTTCCCCTTTCCCTGCTCCCCAAGTTGGTATGCAGGCTGTCCTCTCTATCTCTGACTCGATGCGTCTTTGTTCTCACAAGCACGTTCTCTATGTGACTCACCCAAAGATTGCCAAACAGTCTGGGGTAGTATATATACACATAGGGACTCGCCTGTAATTCCCAACTTTTAGCTACCTTGCAACCAGGATAGCAATCTCTCAGAAAACCTTCTCAGAACTGCTTGCCTGGCCATAGGAGGGGTAAAACTATTAAGCCCTCGAGGTCAACCCTGGAAATATTGCAAGCACACTGACTGCTCCCCAAGCCTCAGTGCCAACACTTGTTGCTTTCGGCAGGTGAGATATTCCAGCGCATAACAAAAGCTAAAAGTTCTTTCTACCGAAGTAAACAAACCCTCTCGAGAACTTCAGCCCAGCTCCGAAGTCTTCCTAGGTCAACAATCATCCCTAGCGAAGTCTCGAGTTCCCCATCACTCCAGAAGCAGTAGCTTCGATCGACTACCTCTTCGCCTCTAGAAGGGAACTCCTACGGTAACCCGTAGCCCTCTAGAGACTACCCCCGGACGCAAGGAACCACTGCAGGAATTACCCCAGCCTTCGTTCACCCACTATCTAACACCTCAACATGTCTTCTCATCAAGGCACACCACGATCCTCAGAGGCCACCCTCTGTTGCAGGATCAACCACATCCTCTAAATTCCGACCACCCATTCCCTCAAGAAAGGAACAAAAGCAGAAGGAACGACCATCATCTTCTGGAACATCTGCTTTACCTCTCAAAAGGGAACACTCCTCATCTCGCTTCCATCCCTATCCCCCAGAAGAGAGATCCCCTGTTGCCTCGAGACCAGATCCCTCCCATATCCCAGGATCCCTCACTCACCGGCAACCTTCCCTCAAGGACTTTGAGTCCACACCAACCCCATCTTTCCTTGAAGGAGCTAAAGGAGTCTTTGCAGCCTTTGGGCTAATGAACCCAGCTGATGAAGGAGACCCTCGCTTCACAACACCCCGACAGCCTAAGGAGGAAGAGGAGAACTCTTTGCTTGGAGGCGACCTTTTTCAAGAAACACAACAACTTCAAGACTGCGACATCGAGATGTCGGAAGATCCCTTTGGATCACAAACTGAGGTACCAGTCACCGACCTGGTGAGGTGGTACTGGGAGAAGTATTTGTCCACTATGGACTTTACAATCCCAACCAAACCACAAGACCCTGGAGGCTCTGGAGGAGGTCCCGAGGAGAAAGGAAAGGGACGTGACTCTAACTCTGGAGAGGGGTCAGCAAAGGAACTTAGCCTAAATCGTCCATGAGAGTATGATGGCAACCATGCCATGTATGATGCCTGGCTCACTTCTATCAAAACCTATCTGGGCATCAACTCTCACATCTACCAGACAGCCGAGCAGAAGATTGGCTTTACTCTCTCCTTCATGACGAAGGGCTCAGCACAAGCCTGGGCAGAGAATTATGCCAAGAAATCCCTACTGCTCGACATGGTCCACATAGTGGACACATGGGCGGGTTTCCTAGCGAAACTGGACCAGATGTTCAAGATCAGCGACGTGTCTCAGATGGCACTACTCAAACTTTCAGCCATCAGACAAGGAACAAGAACCTTGGAAGAGTACATGACTGACTTCTTGAATGCAATGAACAAAGCGAAACTTTTGGAGACAAGTCCCGAAGCCAGAGTCTTCTACGGAAGAGGGCTTAGGGTGGAGCTTAACGAATGGATCCTCAAAACAAATACCTGCCCAACAACCCTGGCAGAATGGATCCAATCAGCCACAGCTGCACAAACTGCACTCTCCCAACTTCGCTTGTTCACTGGCCGACAAACCAAAGAAGACTGGCACATCCTGGGACAGAACCTCACGAAGTCCTGCTATAATCAGGCACCTGATAGAGATCCATATGTGATGGACATGGACTGCTGCCAAAACTCTGGTGGACCCCCAAGAAGGTCCTGGAACCAGAAAGGCAACTCACAATCACAGATCAGAGAGATCACATGCTGGGGATGCAATGAAACCAGACACCAAAGGGCAGAATGCCCAAAAGAGAAGAAAAGCCCTGATTGACAGGATCGCCATCAACAAATCAGGCAACTTCTTGAAGAACTTGAGAAAGACGAAGAAAGAGACATGGTGGGAGTCCATACTCTCACTGACGACAACATCAAGAACAACAAGAAGGATTTTTAAGAAACTCCCCTGTGGCTGCACAGGGAGGAGTTGGACAATTTTCCATTACTTTGGCTCGACCAATCTGGACTGCTAAATCTACTTCTGTAGATACGGACTTTGAGCAATCGAAATCAGTTTCGAATTCCTCTCTGTTTGGGTCCATGTATTTGGTTGACCGAGAAGATGCAGAAATCAAAGCAGTGATTGACAGTGGCACAGAGGTCAATGTCATTCACCTGAGGATTGTAGCAAAATACAATCTGAAACGAACTTGTGTCAAACATCCTTGGACGGCGAGAAGCTTCGAAGGGCCAAGCCGGCAGAAAGTGACCCACATAGCCACTTTCAATGCCTGAATCTTCCACAAACTTGTGAAGATTCATGCCTTTGAAATGGAGCTGAAATCTTGGGAAGACGTCCTCCTAGGGATGCCATTTTTGGCCAAGTATAATCCAATTTTTGACTGGAAGAAAAGGAAGATGATCGGGTTCGGAGAGCCCTGTCTCAGGGAGTTGAACCTCTCATCTGACGAAGAAGATTATGACGATGAGGAATTTGTAACACTGCAGAAAACCTCCATATCAACACAACTCGAAGCAGCCATCCAGAAAGAGGATGTCGCTCTTCCACCACGCTACAAGAAATTTGTGAAAGTCTTCTCTGAGGAAGACATGCCTTTACCCCCTCGTCACCCATATCTCGACCACAAAATAAAGCTTTCGGATGACTTCAAGCCGAAGAAAGCACCAATTTATCCTCTTTCATGAGAAGAACTGCAAGCACTGGACGAGTTCCTGGAAGAAAACCTGAATGCAGGGAAAATAAGAAAATCCAAATCACCACAGGCCTCTCCCATGTTCTTCGTTGGAAAGAAGGATGGAAAGAAGCAGCTAGTACAAGACTACTGTGAACTCAACAAATTTACAATAAAGGATTCCTATCCTTTACTGGATGTTAAATCCCTTCTCGACCAACTGGCTGAGTCAAAATATTTTGCGAAATTTGACATTCGCTGGAGATTCACCAACATCTGTGTAAAGGAGGGCAATGAATGGAAAGGAGCCTTCATCACCCCACGAGCACTCTTCGAACCCACAGTCATGTTCTTTGGACAGTGCAACTCTCTGCCAACTTTTCAATGCTACATGGAGACCACGTTTGCCAACATGATGTATTTGAAGAAGCTCATCATTTTTATGGATGACATCACGATCCATGCGAAGACAAAGGAAGAACTTTATTGGCGAACTGAGGAGTTCCTGGCGATTGCCCTAAAAGAGGAACTGAGACTGAAAATCTCGAAGTGCACCTTCGAGACGGAAGAAGTCGAATTCCTGGGCTTCCTTATTCAACAGGGGCAAATCAAACCGTCAGAAACAAAGTTAGCAGCAATCAAGGACTGGAAAACTCCCAACAACTTGCATGAACTATGACAGTTCCTTGGATTCTGCAACTTCTACCAACAATTTATCCCCTCCTTCTCCCAAATCGCCATCCCTCTTCATCGCCTCTCGAAGAAAAATGCCCCATACAAATGGGAAATGGAGCAAGCCGATGCCTTTGAGCAGCTTAAGCAAGTGCTGTGCTCCCAGCCAGTTCTGCAACTCCCAGACTTTTCGAAGCCATTCACTCTATTCACAGACAGCTCAGCCGTTGGCACCGGAGCTGTCCTCTGCCAGCAATTCGAGGACGGAGAGCTCCACCCTTGTGCCTATCTCTTGAAAAGCCTGGTGGGAGCTGAACAAAATTACCAGGTGTATGATCTGGAACTCCTGGCCATTGTGCAAGCCTTTGAGGAGTGGCGACACTACCTTATTTCCCCAGTCGCCCCCACTATGGTGTACACCGATCACCAAAACCTCACTTATTATCAGTCACCGCAACAACTCAGCAGAAGGCAGACATGATGGGCTGCTTTCCTTCAAGATTTCCCTATTCAGCTAGTGCACAAACTGGGTAAACTAATGACAATCCCAGACTCCCTCTCCTGCCGTCCCGACTACTCCACCGACCCTTCCCCAATGACTACAGTTCTACCGGACTCATTGTGGCTCGAGGGGAGGGTGAAACTCCTGTTTACACCCTCAAACCTGGCTAGGGACCCTCCAAAACCACCTTCTACCAGTGTGCATAAGCTGAAGGGAAAGGAAAGAAGTGGAGAAGCCCCACTTACACCTCGAAAACCTCAGGAGAAGAGCCAAACCCTTTCATCGTCACCCCCTTCTACCCACACCTCCAACCTCAACAATAAGTCATCCAGCAATGCATGATGGTTGGACAGGGGAGTGTACATGATTTCTCAAGAGCTATTCAGCAAAATATGAGAATCCATGCCGAAAGACGAGACTCTTACCATGAATGACAAAATAACAGAGGAGGACGATCAGACAAAGTGACATGACGGTCGACTCTACGTCCCCCCTCCCCTCTGATGCGAGTACCTCAGGGATAATCATGATCTGGCAGCGGCTGGACACCCCAGAGTGAAAGCTATGATATGGAAGATGAAGAACGAAGTCTGGTGGCCAGGAATGTGGAAACAGGTGAGAGAGTATGTGAAGGGATGCCCCAGCTGTCAAGCCAATAAGGTCATCACTCACCCTCTCACTCCCCCCGTCACCCCAAATGACATGGCAAAAAACCCTTTCCCATTCAAACAAATCTCCATGGACTTCGTGACAGATCTTCCGGAGTCAGAAGGATACAACTCCATTCTCACGATCATGGACCAAGGACTCACAAAGGCAGTGGTCCTAGTCCCATGCAACAAAACATGCGACTCCGAGGAACTGGCCAATCTCTTCCTATGCTACATGTACCCCCAATATGGCATTCCGGATGCAGTAATATCGGATAGGGGTCCACAGTTTGCCTCCGCCTTCACCACCAAACTTTACGAAGCTCTGGGGATTCAACAGAAGCTCTCCACAGCCTACCACCCTCAAACCAATGGCGAAAGCGAACGTGTAAATCAAGAGATTGAAACCTATCTGCAGATGTACTGTGACACAAGACCAGAGGCCTGGGCTCAGTACTTACCTCAAGCCGAGTTCACACACAATTCAAGGGTCCATTCCATCCACAATCAAACACCCTATTCCCTCCTCTATGGATATGACCCAGCGCCCTACCCCTCTGTGTCCAAATCGACAGACGCACCCACAGTCAATGATTGCATGCAACAATTAGCCGCTGAGTGGCACTACCTCCATGGAAGAGTGTACAGGGAAAACAGAGGGGGGCTGAAGGAACTAATTCCTAGGTCTGTCCCAAGGGGTGCTAAGCAGGGAAAGGGATGTGCAAAAAGTGGAAGAGATTTGGTGGGGTAAAATTCCATAGGAATAGGTTGTTAATGTTAGAACAGGCTGTGGGCTTGTAGGCACGGGACTCTGTATGTGATTTTTCCGATTTCGAAGAAATGGGTGGACTCGATGACGATGCTGGAGACATGGGGAAAACTCGAAGGGTTCGACACTAGGGACTCCCAGACTCTTTAATTACTCAGAAAATGACTCTAAACGGTGGATGATTATTCCGACGCTCGGCCGGGATACTTATGGTGTACAGGAAGCGACTACAGGTATGGAAAATTTTTAGAAGGAGTGATGAATGGAAAAAAGGTGACACCTGTCAAATGTACAGTATGTACAACCCTGCACGTGCAAGTAGGGACCGTGTAGACGAGTCATAGAAGGACAAGAAGGGAAACTGAAGCAGTACCAAAATTGACCAACTGGAATAAGTGAACTGCGGAAACACCTCTCTCATGCGAGCAGCTTGGGACCTCAGAGGTGGGGCAGATCACAGGGGAGGCAGCGGTGGTGGCTGTGCAGTGGCTACAGTGGTGGCAACATGACAGGTGACGGGCGCTCGAAACCTGTACGGGGTTGGAGCGTGGTGCATTGTGATTGGCTGAACTGGACCCAGGCCTAGACTCTTAGCCCGAGTCTGTATGATTGGCTTCGGCACTCTGGGGAGAAGATGGTGAGGCGATCAGGGAGTCGGCATGATGTGGAGCAGGTGACGAAATTCCTGTACAGGATTCTTTGAACCCAAGAATGGGCAGGAAGGCACGAGGCAAGGCCAGAGAAACTCCTAGCTCGAGCGGGAACGGCTGTGAGTAGAGATGTCGTACACAGAATGTTACTTGTATGCTCAGAGGATTACCATTCCCTACACTGCCAATCAGGATTCAGCACTTCTAGCTCATAAAGCTGCGCAAGAAGTGATGAAAGCCAGAAGCAAGGGACCTTACACCGCCCCAAAGGAAGGTGATCTGGTTTGGCTAGACGCCTCAACCTTAAAAAGGGACGTTCCGAGCACCAAGCTGGCACCCCGAAGGGTTGGCCCCTTTGAAATTATGAAAGTAATTTTGCCAGTGGCAGTCCGGCTGAAGATCCCTGATATGTGGCAAATACATCCAGTATTTCACACATCACGGATCTACCCATTCAAAGAAAACGACAAATACAGAAGAGCCGAAACACCACCCCTACTGGACCTGATCGATGACTTACCCAAATGGGAAGTCGAGAACATTCTCAAACACCGAGTCATGGGCTCGAGAAGGAAACAAAAAGGATGCATCTCTGTGCCCAAGGGGACACCCAAACAACAAACTTATCAATACCTGGTCAAATGGACCGGATATGGGCACTCCTCCAACACCTGGGAGATGGAGGAAAACCTATATAATGCCCTCAAAATCCTCCACTCCTACCAGAGACACAACCACCTTCCTCTCACCCATGGCCCATGAACACAACTTGGAACACTGCTCTTCCCTCGACAAGTTTACCCTATCAGACTACGAGAATTCACACATCACCTTCAGCAATGACTTCGACTTTTCTGCCTCTCCACCACCTCCCCTGCTACAGCACCTACCAGCAGATTGAAACATCACAGCAATTCAGGAACACTGGGAACAGGTCACCACCAGTGCACCAGGACCCGTTCCAAACCCCCACTCCATGTTCATGGTTCGTTCGCTCTCCCTCACCAAGGGGAAGTGAAGGGCCAGAATCGCTAAGACCGCCCCCCTACCCATCTGCCTTACCCGAAAGACCCTACCTTCCCCTCAGCTCCTATCACTCGTGCAACACCCCTACCTCCAATCAGTCCCCCTCCTCTCCAGTCTCCCAAACCACTGATACTGAAACAACCAATCCCGACACAACCCCTGATGCACCCACTCCAAATGTCACCCCAAAACTCACTCAGCGACAAACTGCATCCGAGGTTGACTCCCCCACCAAGACCAAGACACGCTTGGTACCCTCAGCGGAACAACTCCTCTGTATTCTGTGGGTGCTCGAAAACTTCGAGCACTGGGACTCACTTGGCTGGAGAGCAGGCAAACACCATGACCGCCTATGGATGCTGTCTCAAATCTACTGAGGCTCAGAATTCATAGCTGCATGCGTTCCCCAACTCTTTACCACCACCAAAAGCATCGCCAGACATGTCACCAAAAAGGTCGACCTCGATCTCTTCATGGGTGACAACATCGACGATGTCGGTGACATTCAACATGCCATTGTGAACCTAGCCTTTATGGAATTCGGAGAAGACCTCTGGAAATCCTTTCGAGACTTTCACCCCCTCTCTGCTCAAGCCTCTGACCTGGCATCAACTTTTGGATGTGACAAAGGCAAGAGTGCAGAACCTTCTAGACCTCAATCTCCTCTCGCAATGCAACAAGAAGCGGATCTTCAGTTCAGCGGACTATCTCCACCATTGTGGACAGAAGATCGGCCAGCGAGTGGTGAACCAGGAGGACTGGACGAAAGAAGAACTTCACTGACTGGTGGAGCTCGCCTCACGAGGAAACCAACGAGCTCTGGCTCGTCTTCAATTTCAAGCAACAGCACTTCCACCTATGGACTCGATGACAACATCGCCTCCAACAGGCACTCTGTATGGCTCGAAGGAGTCAAGACCCTCCTTGACCACACCGCCAGTCTCCTTGCTGAGAAATCCCTTGGTGGAGATGTCGGTTACGTCGACTGGAGAAACTTCCTACACTCTGCTTACTTCAATTCAGCCATACGAGCACTATGCCTGCCCTACACTCTGAATGCACAATCCCCTTTCCCACTCCCTCATCTCTCTAGCTCCTTCCTTGTCGTCCCTTACGATGATGACCTCCCGAAGACCTTGTCAGGCAGGACTCAAATCGACTGGAGCAGCCACTTCTGGGGTATGCACTGCTTCGACTGCACTCGACTCGGCCATATTGGGTGTGCCAATGGCAAAGGATCTCGCTGGACTCGCCCAGGGACTGTGCTGCCCAGAGCCAGGCCCTTGTGCCGTCGCCGTCAGTCCCCCACCAACCCCTCCATCATTAGATGAGGCAATCATTAAAATTTCCCCCCAACTCGCAGTCGAGCTCCTGACTTAAAATTGAGCCTTTCCATCAACCCTTACCTGCCTCTCCAGTGTTTCAGCCTGGAGAGGGGGGTAATGATACGAACTATCATCCTTTTTCCCTTTTCCGGACTTTCTTCCCCTTTTTCTGTACACATGACACGTCTACTGACACTTACACAACTCGGACTCCCTTTCACAGACTCTTACTATATGCCATCCCTTATATGGCTTTCCCTTCCCTCAATCAGCCTTCTCCAATCGACGTGACTCGCCCTATCTCTTCTATTTCTCCTGCAGCGAGTCACTTTCCCTTTTTTGGACTCTATTTCATTTTCCATGTCCTCGATGCACCTTCCCCTTTCCCTGCTCCCCAAGTTGGTATGCAGGCTGTCCTCTCTATCTCTGACTCGACATGTCTTTGTTCTCACGAGCACATTCTCTATGTGACTCACCCAAAGATTGCCAAACAGTCTGGGGTAGTATATATACACATAGGGACTCACCTGTAATTCCCAACTTTTAGCTACCTTGCAACCAGGATAGCAATCTCTCAGAAAACCTTCTCAGAACTGCTTGCCTGGCCATAGGAGGGGTAAAACTATTAAGCCCTCAAGGTCAACCCTGGAAATATCGCAAGCGCACTGACTGCTCCCCGAGCCTCAGCACCAACACTTGTCACTTTCGGCAGGTGAGATATTCCAGCACATAACAGGTATGATTAATAACCCTGACTTGCAGCCCAATGCCACTATCAATCACTGGATTGCTGGCATCCTTCTCTTCGACTTCAAACTCATGCATGTACCTGCTGCCAAACACACTGCACCAGATGGACTTTTGAGGAGACCCAGAGCTGAAGAAGACCCTGAAGTAGACAAAGAAGAATACGAGGACTGGGTTGATGCATGCAGAGCTTTTGCAATGGAATTGGTGAATTGTCAAGAACCAGGGACGCAGGTGTTACATCCTCAGCTGAAATCACTGCTGTCTGTCTACCACTTATCCAGTCCCCTACCTCAGGATATCAGTATTTTTACTGCTGTCGAAATGCCACCAGATAACACCAAAATAGAGATTCCATGATCAGAGAAAGTGAAGCAGAGAGATGAAAGGTTGGGGGTGGTGAAAGAGTTCTTGGAGACAAAGAAACTGCCAGATGGGATAGGAGAGAGAGAATTGGAGAGCCTCATGCAACTAGCAACAAGATATTTTGTCAAAGGTGGAGAATTGTGGAGGAAAGAACAGCAAGGTTGGCACCAACTCATGGTTCACCAGCCTAGACATCTCAGCCTTATTTGTCAAGCCCATGACAAGCTGGGCCACAGGGGTATTTTCTCCACCCACACCCAATTACTGATATGTTTTTGGTGGCCTATGCTAGAGCAGGATGTTTGCTGGTACATCAGAAGATGTCATGAATGCCAGATTCACTGCCTCGATCACATCCACATTCCCCCTGTCGTCGCTGTCCCCGAACCTCTATTCTACAAAGCTTACATCGATACCTTCATAATGCCAAAGTCGAACGGTTATCGTTATGTCACTCAAGCCTGTTGCTCGCTCACCAGCTACCCAGAATGGGCTATGTTATGGTCAGAAACTGGCAGGTCCATCGGGAAGTTCCTCTTTGAGCAGATCTTATGTCATTGGGGAGCCATTGGGGAAATTGTCACTGACAATGGCAGTCCTTATGTTCTAGCTCTCGACTGGCTTTCCAAGACCTATGGCATTCAGCACATCACTATATCTCCTTATAACTCACAAGTGAACGGTGTCACAGAATGGTGGCATTTTGATGTTAGAGAGGCAATGGTAAAGAGTTGTGAGGGAGAAGCATCGAGGTGGTCAGAAGTCACCCCATCAGTGTTTTGGGCAGAAAGAGTCACCATTCATAAAGCTATGGGATTCTCTCCATATTATATGGCTCACAGCATCCATCCCAGGCTACCCTTTGACTTTACTGAGGCGACATTCCTCTCCCCTTTCGAGGCAGACTTTTACTCAACCACTGACCTCATCGCTAATTGTGCCTGTCAACTTCAGAAGTGTCCAGAAGACCTGGCACTCATCCATGAACAAGTCTTGAAAGCCCGCTTTGCCTCTGCCAAAGCCTTTGTATCCCATTTTGAGCGCACAATCCATGATTTCAACTTCTCACCTGGCTCCCTTGTCCTCGTCAGAAACTCTCGTATCGAGAAGGAGCTGGATCGAAAGACAAAACCCTGCTACTTAGGTCCCATGGTAGTGGTGTGTTGTACTAAAGGTGGATCTTACCTCCTCGCAGAGCTTGACAGAGCCATCTCAAAATTCTGCTATGCCACTTTCCGCTTGTTTCCTTACTACCCATGCAACAAGTCCCATATAGAGGTCACCCACCTGGTGGGCCTCGAAAACTCTGCTATCGACCAACTCAAAGATGACTCCCTCCCCAACCCAGAACTCACTGGTGTCCTTAGGGACGAGTCAGATGAGTAACTTATACCCTATGGCTCATGTTTCTTTTCTCCTCTCTTCTTTCTTTCTTTTGTCTCTTTTGTTGATTTGACAGACAATCTACCTATATGCAACCTTCAAAACAAAAGACCACTGTCAGAATTATAAAAATATACCACCAATTCAAGCCCTTCATTTCTTTCATACCTGTTTCATAGACTTACTCACCGCCTCTCTATAAAGAATACCGCCAAGAATATGTTACAAAGAAAGACAATAGAAAAGCCACTCCTTTGGTTACTACTCGTTACTTCCTTTTTCTTCTTTTGTTTATGGGTACCTTACTTATCACTGAGTGTTCCACTTGCCCACAGACACTTTTCTTCTCACTATACCTGCATGAGCGGCAATGTTTTCATTTCAGCTCAGCCTTCACACTTTCAACCAGAACACTGCCTACTAGACGACACACGCTGCGGTTACTCCACACAAAGACACATCCAATACAGTCTAGCTAAGGACCCATTATGATGTACCTCTCCCACCACTCCTTCAGAGCCTGTAGCTGCTGCTTGTTACTGTGAATCACTGCCACCATAGTCCCTGCCTCAGAAGTAACCTGCGACATCCGTGAGTACAGGTAGCTTAGCGAGTCCTCACTGTGCTCGATTGACTCCTCGAAACTGGCAATCATGGCATCCAACTCCTTGAGTGCTCTTCGGCCTCTTCTGTGCACCCATCATGTGCTCCTTGACGATTGTGGGGAATCTCCTACTTCTCTCTCAGGTGGCAGTGATACATCTGGAGTCCTCTGAGGACTGGTTAAGTCGATGTCGACTCCCTGCATCTTCATACCGACCAACTCTTTGCTTGGGTCGCCCAAAAGGCTGCTGGGACTCGCAGTGAACACTGGTGTGTCCTCGATTGGGTCCTCTGCAATGTCGGCAGGTTCTGGAAACAGGGAAGGCATGTTGGGTGTGCTGGATGGAAAGAACAAAGGAGTAGAGGGTGCAGGAGGAGGTGGTGGTGGCACTGATGAATCTGACACTGGGGTGGCAGCTTCCTCATTGGGGTTGAGAAGAAGATGGATGCATGGTCAGGGCTTGTGTGTCAATGACGATGCTGAGGAACCAGTGGGAATCGGAAGGGGGGTGGACATGGTCTTAGGTCTCTTGCTCGTCGATGCAGCTGATGCTGGTGGACCCTCTGGATTTTTGCACTGCACATTCTCATGAGCTTGTCATTGTAGTGTCAGGAGTTCAAAGCTCACCTTCCAACCCATTTTGTAGGCCTTGTCACATTTTTTCTTGCCTTGGTGGCATTGCTCGCAAGCCTGACCCTCCTCTTGCATGCACATGATTCCCAACCTCATGCAAAGTCTGCATGGCTCTTGGTCACTGCCCATAATTTCAACAGCCATTTTGACAATGCCGCATGTCACCTTGACAGGTGTTGATGCACTCCCAACAGGAGCAGACAGCTTCAGCATCAGGGGACACCAGCTTAGAATGACAAATGCATTAGAAACATGGGAAGGGGGGTTCATGAGTCATGTGCACCTTGGGTTTAACTGTCTCCCTCTCAGCTGCCCTTCCTGCTTGCCTCTTTGAGCACCAGACCCCTTCCTGATCCTCCTGAGACGTCCTCGCAGGCAGCACTTCCTTGCCCTTGCCTTTCGATGTGCATTGGGGAAACCAGGCTTGGATCTCTGTTAACTGCTTGAATGCCTCACTGATGGCAGTCTCAGTGTCCTTGTTGTAGTCTGGGATGCTTGTGCTGATGTCAGTGGTGAACCAGCATAGTTTCTCAATATGTTCCTGTCATCCCTTGTCACCTATGAGCCACCCTCTAGGTTGCAGCCCTAACTCACTGACACTTCATAAAAATGCTCCACCCACTCGCGTTCTGCATCCTCCCCAGCAGACTCATCTGGAATCTCCTTCATCACGGCCTCTAGCTTTCTCATGTTGGCTGCCCACATCTTGGGTATGAGTTCTCGTGCAGCGTTCAGGGGAAGAAAAGGAGGAGCAGGTGCAGACATGTTCTGGGAAGTAGACATAGCATTGGCTGGAAGTGATTGAGTGGTGTTGATGAGGGTGGTGGTGAATGGGACTTAGAGAAAATGAGAAGCAGTGTTTTGTTTGGTATGTTTTGACAGCCTTTGTTGATGCGAAGCTTGTTGCCACAGCATGTGACCAAGAACCCCATGCCCCTTCCATTGATCCATGCACAGCCACACCATGTATCTGATGTCATCACATTTCCATCCTGATCGCCATGTACCCCTGACCAAGGACAGTCAGCATTCAAAAGACCCCAGGAGGTGTAGGGAGTCTATACTCCCTGAAGCTACAGAGCACCCTTAGTGGCCTTTCTCACTCTCAGCAGTTGCTTGCTCATGCATTACGACACCCCCTTGGCTAGTAACATCGCTGCTGACTCACCAGCTACCATATTAAGCACATCCCCTAATGCATGTATCCCTCCCTTCACATGACCACTGAACACTGTGTGTTGGCAATTCCTACTGACCTGTCATGCATCATCCCAGCCCCCTTGGCATCTGTATTCATGCTACAAGCACTGAAACTGCCACCACCCTAATACCACCACTCTCTGTGCCCCAGATTAGTGGACGAAATCACTGCCAGCCCCCACTCCACTTCCTTTCAATCCAAGTATGTACTTATACCTTTTCTTCTTTACTTACCATCATTTTCTGGACTTTGGTTGTTTTATCTTCGTCTATGTTGCTGCGCATGTGTGAATGTCCATACATTGGCATTTATATTTTCTTTATTGCTTTTGACGTATGACAGATCCGAAATGTTCTGAATTTTACCTTAGATACCACTGTCCCTATGATACAAAAGTCCACCATACCTAGAAAATAAACCACCCACTTTTTGGAGTCACTCTCTGCGAGTCTAAGAGTCTCTGAGTATTTTGAGTTGAGTCCCTCTGTGTTTTTCGAGTCTCCAGTATCTTCCAGTGCTTCGTTTTCGGTCTTATCGAGTTCCCTGCATCCCATAGCCCCCAGTATCGCTGCCTTTCGACTTTCTGCCTTCCAGAAAATACCCCCAGTCCCCAGAAGTTATCCTGCACCCTCTTAAGGCAGATTTTCGAGTTCCTTGCTGCCAGTACCCTCTGACCACCAAGAAAAATCCTCTCTCGCCTTCTGGCCCTCCCTTCCATCTCCTTCCAACTCAGCACCCCTTGGGATGAGCCTAGGTTTATCCTACAGCTTTCCCCACTTTCCCCCTGCACTCTCACAAGAAGAGTTGCCTACATCACCAGCCATGTCACCAAAAAGGTTGACCTGGACCTCTTTACCAGTGACAACATTGACAATGTCAGGGACATTCAATGTGCCATGGTGAACCTAGCCTTCATGGAATTTGGAGAAAACCTCTGGCAGTCCTTTTGAGACTTTCGCCCCACCTCTGCTCAAGCCTCTGACCCAGCATCAGCTCTCGGATGTGACAAGGGCAAGAGCGCAGAACCTCCTCAACCTGAATCTCCTCTCACAACACAACAAAAAGTGGATCTTCAGTTCAGCAGACTATCTCCACCATCATGGACAGAAGATCAGCCAGCAGGTAGTGAACCAGGAGGATTGGACAAAGGGGGAGCTCCAACAACTAGTGGAGCTAGCCTTGAGAGGAAACCAACAAGCTCTAGCTCGTCTTCGCTTTCAAACGACAGCACTACCACATACAGTCTTGACAATGACATCGCTTCAAACAGGCACTCCATATGGCTCGAAGGAGTCAGAACCCTTCTCAACCACACTGCCAGCCTCCTCACTGAGCAAAACCTTGGTGGAGATGTCAGCTATGTTGACTGGAGAAACTTCCTACACTCCACCTACTTCAATTCAGCTGTACAAGTACTATGCCTACCCTATGCCTTGAATGCACGGTCCCCCTTCCCCCTTCTGCACCTCACCAGCTCTTTCCTCATCATCCCCTATGATGACGATCTCCCGAAGGTCCTGTCTGGAAGAACATGGATAGACTGGAGCAGCCCCTTCTGGGGAATGCACTGCTATGACTGTACCAGGCTAGGCCACATTGGGTGTGCCAATGGAAGAGGCTCGAGGTGGACTCATCCAGGTACCATGCTGCCTAGGACCAGGCCACAGCAATATCACTGCCACTGATCCCCCACAAACCCAGCAGTAGAATGACAGGGCCCCATTTAAACTCCCTTCCTGACAATCATGGTCGAGCTCCTGACCTAAAATTGAGCTGCCCCTGGATGCTCTTACCCACCTCTCTGGTGCTTCGGCCTTGAGAGGGGGGTAATGATATGCTGCATCATGCCTTTTCCCTTTTTCAGACTTTCTCTTTCCTTTTTCTCTTCATTTGTACATGCAATGCATCTTTTGATGCTTACGCAATTATGCTTCCCCTTTACAGACTCTTATGATACACTGTCCCTTATATGGCTTTCCCTTCCCTCGATTGGACTTCTCTGATCACCGTGACTCGTGCTATCTCTTCTACTTCTCCCATGTTGAGTCACTTTCTCTTTTTGGACTCTATTTCACTTTACATGTCCTCGACGCATCTGGACTTTCGCCTTTCTCTATAGTTGGTGTGCAGGCTGTTCCCCTTATCTCTGACTCGACATGTCTTTGTTCTCATGAGCATGTTCTCTATGTGACTCACCCAAAGACTGCCAAACAGCCAGAGGTATTATATATACTCATAGGGACTTGCCTGTAAATCCCCAACTTTTAGCTACCTTGCAACCAGGATAGCATCTTCTCAGAATCTCCTCTGTCAGAACTGCTTGCCTGGCCATAGAAGGGGTAAAACTATTAAGCCCTTGAGGTTAACCCTGGCGATATCGCAAGCATGCTGATTGCTACTCAAGCCTCAGCACCAACACTTGTCACTTTCAGCAGGTGAGATATCCCAGCATGTAACAAGCATCAAGACATGACCTCATCCAAGGAATGTACTTGCCTTGAAATTCAACACACCATAGTCTCCTGCACAAGTAAATATGAGTTCTGGAATCCCATGAGGTAGAATCTTCACCAGTGAGGAGTTTTGAGTGAGCATGATGGTAGTTACCAAGCAAAGGACCCACTTTACACATGTTGTGGTGCTTTTGGCTGTTGTTGATGTGGTCTTGATAATTATTCAGCTCAACTTGGAGCCAAGGGATAAACACCCAATGAAAAACCATGCTGTGGATGGGATCACTGCCAGTACATGGATGGAGGGGTATACCATACTTACAGCTGTAGCATATTGTTGGGGTCATACCATCCAGCATCCATGCCTGTATCAAGTAGTGACTCAAACCCAGGGGAGAAGTGGCAGTGAAGTTGCAACCAGGCTATCTCTGGCATGATGTTCTTCTTGGAATGCATCCACCAGTGCTGGACATACCCCTTGAGGGTTGAGTCATGCATCTGCCATAGTAGCATCTGTGCATTGGTGATTCCAAAATTTTCAGTGCCTGGATCACTTTGGGTGATCATGGGCATGTCTAAAAGTGCATCTACCTTGATGAAAATAGATGAATATACAGGGAACTTACATCCAAATTCTTTGATGGTAGCAAGGTAGTAATAAAGGATTAATTGCAGGTTGTGATTAGAGTGCCAAACTTTGATCCAGAGAATCCAGCCCAAAGAAGGCTCAATGCCAGTGTGCAGTGCAAGGCCAAAATGCAACCATTTGTCATGCTGGTCTACAGCCCATATATCATTTACACTGGCTGCCCAAAAGCGATGACACTGCAAGTGATTGGCCTTGCATTGCTTCAACAGATGGGGTTCATAGGTATGACAATAGTCCCACATCACACTTCTATGTGTAATTTTTCAGTCAGTACTCTGCATGTTGGGGGTTACTTGGACATTCCCTTACCTTGATACACTCATGCCTTCCTCATGAAAGAGTAACCCAATCATCTCACATACCCCAGCATCAGGGTACATTATCCACTTCTCAACCATGACCTCACAAATGCTCTCACAAGTGTGCCCTTGCTGGTGAATCCAAAGTAGTCCCAGCTGCTTGTGAATTTGCTGAAACTTCCTGAGACTGAGAATATTATGAGTCATGGTGTCAAGAATGCATGAAAATCTCACCCAATACCATACATACTCATATCAATATGTTTCTGAATTTTGGCAACAATTTCCTGATCGGTTAGGTGGGCTTTCCAAAGTCACCTGATGAGGGGCTCGATTTGGTTGAGGGGCACTGCAGGGCACATGAATCTGCCATGATATATTACAGTGAGCACCAAGAATTAGTATGTATGAGTGGGATTATACTGATTCATTGGGTACATAGATGTACAATTGGATACTGGATGCTGGGTGGTTGTGTTGGAGATTGAATCACCCCAGTGTGATGTATATTTTGGTGCGATGTATACATGATTACATAAGCACTTAGAGTGCACTTAGTACTATACTTTTGGTACTATTCCCTCAGTAGTTGAGTCACTACTGAGGGTAAGCCTACATATATTTCATATTAGACTACTTACTGATACCTTGTAGCTGCCTACAGGTACATCAATATACATAGTAGTTGAGTCACTACTGAGGCTGCCTACAGCCCTTTTCTACAGGTTATGAGCCCCACCTAGTGTGGAAAATTTTCATTGTAGGCAACTGACAGTTGACTTGTATAGAAACTACTCAAAATCACTACAAAATATCTCTACTTCACTTGAAAGTAATAGGAAACACTCTATGGAACCTGAGCTTGCAGAAGATGGCTGCAACTGGCACACCTATGGCAGTTTGGTGCTGAAGGCCATCTCTGAAGATGGCTTGATGAGTTACCTAGATGGGTCTGAAACATGACCTTCCAGTCCAAAGTTACTACAGGAATATGGTGCCAGATGGACACCATGAACTGACAAGGAATGAGATGAGTTAGCAGCCTGGCAAGCTGCTCACGATGCATGGCAACAACAGACTGCTATGGTCCACCATATCATCATATCTGGCATACCTGATTCCATCCTAATGCTATGTATGCATCTGGATACCCCACATGAAGTGTTTGCCTACCTTGAAAATTGCTATGGTCAAATTCCAAGACTGGAGATCCAGAAGACTGTTGACAAAGCTGTACAACAGCATGACATGCCATCTGAGCAGTACATGACTGGGGAAAGTGCTCAGGGCACTTGTGACAGTGACAATGGACCTGAGAACTCAGCTGGTGGTCATGAAGACCCTGTGGACATCCCAAATGACTGTGCCAAGACCAAATCTAGGTACTTGACACCTGAGACTGAGGTTGTAGACATGTGGCATGTGGAACCTTACCTACTGGAGGTTGAGGTTGGGGACACAGGTGGAATGTGGCTGGATGAATGCACAAACACACTCAAAGCACCTGACAAGTGTGGTCAGCATGCAAGCAAAAAGGTTGAGGAGGGTGACAACTTACTGGAGTTGAGCTCTGAGACTCTTGAATCTCCTGGGGACCTACCAGACACTACAAGTGAATGCACCAAGACTGCAACAGAGGAAATGAGGCTAGTGCTGTAGCTGACATGCATGATCTCCTTGCCTCCATCAGCACAAATGCTGAGCAACAAGACCCACCTAAGTGGAGCTGTGCGGCCCTCAAGCCCACAGCAGGTACCACCAAGCAGGCCAGCGAATGTTCTATTGACAACAGATCACAAATGCCCATCAAACACAATGAGCATGTCAAAGACAAACTGCCAGGGCAGATCCACAGCGATGGCAAGAACTCTAACAGGCACCCAGAGCCCAACACTCCAGTAGAAGATATGTCAGAGTTGGCAGACAACTGCCAAGTGGACAAGATCAGGGGTACAGATGCAACAATGTTAAATACCCTTATAAATGACTCAAGTATGCCTGACAACTGCAGTCAGTGCATTGTAGATGAGGCCATAACAAGGGATGACTCACCTGGACTCAAGTGCAAGCCTGACCAGCCTGCACATGTCCATATGCATCAACCTGTGGCCACTCTGGCCATATCTTCCTATCTAGCTCAAATCGACATCCCTACGATTGAGAATGTACCACAAATGTCTATCAAGATGACAGTACCAGGGGCAGAGCACCCTGATAGTGAGCCAGACTGGTCCTTGCAACTACAAGAGACTGAGCACCCTCAGCCTGATCATGATCATGCCCACTGAAGGCACTCCACACCAGATACCCCACCTGACAAGGTCTGGGGGGTGGGGGTACATAGCCTTGCTCAAGCAGATGGGGGGGATAGTGCAGACATTGGGTCAACAGTGATGAAGCAGGCCAGCATAGCCAGCAGGAGATGAGCAGCTTGCCTGCACTGCCCAATCCCATTCTGAACAGCACCAAGCACCTTCCTAGGACCTACAGGGTCACCCATCGAGGTGGAAGGATCAAATGAACAGCTAAAAGTGTCAGCAACACTCTAACAAGGTGAAACACCTACCATGTCCAAGTGGCCCCCAAGCAGTCTCCTCTAGCTCACTCGATGCCCTCAAAATGGTTCATATACCTTGTGGGAGGGTCATGGATGATAAACATATGCTGTAACAAGGTTAGATGTGAAATATGAGTCAGAACAAGAGGGCACACATACCAGATAGCTTGCATTCTCATGCAGCTCCTCTCAAATCCCTCGAAGTGACTCTGGAACATCACCAATGCCTACTGGCAGGTGGGAGAACCTCCTGGATCAATGTGGAATGATGCAAAATGGCCAAGAAGTCTTCCTGTGGCCAAATGGCTGCCCCACAGCAACATTAGGAGGAGAGATGACACCTGTACCAGCATACACTCACCTATGCCACCAAATCAGCCTCCAAATGGTGTCATGTACACTCCTCAACTCTACAGGATCCCACACCAATGTGGAAGATTGAAAATGAATGCTGAAGGTGTCAGCAACATTCATAGGAGGCGAAGCACTCACCATGCCCAAGTGGCCCCCATGCAGGCACTTCCGCTCCCCTCAATGCCCATGGAATGGCTCAAACCCCTTATGGGGGTGTCCACAATGCTAGGAATATGCTATAACAGCATCAGGCATGCCAGAAACATTGAAATGAAAGGCTATATGCACCATATGCATGGTGTAGTGGGGGAGTCAGGGGTAGGAGCGAGGAGCCAGGGAGGCTTAGTCAGCAGAAGGGATGGACTGACTGGGCAATGCATGTAGAGTACATCATCACTGTACACCAGGGAGAGCATGGACCTGCACTATCCCATCGTGGTGACGAGAGAGGATTCATACCACCGCATTACCAAACCACCGCACCACCATAGAAACGCAGCACCAAACCACTGAACCAACAGCAGACACGCTGCTGCCTCACCCAGTACACATGTCAAAGGAGTAAAAAAGAGCTACATAGAATTAACCAACTGCTACCACTACTCAAACTGTCTTGCAGACTTCCCCAACGAGATGCACAGGGCTGCTTCCTGCCCACAAACCCAGTTACCCTGCCAACCATCCCATCTCCACTGGGAACCACCCCAACAGACAACAAGTTCATTTTCCCATCAGAACCACAGTCACCCACATCTCCACAGGAATTCGCATCCACACGTGGACTACTGCCAACTAGGGCAGCATCTCCAAGCTCAGAAGCAGATGAGTACTATAGACCATACCCAACAACTACTCTACCAACCCTGCCAATATCCACACAGCCAAATAATCGCAGGGGTCAAGCACTCACTGTACCCTCAGCAAACATCAACACTCTGCCAGCACCCCCCCCAACACTGTCCATACCCACACTACTGCCTCCACCAACACAACCAGCCCCACCGACTAATCCAGCATCGACAGTACACCCAAGAATGATGGTGGAAACCATCCCATTGTTCTACAGAGAATGCTCATCGCTGGAGAATGCCAACGACTTCCTGAAGGCATTCAACAGAAACATGCTGTTCTCGAACCCACAAGCCACAGATACACAGAGAATAGCTGCGCTAGCAAACTACCTAGGAACTGGGTCACTGGCAGAACAATGGTACCAGGGACTGACAGGAACACAGCTAATGGTGTGGGCAGACTTCACAACAGCGTTCAACACAAGGTGGCCCCCCATAGCAAGCGCAAAGCAAATGTCAGAGGAATATCAGGCAGAGTTGCTAGTGCACAGGATGGCAGAGGAAGACATAGGAATGATCAAAGTAATAGGATGGCAAAAAGTGTGGGTGCACGTGAAATGGGCAGAAGAAGCATGGGAGCTAGTGATGCTAGCAAAAATCGAGCAGGGCTCAACATTAATCTGGCAGGTAAAGAAGCAACTGCTGAAAGCCATATGGAAACTACTGGATGATGAATATGCAGACTGGGGAGCATTCACGAAAGTGGTAAAGGATCTCAATACTGCAAAGCTGAAGCATGAGAGAGAGGAGATAGAAGAGAGGAAAAGAAACAAGGAGGCAAGGGATCAAAAACTGCTCCAGAGAATGGAAGCAGTAAAGCAGGCAGCAACTGCAGATCTGACGGCCCAGCTACAACACCTCACCATAGGGCAAGTAGCAATGTCCTGAGCCAACCCACATGCAGCACCCACAACAACCACATCCACGATGAGATTCACACTCCAACAAGCCCCAAGACACAATGTTCCATATATGCCGCCCACAGAAGAGCTCAAGGAAACAGTGTGGAAGGCACTAAATCAATTCCTGCACCAACAAGCTGACGAAGAGGGCCAGAAGACGTATCTGGCACAACTTGCAGCATGGACAGCGAAACATGGGGATGTGACACGCATCACAGAACACACTCCATACCCTCTCAGACCCAGCACTGCAGCAATATGCTCAGGAGAATGCTTCAGATGCAGAATGCATGGGCATGGGAGTAGGAGCTGCCCTACCACTGAGGGAGATGCTGAGCAGCTGAACTGCAATGAGACAGCATGGAGAGTGCTGTGCAACAGAACGCTGGGCTCATTCAATAAGAGTACTGCATACAATATCAGGCTCGTAGCACTAGATGATCAGGGAAACAAGACAGGGTCACTGTGAAGGACAGCACACCAGCCCCAACACTGGAAATATCTATGGTAGTACCATGCGGTTCACATGTACCATGCAACGAAACATGCATCATCGACATGTACTCTGCCACACAGCAAATGCGACACTACCCACCAAAAGATATGAGCAAAACTGTCCCATTCACGCACCCAATCATGCTCAAAAGCCCAGATGGCACAAAAACATGAGTCCATGCACTCTTTGACAATGGAGCCATGACCAGCACAATGGCACTGACTATGTTCAATGAGGTCAAACACAACTTAAAAGGGTGGAGACCATCAACACAAACACTGCGAATGGCCAATGGGACAATCGTCCCATCACAAGCAACATGGACTGGCACCATCAACATCAAAGGAGCTGAGGTCACTGGATCCTTTGAAGTCTTTGACAGTGCTGGAGGATGGTCATTTCTATTTGGAAAGCCATTACTGAAAGCTTTCAGAGCAGTACACAACTACTCAACAGATGAAGTGACAATTATGGACAGCACCACAACGATAACACTGCAAAACTGCCCCACCAAAGCCCTCCAGATGCCAGCAGACGAAGAATGCAATGCTACGATGTACAGTACTATGGAGGTGGATGCAAATGCAAGCAAACCCAATGCTAGCAAAGCAGACGAACCAGGGGATAAGGAGAACGTATTCACGAGACAAACAGACCCATTTGCAACCAAAAGAGTTGAATACATCCTGCAGAACATCAAGATTGGTGACAATCTATCAGCAAGCAAAAAAGCAGAAGTAATCAAACTATTAACAGAGTTCACAGATGTCTTTGCCTGCTCCCTCAGTGAAGTGCTACCAATACCAGGAGCAAAAATCAACCTGAACATACTGGATGATTTAAACTTCCACACCACAGTGCACCAGCGACCCATGAATGCACCACAAAGGCAATTCATGAACAAATGGGTCGACCAAATGTTGGAAGCAGATTTGATCAAGTATGCTGACATACCATGCATTAGACATGTCGCCCCAATGGTGCTTATGCAGAAAGCACATGACACCAATAGTGGCATGACCCTCAAAAGCCTGCAGAGAGAACTGAACAAGCAGTGCATGAAAGCTGACCTACCGCACCCATTCCAAGCGCAACTGGACACATTCGAACCACCATCTGAGATGGTGAAAATGTTGAGTGAAGCACCAAAATGGAGGGTAATGCAAAACTTTGTGGAACTCAACAAGGCTACACAAGTACCACCGATGTTCCAGGGAGACATAAGAGCCAAACAACAGCAACTGAGCAGGCACAGGTATGTGTCAGTCTTTGATTTCACATCTGGTTTCTATGCCATCAAAATCCCAGAAAAATGGAGGCCATACTTCACGTTCTTCATGGAAGGACAAGGCTACCTGTGGTATAAACATATGGCAATGGGATGGACAGGCACACCAACAATATTCTTGGCAACAGCAACATGGTGTCTTCACGAGTTACTAGCAGATGACACAATGGAACTGTTTGTAGATGATGGGGGCTCTCGCAACAATACCTTCATAGGAATGAAGGCGAAACTATGATGGATCCTCACACGCTGCAGGCAACACCAACTGTTGTTGGCACCAGCAAAGTGTAGATTCTTCATGTCGGAAACAACATTCACAGGAGCCATGGTAGGCCCACAAGGAGTCCAACCAGATCTAGCAAAACTGTCAGCCATTGTCAACTGGAAACAGCCAGACATGGCGCTGAACCTAATGTCATTCCTAGGACTTACAGGACATTTCAGGGATCTCATCAAAGGATATGCAAAAATTGAAGGACCGCTATGTGACCTCATCAAGGCAGTGGAAATACCTAAGCCAATTTCAAAAGCCACATACTGCAGAGCAATGGCTAACTATAAGTTGACAGACAAATGGGAACACAAACACACAGAAGCATTCTTAAGGCTGAAGGTTGCATTAACAAGCCAACCAACATTGCATGCACCACAGTATGATGGCATGCTGTTCATAGTAACCACCGATGGATGCCAAGAAGGCTTCAGTGCAGTGCTAATGCAAAGAGTCCAAATGAAAGCCCCAAATGGCAAAACAGTCAACAGAACAGTGCCAATAGCTTTCGCATCCAAGTGAACGTCAACAACTGAGCAAAATTACAAACCGTTTCTTTTAGAATTCGCAGCACTGAAATTTGGACTAGACCGTTTCTCCGATACAATATGGGGCTTCCCAGTAGAAATAGAAACAGACTGCAAAGCTTTGAAGGATGTGCTAATGAGCAGCAACATATCGGCGGCAAACGCAAGGTGGAGAGATGGAATTATTGCACACAACATCATGGCAGTATGACATGTCCCAGGCCACCTTAACGTAGTTGCAGATGGATTGAGCCGCCAGTGGGACAATACCGAACGCATGATGGAGGACAACAGCCAATGGTCAGTCAGCCCAGATGCGACAGCAACGTCAGGCCTAGTGAATGACATGTTCACCCTTAGCAACCTCTCGAAGGATGATCGTAACCTACAAGAATGGTTCAAACATGAACCATTATTCCTAGAGGTAATCGATGCTATTCTCAATACAGATACTAATACCCCCATATGTGAACGTAGTCGAGCGAGGCACTGGGTGATGCAATACCTAGTAAGCCAAGACAAACTATGGAGAATACATGGGGGTATGAGCGTCAGGCCAAGACACAAGACGGAATGCATCACGCAAGAAGAAGCGCAAAGGGAAGCAAAACATCTGCACGAGACGGGGGGACATTGGGGTAGAGATGCGCTGAAAATTGCACTCATGGACAAGTACTATTCCCCCAAGCTAGACACCTCAATAATGAAAGCCATACAGGAATGCGCGAAGTGTAAAAACTTCGGAACGCCCAAAATCAATGCGCTGCTAGAGCCGATAACAAGGCGACATCCGTTTGAATTGCTAGTAGGCGACTGCCTATCAATGCCAATGGGCAAAGGTGGATACCACACCCTTGGACTCTTCCTAGACACGTTCTCGCAACATCTATGGGTAACAAAGTTCAAAACGGCCAGGACCACCAAGACAACAGTGGATAGCCTGGCCGCTATCTTCAACAACTATACAGCAGCGGAAACATTCATGACGGATGGAGGACGACATTTCAACAACGAGATGGTCAAGGACTACTGCGCTAAGTGGTCATGCACGCATCATGTCATAGCAGCATACTCACCCTGGGTTAATGGCCTGGTTGAAGGAACCAATAAGTTGTTATTGCATGTACTGAAACGGCTATGTGCACCGGACATAGGCGAAGATGACGCAGACAACGAAGACTGGAGTAGGCTATCGAAAACGTGGCCGGACCACCTGGATGACGCCATGTGAGCACTGAACAATCGCCTCCTACCGTCCCTCAAGTTCACACCAAAAGAATTGCTACTCGGACTGGTAGTGGACACGAAACGCACAGAGACGGCCCACAGCACGATTGCACCAACCACGATGGATGTGGCAATCCACATGGCGTACGTAGCACAACAACGACTCGATGGATACGATGAAGCGGTCAAGCATGCTATCAAACGAAAAGCTGCATTCGATCGCCGCATGCTCAAACGACATCACGCAGAAGTTGTATTCACCAAAGGGCAACTCGTGCAAGTATATCGAAGCGACCTGGATTATATGTTCAAGACCGAACGGAAAATCTTACCTAAGTGGTCATGACCATACCGAATAGCGGAGCGACTGAGAAACTCTTACAGGTTGGAAACATTAGAAGGCACCCTTGTAACGGGAGAGTTCAGCACACAATGCTTACGAGCATTCTCACCATGGGAAGGAACAAAACTGCACATTGACCAACACGAGTACATGAAGAAAGTGCATGAAGGAAAGAGAGAGCAGGAAGGCATGAGCCGAGGGAACAAGAGCATCGAAGGGGACGAAGCAAGCGAAGCAGAGAGTGTGGGAGAAGTAGAAGAGGACATGGAGGCCGAAGGAGTATTGGTCGGCAGTGTGCCGAAAGAACCACCCACAGAAGTGCGAGTGTGAGGAGCGTATGCGTGGGAGCAGACGACGCGGACATCATCATTTTTGAGAGGGGCACATGTAGTGGGGGAGTCAGGGGTAGGAGCGAGGAGCCAGGGAGGCTTAGTCAGCAGAAGGGATGGACTGACCGGGCGACACACGTAGAGTACATCATCACTGTACACCAGGGAGAGCACGGACCTGCACTATCCAAACAGTGTCACCATGTGGCCAGCACCTGCCCTCCAAATCGGCACACAATGGCTTCAGATGTCCATCACAGGGTATTGGACAACCTATAGATATGACAGCACAATTAGCAGTGAGTTCAGCAACTTGCACGATGTCAAAAAAGCACTGCTAGCTAATGGCAGCAGTCAGTACAGCAGATTTGAGCTGAAATGGCCGAACAGCTCACCTGCGTCGTCAAAACCGCTTCAAAATGACCACACATGCCCTCCTGGGACCCTCGGGCATCCATCCTGACGCAGTAGGATCAAGACGAGATCTAAAAATGTCAGTAGATCTGGGCAGAGAGGCTGCAAGCCCCTCATGCTACTCAGCATACCCATTTTGCCCTCTCGCCACATCTCGAAATCCCTCTGGAATGTTGCTAACACATACTGGTGGCAGGGGGTGCCTCCCAGATGGATGCGGAATGATGACAAACTCGTTATATTCAAAACGGCGCCCTTGCGATCATGGTACAAGGGCAAGAGCACATGCACTACAGCCATCTCCGAAACAGGAAGTTGCCACAACGCAGCGTGGCAAACACAACTAAACAATGCTCGCACACTACATGGACTCAAGGCTGCACTGGCAGCAATTATACTCATTTTATTCCAACATTTGGTATACTTTTTTCTATTGAGTCCTATATTCTTCACCCCTCCTAATCACACAGTGGAGCTTCAGGGGGTGTGTTGGAGATTGAATCACCCCAGTGTGATGTATATTTTGGTGCGATGTATACATGATTACATAAGCACTTAGAGTGCACTTAGTACTATACTTTTGGTACTATTCCCTCAGTAGTTGAGTCACTACTGAGGGTAAGCCTACATATATTTCATATTAGACTACTTACTGATACCTTGTAGCTGCCTACAGGTACATCAATATACATAGTAGTTGAGTCACTACTGAGGCTGCCTACAGCCCTTTTCTACAGGTTGTGCATCAGTAAATTCACCAGACTCTTAAATCATCTACTGGTGATGTACTGAATCTGCATTTCAGACATGATGTATACCTACAGCCATTGCAATCACAAGCATTGTGGACATGTCCAGGCCACACTTGTGATCAAAAGCACTGTGAACATGTGCATGGATAACCAATCACTTAAGTTCTGTCTTCATCCAGCTCCCTTTGTGATGAGCACACTTGCCATGCACTTACCTGCTGGCTTTACTTTGATTCTAATGTCCCACTTTGGTCCTTGTCTGATGCTTGATAAATCAAGTTCCTGTCCTACTTGTTCCTATCATTGTTCAACACAATCTGCTTGTTGGATGCCTCAAGGTCACGAGTATGTCCTTCTACCTTGGCTTTTGTCTCCTCATGTTGCTCCATGCCTAACTTCCAGTATCAGGTCTTCTCTCAGGCTCAGTATAATGAGATACAACAACCTACTTTGGTTTTTGTTATACTGTTTAAGAACTGGTGCCCTTGGCTGCCCCTCCCAAACCTGCAGGTGTGCTTCTAAATGCAATCATGGACTTGTTCCACTACTCATTACCCTGACACTACATTCAAGGTCACTGAGAGGGCACTTAAATGACTTACTTCATGTCTACCTGTCTTTGTTATCTTGTCACTCTAACACTATGCAAGCATCTGTCAAAGACATCATAACTCAATTTACAGAGGATGTTTTGCAAAAGAAGATAGGGTCTGTCAGCAGTCTCAGTGTCAAGGTCAGATACACAAAGTTGAACCTTGCCACTATGTTGCAGCCTATGACCCTGCTCATCCTGGCAAGTTTGTTTGTGACACATGCTACAGGTGGTACAAGAACAAACCTGCTACCACTGCCCACACCAACCATAACTGTAAGTGCTTTCTGCTCTGTCCAACTGACTTGAACTGAGATATCCTCAGCATTACCAAATCCACAGCATATATGTCAATCTGTAAGCACAGTGCAGTCATGAGGTGTGCCCATTCCCAGTGCTTTGTAAATGTCACTCCAGAGCTTATCTGTTTATAGCTTTGGTCAACCCTCCCCTAGTTGTGGCCATGTTGAATACCACTCTGAACCCTAGTAATACATCCAGGCTGATGCTTCCCCCAGCAATACCAATGGCACCACACAAGCCTGCTCCCCCTCATGGACCAAATATCCATGTGCCATCTGCTTGGAAGAATGACCCACAATGAGCAAATGCTGAAGCATCAGGTCACTTGGTGGCACTGCCACCAGGCTCTACTGGTTATGGCCCACAGCATATGCACTATGCTGCTCAATGAGAATGTTGGGCATGTATGACTCATAACCCACCACCTGCAGAGATGATATCATTGGAGTTGTGGGCAGTGTTTGAAGGTGGGAGAAAAAAGAAGAACCTAAGAGCCAACAACATTGGTGTAGGTTTTATTAACTCAAAATATAAGGTCGGTGCTGATCAAGTTTGACAGAGCATCTGTGAGGGACTGAAGGACATCGATGCACTGAGCACTACACAAGAGCTCACAGTCATAGTGCTAGATACTTTGATCCCACACATTAAAGCATACTTCCCTCAATTCCATTGGCAGGAGGACAAGTTCATTGTTTGTGACAACAAATGGGTTGATCTCACCAGACACCCAAGCCAGCAAGCATTCTTTTACAATGATTATCTGCATGCTAGTACTTGGAAAGGCTCAAAGGGCATGGTCTTCAAATCAAAACAGTTCATATTATTTGTCATTGTGCCCACAAGCCAATGGGAAGAATTCAAAAGGTTCCGAGAGAAGCTCCAGTCTAGCACACCTGACCATCTGCAAAACTTGATTCCCTTATCTCTCCCTTGTTCTACAGTCTCAACACCAGCAGTACCTCAACATGCAATGGCTTCTGAACTGTCTACACCTTTTTTCTCTCCAGGGAACTAGCACCAAGTAGTATTTTTGATTGCCCAATCTCATGTGATGTCTTACACCCTCAGCATGGAAATCAGGTAAGTCCAGTTGTAGCACAAACCTGCATCTGTTGACTGATGGTTGGATGCAGGATGCAGCAATGTCAACTGGTACTAGTGTGATGTCAAGCAAATGCCACCACCATCACAGTAGCAGCATGTCCAGTGGTTCTGCCCCACTTCCACCCCAGAAGAAAATTGCAACTGCTTTCTCCCCTCCTAACCATGATCAAATTAAGGAAGCATTACAGTCTGGGGGCACCTGCAAATTCAATTTAAAGACTGGTAAGTAGCCCTATCCACACAATAACATCAAAGTTGTCCAGTCCTTACATATTTCAGTGTTCCAGCAGAAGATCATCCAGGTGGACTTCTATGCCATCCTGACCTGCAATATCAATGATTTGGTGGCCAAGAAGGCTGCTTTTGATTTTAGGGATGCAGACCTTTCTTCTGGCAACATCCAGCTTGACATTTCTGCCAATGCACTCATTGGGGTTGGAGCATTTAAGACAGCCCAGAGGGTGCAGCTAATGCTCTTACCTCCCAGGGACTCAGGAATTGGGTTGTCTCTCAACCATTGCATTGTCCTCAAATGACCATACATTGATGATCAGTCCACCACAGCCAGACCACTGTTTACCCATTATGCTCTGCAAGATGAGTGTAACATACTCTATCTCAAAGCCAATGCTTTGTACTGGGTGAAAGCCCTTCTGCAGATGACATATCAGTTTATTGACTGTGCTATCAAAGAAGCCAAGGGACAGCCACCTTTTGAAGTCCCTTGCCTTCATTTTGTGGATGCAGGATTACTGTTTGCATACTCAGACATGCCACTGGCAACTGCAACTGTGGGGCCTGTCAGGCCCAGAGGGATGGTTAGTGTGGCCTACCTTGTCAAGGAATTCATCCCTGCATTGTTGGGTGAGTTTGTGAAGTATATTCACAATGGCAATGCAGCCCCTTGCTTCCTTATGGATATGAAGGCAGAGGAGATCACAGATTTTTTGGCATTCACACAGCATGTACAGTATATGAAGACTGGGGGCCAAGTATATATATCTGATTATCAAGGTATGTGTGGTTGTCATGGATCTGGCATGTACTTACATCAAACTAGGGAATGGGTCACTTTTGACAGATCCTCAGATCCTCACACATCCATAGGCACCTTTTTGAAGGATGTTTGTGGAGGTGATACTTTGTGAACCTAAGAGTGTGAACTCAGTCTTCAAGTCAGGATGAAGTCTATGTTCTATTAACCAATGTAAGAGTGTGAACTACCCAAAGGATAAGTGAAAATAGGCTATAGTATAGTAGGAACTACATTACCTCAGTCTTTGAGTCAGGACAAAGTCTGAGGCATAAGGAAAAAAGGAAGTGGTGGATGAGTATGGAAATATTACATAAGTGGGTCTTGCTGCACTCAACAGCAATTAACTCTGACACACCCCTTCAGCAAGTCTCCATTTAAGAAATAAGCCCATACCATGTGACCAATCCTCATGTAGGCAATAATATAGGCATGAATTTGGGGTGGCAATGACTCCATGGTGTTGCATTTAGGCAGGTGAGTGCTAAATAGGTTACCTCAGATGTTTGTTGTTGCATGCACATGATTTGTAAGCAGTCCATTGTTGATCGTTGTGATGTGACACCACAGCCTTGTGATGGGCTCATTTTCCTCCTACCCCCATCACCATGCCCCCTCCACTTGTGTCATCTCTCATTCCATGACTGTGGGTCCATAATGTTGCTCTGACACTGTTTCTTCCAGGATTGCAGTCATTTTGGCTGAGATAGAGAGACTTTTGCTGCTCAGGTGCTGGTTTTGACAGATAGGGTGTTTGCAGGTGAGAGCTCAGTTGTTGTAGGCATCATATCCATTCTCTGGATTCGGAGTGGGTGTGAGAACATTCTGATGGACTGGTTGGTGAGTCTAGGACCACCATTTGTTCAGATTTTGAGGTGAGAGCCTCAAAATGTGCTGAGCACTTCTTAGGCTCATTGAATGGCATTGGAGGCCAATTGTAATCAACATGTGGCTTGTTTGGGTGGTATTGGACATTCCTGTGTCTGCCCTCAATGTTTCAAGTGCCCAATTTGAGATCTGAGCTTGTTTGGTCTGTTTCTGTGCACATACAGCCTGCATCTGCAGCTGCAGGGGTAACCAGTGAGTGTGCAGGCATTGGCTCTGCTTTACTAGTCATACCTTGAGTGTTCACAGGTGGTGCACTTGCTATCACTTGTACAGGGACTGTAGTATCACTTTTTGGGACTCAGATACCAGGTGCTAGGGTCAAAGTGTCCTGGTTTTGACTGTACATGCATTTGAATGCATGCAAAGTCCTCATTAATGCAGTCTGTGTGTCCTTGAGTGACATGGCAGCAGTAGGGAGTTGAGGTTTGGACATAGGTATGTGTGTGGAGTCTGTGATCATTTGTGAGCAGATTGCTGACCATGTTTCTCCAGTAACAACCTTGTTTGGCACTTGATCAATTGTTGAACTGTATTGTAGATGGTTTTGGGTTCAAGCTGTGTGTGTTATGTTGTGCCCCCAGAACTTGTCAGGTGGAGCATACATGCAGGTGGTGCATTTGGCTACATTGCTTTGCATTTTGCCTCAGGCTTCTCATAGTGGTTCCCCTTGTACACAAGGTGGGTGTTTGACTCCATCAAGCCATATTCACCTCTGCCTTTGGTAACAAGGAACTTAGGACCTTCACTGGTGCTAATTTCAGCCTGGGAGAAAGCTTGTTCTGTTGGGCCAGGCCTCTTGTTGTTTAGCTAGTGGTGTGTCCAAGATACCACTTGTAGGTCTTTACTCATAGCTGAGTAGGGCTGATTGAGCATGTGGGAGTTGTCAGAATAGGATGTAGATGGGTTTGTCTCATTTGGTGGTTCCCCTTTGTAATTTGGTTGGCATGCTATGCTTGAACATTGTATGTGGGCTGTGAGAGGGCTATATGATGTGTGCATGGCAGGCTGTTGAGTGCATGTTCTGGTGGCAAGCTTGTACAGAGTGTTGTGCTGATAAGTGACTCTGACAGTTGTCTGTCCAGCAGTTAAACTGCACTTGTTCCATTTGAAGGTGGTCATTATTCCTTGGCTGGCAAGGCATGCAATTGAGAGCAGATTTGAGGTGAGGTTTGGCACATAGTAGATGTCATGTAGGATGACATGGCCTTCTCCCTTGTTCCCCAGTTCTGTATTGAGAACTATTTGGCCAACTCCAACTGTGATTGGCTGTGTAGGTACAAGCTGTTTGTATGTGATGAACCAACTGTGTTGACAGCACATGTGTGCAGAGGCTCTGGAGTCTAGTATCCAGTGTGTGTGAGGGATGTTGCTGTGTGTGTTTGCTATGAAGAGGCAAAGTGGCATGTCATGCACAGAGGATGTGTGAGTGAAGTTTGCTAAGTGTTTGTCTTTCTCCTTATCTCCTGATTTTCCCTTGTGTTCACATGTCATGTTAGTTCCAGCCTCATTGGCTTTCTTCTTATGACATTCATCTTCACCATGTCCCTTCTTTTTACAGTACCCACATTTCAATTTTCTCTTGTTGTCTTCCACATTTGACTTTGGATGTGCAAATGTGCATGCAACAAGTGTGCTTTGCCCACTGGAGGCAAGCTGTTGTGACTTCTCCTCAATTAGCACTTGAGATATCATGGAGTCAATGGAAAGCTTGTCATTTGAGGACATAAAATGGTGTGGAGTGTTGCATAGGAAGGTGGTAAGGAAATTACCATGGCTATTGCTACAAGGGAGTCATTGAGGGATTGACCGAGCGACTTTAGTATGTGCACTTTTTGCCACATAGCATTTAGCTGGTTTTGCATTGGACTGTCCTCTGAGAGTGTCCCATGGAAGAGCTCACCTATGAGATAGGCTATGGTCTGCTTGCCATGCCCTTCATACTGCTGACATAACTTTTTCCAGATTTCTGCTGCTGTCAGTGCATGTAGAACTCCTGTTAAGGGTTCATCCTTCAGAGTCAGAATGATTTGGGCATGCACTTCCTTGTCTCTGATCATCCAGTTGGCATGGCTGATGGGGTCAGTTTTTGGGTCTGGTGCAGTAGTCATGTTTCCTCCAATGACCTCCCACAGATCTTGTATGTTGAGAATCATACAGATCCTGACCTTCCATGTCTGGAAATTTGAGCCATCATCTTCTAGTGATGGGATGTCATAGAGATGACTTGAGGCCTGTTTTGCTTTCACTGACAAGATAGTAGAGGGTGTGGAAGTGGGCACTGTAGAAGCTGATGGGTTGGACATCTCTTTAGGCTTAAACTATAACTGGTGTACTCTTGGTTTTTTAGTTATGCATGAGTGGGGCTCATAACCTTTTGAAGGATGTTTGTGGAGGTGATACTTTGTGAACCTAAGAGTGTGAACTCAGTCTTTGAGTCAGGATGAAGTCTATGTTCTATTAACCAACCTAAGAGTGTGAACTACCCAAAGGATAAGTGAAAATAGGCTATAGTATAGTAGGAACTACATTACCTCAGTCTTCAAGTCAGGACAAAGTCTGAGGCATAAGGAAAAAAGGAAGTGGTGGATGAGTATGGCAATATTACATAAGCAGGTCTCGCTGCACTCAACAGCAATTAACTCCAACACACCTTTTGCCTGGTCACACCCTCATTAACTTTTTGCTCATACCTTCCCCTCTTTTTAGGGATGTTGGTGAAGGTCAGAAACTTTTCAGTGAGGGGAATATAGAGAACAGGGTAGCACTTTTCAAGAACCAACATATTTGCAACAAGTTTTGTAGGTGGGAAGGGTTTCAACTGAGGGCATTCTGCTGTGGATCAGAATCCAACTGCACAACAATTTAGATACATTGCTTTACATATTTTACATATCATGTGCTTCAGAGACCTATGAAAATTGACATGATGATGTTTTGACTTCTTGCCACTAGGAATTATAAGATAGGGAATTACAAGATATTGGTTTTTAGATGTCTCATTATTGGAGAATTCAAAAATATAAAGAAAGTATATATTGGACTTTAGGCATTTGGACTTCCTGGGGTCTCAACCAAAGTCAGTTGCCAAAAATGGATAAGGCGACTGGATGTTTGTAGCGTGCACATCTGGCTTTCCATACAGGTGAGTGGTGAGAAGTTATGGTTGACCGAAGTTGGGGTGTGTTTTTGACATAATTTTCCCACGATGGCAACCTTACTGAAAACGAGAGTAAATGCTCAGAATAATCTGATAACGTGCATGAATAGGGATGAGGACGGTAGAAATAAAAGGATTGCAACAACGAGACGTGCGAAATCACTGTGCACCCGGCAGCAATGTCCTCGTACCGGGACTTGAGTCTTGCAAGTGGTCAGTCATACCAGAGCGAAAGTCTTAAGTTGAACGTAGATGGACCGACAACGCACACAAGACTTGTAACCCACTTCTAGCGCAGGAGAAATACCCTCTAACCAAACCATCATGTTGAACCATTGCCTCATACCACGGCAATCTGCTGGAGAACATATGCACCCAACCCTTTCGGCTTCTGCGAGTGCATTCTCCCAAGCGCTGTTATGAGAAGGAAATGCGTCCCAGTACTTGCCAATGATATTACTGAGGATAGATGCTATCCTGGGGGTCCTGAACGTGGGTGGAGTACGCCCATGAGATGCGAACAACTCTGCTACACCCTTGGAGTTGACGATTAACCAGGCGATTGTGCAAACGCGCTGTTTGGGTGTAGCACTGTGCATTCTTTCGTTCCTACTTCCATGGCTTCCTGTCACGGTCGGATATCGTTGCTGAGCGATGCGACGACGCAGAGCTGACTGAGCATCAGCCCATTCACTTCCAGAAAGCTCCTTCGGTCGCATCCAAAAAGGCATTCGTTTCTCACGAACCCACGCTTCATCGCCATCGACCCACAGCCACACGTCGTCGTCTACAAGCCCCTCGATTATTTGGAGCCGTAAGTGTTTTCCCTCCGATGTGGGGTTACAACACACCCCAACCATTACTGCTTCAATGACGCTGAAGATGAACAGCATCCTCCAGTCCGGTTCATCTATCAGCTCCTCTTCAGACCTCTGGATAAACCGTTCGCCGTCTGCCGAGGCACTGTTCCTAATAGATCACTCTCATCATCGATCGAAAGGCTGTACCTACGCGACGGAGCCTACTCACCTTATGGTAGGAACTTGGGACATACCGATGTCGACCGCGATGATGGTTCCACCAAGACTCTCCACACCACCTATGGAATGTGAGCGCCATACACCTTCCTTCGCAGTGTTCTTTGGTGCAGAGGGATCACTAAAAGTGGGCACCAGCGACTCTAGCAGAGTCGGGTGCCAGAGGTGCTGTGTGGCTGCAGGGACAGGTGGATCACTATCGGTCAGTCTGCTGCAGTGTCCATTTTCTAAAGATGATGGGATGTTACTAATGGACATCAGAGGTGGGGAAGTTGTCCTGTCGGAATAGTTGGTGAGGGGAAATCGATCGTGCAAAAGAACCTGATAGCACGGCTCTTATATACGAGAGTAAGCGATGCTAAGTTGTTTTGGAGAGGCTGTCCTAATTTCCAACTAACTTTCGGACCCAATCCCCAGTTACTTGTTGTGCTCACACCTCCACGCACATGCTATCCTCAGCCGTGCACTCAGTTGGCAGTGCTAATACATATGAGGCCTAGTTTTTACAAGGGCTTCTTACCCGGGACTCAACGCAATTATTAACAGATATGCAGCTGATAACTCTACCATCACTGCTTTAGCCGAAGAAGCCGCCAAAGGAAACAAGCAATTCGTGGGAGGGAGCCGAAGGCGTTGCAGATACCGTGAATAAATGCACTTGTGCGAGTGTAAGGACTCTTACTCGCTCAACGTCGAGTCGCCGTCACAGCAAATATACGGCACGCGTTGAGACGCATCACGCGGCTTCATGCGTCATGCGTCACAGAGGAAAGCAGGAGCTTATAAGAGACCACATCCACACTGATATGGTAAGAAAACGAGTGCGACAAGCTAATGTAAGTGTTGTCGGTGCGGATTTTCCAGCTGTATGGACAGCGTTACGGTAAAGGTATTACCCTGTAATAAGGCCAACGGAGTTCGTCACATTTGATATTATCTGCGGTGTGAACATAAGCGTAGGATTGACATACTACACTGATATCCTATTCTCGGTACTCGAGCATCCACGCAGCAGAGTCATCAGTTACGCATACCTTGGCTAAGCGGATGAATTATAAGATGAACCGGATTTGCGCGGTCCATGTTGACTAGCGGTCGAAAATGGAAGAGTGAAGGGGCTGCTCCCCATCTCACCCATAAATCGTGATTGATAGCGGATGAAGCAGGAACTTCAAAAGGCGCCGCTACCTTGGCATCTTCGATAGCACATCAATAAACTGGTATGTTATTTGTACAAGGGCTTTTGCCCAGTACAGAGCGTTGGCTTCGTGATAGAGTATATTGCATTCGTCTTGTAAAGCATAGCGGGCGAATGGGAATCTGGTATCGTGAGCAGGTAGAATGCTCTGCACTACTCACTCGGTGCTGCTCGTGATTTAGTGACGAGTAGAGCGGCCAGTAAAGCAAAATGTCTGATAAGGAAGTACAGAAACCAGTAATCTTGCTTTCCTGGAGGGAACTTACAACTTCATCATACCACGAATCATCGGGAGTCTATGGTCGAGCCTTCAAGGGGGGAAAGACGTTGAAAATTTACCATGCAGAGAATAGACTCACCAGCACAACACCCGTGCCCCTTATTCCTCGCGGAACTTGTGTTGTAATCAGCCCGGTTGCGACTCGGAACGCGGACCATGCCCACAGAAAAGCACAACTTTACTTGATTACTCACTTGACATCTCAATTTGTGGTTAACAACTACGCAGGTGAAACAGAGGACATTACACTTGGCGGTTGTGTTTCGGGGGAACGTGAGGCTCTTGAGAATGACGATCTCCACCTCGACGGACCCATCGGATGGGTACCGATCTTCATTTAGCAGTCAAGAGGTGGGGCTGCCTCTTGGGTGGCCAAATATTATAGTGAACATCCTGAACTTAGCTTTCCACCATGGAGCGAACGCCATTAGAAGCAAGTGCCACCCTGACTTGCGCGAACCAGACGATGAGGCGAGCCCTTGTGGTACACCGGTTACTCGTCATACACACCTATCGAAGATTTGGGAGAGGATTTTATGCCGCACAATAGCTCCTAAAATCGCTGCCATGGTCGGACCCCCGTTGCGTGCAGCCTCCAGTTCGGGACGTTGGTCTGGTCTTGCCCATTACCACAATGCATCACAGCACGAGACTGAGACTGCAACTAAGTAACTCGTCCTGCAATTCCCATACCATGCGATTCTTGAGATCTTGAGAATGCGTGAGGTGGAGTTGGGCACCAGGTCCCACCGGCGGTTGTCGCGGAAGCCAAGGAGTACATCGCTGAAGGAATCGGAGAATTCTTGCATCTAACATGGGGCCCTGACTCATAAAGACACACGCCGCCTTTTCTGCAGAAGGTGTAGTGTGGGTATACACTGAAAGGCAGGAAATTCGAGATACAAGTCTAATGAACACAGCAGAGAACAGAGCAAGTTGTATAAAGGAAGACGGAGATATCTGGAAGTCGCCTGTTCTTTCGCTACAACATCGTGGCATGATGCAGATCATGATCAACACGGACGCCGAAGCGACGAGTGGGACGACATCAAATGTGTTCGTCAGCTACTGGATCGAATGCTTCCTGCTCCTCAGCAGAGCAAAGACGCCCATCATGATGGGGCAAGACCTCAGTGTCGTTAATGATAGGCTGTACCGACACGGCCAAGGTGCTATATCAGTGAACAAGAAGTACATAAGGCTCACTCTCACCTGCCTACTCTCCGAGCGATCCCTCGCAGCCAAGGTTACGGCCTCAGCCCCGTTGAGTTCAGGTGGGCATCGCAGTCCCCTTCTATCAGCAATCCAAATATTTAACTTGTGCATGCCTGACAGTATCAGCGGGAATATCAACGTAGGGAACATGGTGGCCACTATGAGGCCGCATGCGAGAGCCGGAGAGTCTGCTATCACGACAATTTCGAAGTTGCGAATGATGATGATGCCGAAGCGGGGGATAGCCGCAAGGATAGAAAAAGGACGGTGACCCATGGCGTTGATACGCTCCTACACGGCTTGGTGAACATGAGTACGTGGAGGAGAGAATGCTGGCTTACCCGTAACTCCTCAGCTGTCAACCTGCTGTAACGCAAGTGCAACCACTCTGCCATGGTGAGACACACCAGTGCACCGAGCACTATGTATTCGTTGTCGGTGCGAATGTTTGGGCTGCATAGACAATGTTGAGGTAACAGCAATACATGTAGTAACCAAAGCATACTTCAGGTAGGTTCGATACTGTCTGCAGATGAGAAGACATCGTAGAGATAGGAAGAGGGAGTGACATACTGCATCAATATCCCATTCCCAGTACTCGACCAAGTATGCTACGACGTCAGCGTAATCGTCCATAGCGTGTATGTTGGCGAAAGGCGTGAGTTGCAGAATGAATTGGATAGCAAGATCCATAGCTGGCTAGCAGTGGGGGAGAGATGCTGGTTTCCATCGTCTCCTTTTAAATTGCGGGAGGTGAATGACGCGCTAGTGATAGAAAATGTTGACGGAAACCACCAGGTACCTTCGGACGGCAGACACCACACATACAAATGAGGAGGAGGATGTCTGTATATGGGAAATTTCTTGATAAGGCAACAAATCTGGATGCATGTCAGTGCTCTTATGAGACACTGGCCCTTAGCTGGCTTCAACCACTGCAAGCATTTCACAATTTTTCTTGCTAAAATATGTTGAAAAAATGCAAAGAAGACACTGGGGGCATTATCCAATATTTGAGCCAATAACAGTAAAAGAACATGAAAGAAAGAGATACTATGTTTAAGAAGATTAAATGTTTTTATCATGTTCTCTTTGTGTTTTGAAACATAGTATCTGCTTTTTCAATGTTTTATTTACTAAACATTGGTTTTTGCCCCCAGTGAGAGATACTCTTTTATTTGGGCTGTGTTCACATAAAAAATGCAAATATAATATTTTGTTTTCTTTGTCTTTTCTGTGCAAAAAAATGAATTGATGGTAGTGCTGATTAGCTTCCATGCTAATGGGTATTACCATCAATCAATGTTTTGTGGAAAGTCATGCAAAGAAAAGAAAATATTATTTTTGCCTTTTCTCTTTGAAAACAGCTGTCAAAAAAGAGTATCACTTTCTTCAATTTTTTCAGCATGTGTTCTGAAGAAAAATTGTGAAATGCTTGCAGTGAATGTTCTCTGGCAGCTACTCATATGACAAGCAGGAGGATGAGGAGGATGTTGGGAAATTTCCATAAAAGGGAAACAATGTATTACTGCCCTGACACAGCATGTGCCCTCATTTTGGTTCTTCACAGAATACACAAGGGTATGTAGTTGACTGGCATGACCCTGGTATGAGGAGGATGTCCCTACATAGAAATTATCCAGAACAAGACATACCTCACTTTGCTTTGGTGGTCTTGTGTGCAAGGTAGTATGTTTTCATTTTATTTGCTAATAAGATAATTACAGTAATGATTCATGAAAAGGTAACATTCATAGTTGTCTTTTCTGATGGTGAATGTGAGAGAATGCAGTATATAGTTGGCCATGGCTGAGGACAGGTTTTGTGAGGTCAACTCCAATGGTGTTGAGAGTGAGTCCTTGGCAACTGTAGGTCTGAGCATCTGCAAACTCACAAGTTGACTACTCAGTCTCTATAGTCCTATGTAGTTCAGGTTGTGCATGTAGTGCTGTAGCTTGCCTTCTGTTTACTGAGGACTCAGTAGTAGTGCATTTCCTACAGAGCCATGGGTAGTGTCATAGCACTGTAGCCATTAGGCTCCATGTAGTCCAATCCTGGCTACATAGCACTGTAGTTGTCTGTAGTGTGTGTAGCATCATGGCAATTGACTGACTATGCCACCTACATAGTAGCCATAGCTGCACTCACAAGATATTGAAATATTGAATCTGTTCACCAGTATTCACAACCATACAGATTCACATGGCACATGAAAAAAGTGAATCAATTCAAAGCTAGTAGACATTGACATGAGTCTGAGATATCTTAATTCATTATAGGCCCTCCCTAATCCATCATGAAATCCACTAAGTCAAGACTGTATGTTGTGTTGGCAGTAGCAGAGTCACTCGCAGTATTGCTGGTGTGTTGGCTAGTTGGTCCATGACAAGTCAAGAAACCCAACAATGTAATATGTTAAGAACTTACTGAGCAGCTTCAAGGAGGTCACACTGAAGTCTATCCAATGTGTTGCTGTTCATCATCTCATTGAACCTCTGCCAACTCTCAAGATTCTTGAGATGGTGCTGGTAAACATCTACATATTTCACTGCTTGGAATGTGACAATGGAATGTTCACCAGTCACCCACTCATCAATGGCACATTGAATCTACTAATGTCAGTACAACCTGCAGTGGAAACATGACTGAGAGCACTCACTGTGGTTAGAATGAAGGCAAGTAGTGGCAGTGGAAGTGGATCAAAGTATTCATGATAACAAACACCCTCTGCCCTACTGTCTGTGAACCACTGCAATATGATAAGTTTAGTGATCAATGGGTGCTTGTACATTGTACCAGGCTTGGTGTGGTCACTAGGGTCCTACCTTCTTGTTAATACAGTAATGAAACAATGATAAGATCATACTTACCAAGTATGCAAAGGCTGATTTCTTCAACAGTCATCCCACAAGTGCATGGTTGGCCTGCTTGACCTGTTCCAGTTCGTTTGCAGTGTATCCAAGGCAATCCTCCAGTGACTTGAACCCATATGCATTAGAGAGGTTCCTGTGGGCTATTTCCTTTAGTTGACCATGGAGTTGAAAAATACAATCCTTGATCTGCAAGAGGTGAGCAATGGAATACAGAGACACAGGGCATAATTCACACCAAGTCTCACTCCCTCTGGCCTATGTCCACTTCAATCTGTGATTGTTGAGAAGTGCTCTCAACAGCCTGGATGACCATTGAGTCAATATCACCTGAGATGTCAGGGAAAGGATTCAAAGTAGCAATCAAGCATTTGAAATGTACACATGCAAGATTTACAACATGTTTGAGGTCTGAGTCCAGGTTGCAAGTGCTTTGTTCATGACTTCTATGCAGACATTTCTGTGAGGGCTCATCCTGAGCTGAATGACCAGCATCATTGAATAGATGACTGGAGGTCTGTGTGTGGAGGGTGAGTTAGCATATGGATGAGCACTGAAAGTTACCTTCTTGCATGAATCAGTAATGATGGGCTTGTGAGGATAAACAGTATCAGGAGTGTCTCTAACACACTTTGTTCCCACACTTAGTGAGTGTGAAGTCACTGGATTGCACCCAGTTACCAACTGCCTTGGGGTTTGCAGGACTTCCAGTTGGGTTGTTGGGTTGGGGTTCAGGTGGGATTGACTTGCCAGGGTCAGTGGGATATTGTCTGAAGGGAATTTCCACATGGTTTGGGACACAAGCCAGGCATTCCTGCTTTGGGATGACTGGCAAGATGGGTCTGCAGTACTGACATGACAAGACATGATCTAGAGTATGGCATGTGTTAGTTCTCATACTCCAATGCAGAGGGGAACCAAACCATGGTTGACAATGGCAGCATTATGACACTATTTGCTGACTCATCTGCAGCAGCCACATGATCATATGCTGCATCTTCACCCTCTCCCATACCTCTGTCCTGAGGGTTGCTGCTACCTAAATGTGGATATGAGGTCACTGGGAATGGCATCTGGTCATCATCAGCAGTGCCAAATGGTGACCAGTTGTCTCATGAACAAAGCAAATGGGCAGAGCTGTTATCAGTCCACAAATCCCTGTCAGCAGCAAGATCTTCTCCCATTGTTGACATGTGAATTGAAGGACTTGACATCTGTGATGACACCCATGAAGTGTTGCCCAATGGAATTGAGAGTTGAGGCTTTGATCCTGCCACTGCAAAGTCCCCTCCATCATCAAAGGTGCAACTGAGCCATGATTGTTCTGCTTGCCTTGCCTGTCCTACCTGCTTTTGGAGCTGCAAGTTTCTTGTAGCTAATTCATTCCCTAGTCATGAGGATCTATGTGAGCTTTCATGGTATCTATATGCTCCAAGGTAATGACTTACTGAATGCTTGTGAGTGCTCCATTGGCTTGGACACCCTGTTACCTTGACCATAAGTCTGGACCTGGTCCATTAGGAAGTCTGCATTTTCAAGTCCACCTTCACTGCTTTCATCCATGGAGTCTGGAGGGAGGAGGGCAGTTGTTGACAGAGTCATGAATCACAGTGAATGTGGGTGTGGGGGTTGCTGACAGAGTTGTGAGTAAATAAATAGTGTTGGAGTTCCTGCATGTCCAAACAACTTCAGCTGTCAGTCCTACCCTGAGATGTCTGGTTGAACTTAGAATGATCAGACTGACCATGTAAATATGCTATGACATTCCAGGTTAACAGTCCTGCTTGAACTTAGAGTCAGAGTGACATACTTAAATAAATATGCTATGACAATCCAGGTTAACTTGAAGTCTCAAACCATGCTGCAGTGTCACTTTTGTAGTGCAAATTTTCCAGATTGTTCTTTGATGCATCGACACCAAGGCCATGCACCTGCATGCCACAGAGGTCATGATCAGCTATTAGACAATATCTGGGCTGCTTGAAAGACTGCACTCACCTCTCACCTTCAACAAAGCAATGTGGTTGACCACTTTGCTGTAGATAGCAATGACCTGACCCATTTCAATGCTGACAGTGGTCTTGTGCATAATGACCAGCTAGTGGACCAATGGGTGCAAGTTGAAGACTTACCTGATGATGACTGGAGAGGCAAGATGTAGAGGGAAGGGTGTCCATTGAACATGAAAGCAGGGGCTGGCCATGGATCTGCTTCAACTCTATTTGAGACTGTCCATGATGAGGAGGTTCTCAAGGCTGGGGAGATATGGGGCCCTTTCAAGAGTGGGGAAGAATGGGAACTGGTGAAATGGTTGATAAAGAATGTAGGCCATGACCAGGCAGACCAGTTCTTGCAGCTGAACATTGTATGTCACTCATTGGGATGGCTCAGATGAAAGGTTTACTTACTTGAGTGTAAATCTATTGACAGATACAAAGCAAACTTGAACCTTCCTTCCAGAACAAGACTGACCTCTTGAATGCAGTTGACTGCTTGCCCCAAAGTGCTGAGTGGAAGTGCAAGTGCATCACATTGACAGGTGATGTGTGTGACAAGGATGGAAAACCCAAGACCAAAGAGCTTGAGTTGTGGTTCCAAGACCCTGTTGAATGCATGCATGAGTTGATTGGAAATCTGACCTTCATGGATACTATGAAGTATGCACCAGAACATCTATACACCAGTCCAGAAGGAGAAAACTGGGTGATAAATGAGATGTGGACAGCAGACTGGTGGTGGGACATGCAGGTGAGCCAGCACTTCCTGATGTGCAATAAATATGGACCATTAATCAGTTTCACTGACACACAGTTACACCTACCTGAAGGAGCGACCATTGCTCCAGTCATACTAGCCTCTGACAAGACCCAATTGTTGCAGTTGAGGGGTGATAAATCTGCATGGCCCATGTACCTGACAATTGGAAACATCAACAAAGATCTGCACAGTCAGGTCTCATCACATTCAACTATGTTGCTAGGTTACATACCTGTTGGGCACTTTGATATCTTCTCAGAGAAAATGTGACCTGTGGCTCAATACCAACTATTTCATCACTGCATGGTGTCAATACTTGCAGCATTGGTGACTGCAGGTGAGTCTGGTGCTTACATGACATGTGCTGACTCAACAATTTGCTGGATCTTCCCAATCTTGGCAGCATATGTCACTGACTACCCAGAACAGTGCCTTGTTGCATGCTGTATGGAGAACCATTGTCTGCTATGCAAGATTGAACCAAATTCAAGAGAAAAAAACTTACAATGTCAGAAACATGACAAGGAGGAATCACTCAACCTTCTCATATGTCATGAACACCAATCATCCACTGCACTTAGGCAGGAGATGAAGACATTAGGGCTGTGAGCTGTGTACCCACCATTCTGGATGAATCTACCACACTCAGATATCTTCCAGGTGTTCACACCTGATCTGTTGCATCAGCTGCACAAAGGTGTCTTCAAGGAACACCTAGTGAAATGGTGTGTCACAATAATTGGTGATGAAGAGATGGATGCACACTTCAAAAGTATGATGATGCACCATGGACTATGACATTTCAAGAATGGAATTTCATCAGTAACACAATGGACAGGGAAAGAACACAAGGAGATGGAGAAAGTATTCCTGGGCCTTGTTGCAAATGGTGTAGACCCCCAACTGGTGTGAGCTGTGTGTGCAGTTACTGACTTCATTTTCTATTCTTCCCTGCACTCACATATGACACAAACTCTTGAAGCCCTTGGAAGGGCACTAGATGATTTTCATGCAGAAAAGGGTATCTTTATTGAGCTTGGTGGTTGGCAAGCAACACACTTCAACATACTTACATAAAGTGCACTTGATGCAGCACTATGTTGAATTGATCAAGCACTTTGGATCTGCAGATGGTTTCAACACAGAGAGCCCTGAGCACCTTCACATCAATTATGCTAAGGAGGCTTACTGTGCGAGTAACAAGAAGGATTTTGTCACTCAGATGACTTTCTGGCTGTGCAGACAGGAATCAATTGATTGATTTGATGCATATCTTGAATGGAAGAGAAGCTGGGAGAGCTCCTGGGTGCCAGCAGAAGTTGGGGAGGAGAGTAATGAGGGAGGCACCAGTGAGACCAGAGCAGAGAGTAGAGAGAGAGATGTCAATGCAGAAGAGGGAGAGCCTGAGATCATCAGTGTCACACATGGTGAGGCTGGTCATCATGATGCAATTGCTGATGCACAGCCAAAGACTGCCTTAATGCAGTTATTGTCTTCACACCCATGGCATCTATGATGAATTCCAGCATGGAAGATTATATCCAACCAACATGCTACCTACTTCCTCAATGCTCTTACTGGCTTCCTTCATGCACATGGCTGCCAGTACACTCTGCATCCCACTGATCTGTTCAACTTGTATTCTCATCTAGTTTTTCAGCTTCCAGTAGTGGCTGAGGTGACAGCAGGCAGGAGGAAAAATATTGTAAGGGCTAGCCCACCCTTTATGCATGGTCCCTATCACACAACAGATCCAGCACATCTTGATTTCACATTCATTCACACCAGTGACCCAAACCCATGCACTGATGGGACCTGCTTAGAAGGTAAGTGAATGCAGACTCACAATGCACAGTATCAAAACCCTCATGTCTCACAGGCCTTCATATTGCACAAGTACAGGTGATTTTCACCCTCCCTCACTACTACCCCAAAGCTCTACTGGTCTGGAATCTGACTCCCCTTGCTTATATTGAATGGTTCATGCCTTTCCACTCCCATGAGCCTGCTAGTGATATGTACATCATCTCATGTTCAACACACATGCAGTGTTGTTTCACTGAGATTATACCTGTTGAGTGCATCATACACAGTTGCCACTTAATACCTGACTTTGGAAAGGAGAAGGACAGCAGGTGGATGGCAGCAAATGTGGGCTTGGTGTGTGATCAGTTCTTTGTGAATCCATACATCAACTATCATACCTTTTGTCTTATGAAGCTTGGACATAGAAATTGTATCTGATGGTAGCAGCATTTCCAAAATATGATTAACATATCATAGACTTAATATACTACAAAGTGCCCCTCCTCATCAGTATAGTAATGTTCATCAATAGCTGTCAAACCCCAGTGAAAAAGATATGGCTATGGTTGTGTGAATAGAACAGTCATTGTTCCAACCCAGGGGTACTAACCTCAAAGGTGGCAGTCCAACAGAGGATTGCAGCATGCTATAAACAGAATGGAATGTAGGTTGAGCTGGAGATATGTACAAGCTGAGAGGGTGGACCTACTTTGGCATAAATCTCATATATGTGGAAAGCAAAGGCTGTAAAGAGGGGAACAAGTCATGAGACAGAGACAAAGGTGGTGGTAATATGGCCAGGGGTGTCTTGAAGCCAATTCAGTAGTCATACAGTCTCCACATCACTTACAGGGTGCCAGGTGCCCATTACAATGGGTGGGCTCATCAATAGATGCAACCCAAAGCCTCACCTCTCACTAACCAATGCACACCCAACCCAGTAGTGGGTACCACAGGAATCCTGACAGAAGGTGAGGACATAGTGCTCATACAATTTGAAGTTCTATACCTGTGGAAAAAGATGGACACTTTCATAGACAAGTAAGTGTGGAGGGATGGTGTTTTGATCGACTGGGTGAAGCAATTCATGTTCCTGAAAAATAGATGCCACTGAATCAACCTGGTGAGTAAATTAGCATCATGGTGGACATTAGCAGACCACTCACCACAGGTGGTACAGGGAACCATGACTGCAACAACTCATCCAATGCATTCAGCCATTCAATGAAGGTCCCCCAAATACAGTCAATTTCCTTGCTGCTCTCTGCCATGAGGATTGCCTTGGACTTTGTAACTTGAAAGATGAGTGAACAGGCCCAGGCTAGGCTGCCAGTGGGGGAGGTTGAAAATGGAGTTGGCAGTGCTCCAGGTGGCCATGCCACACTTCTGTTAGACTCATAGCTATGCAGGCTACAGAGGAGTGGAGAGAAACATCATGATATGTAGTATGATAGTCCCATATAGTGCCATGTAGGCACTGTCAGACTATGTTGGGCTATGTAGTAAACATTGCACTACAGAGTCCTAGATAGGAAATTCTTACTATGTTGGTCTCTGTAGCCAGCAGCCCACTACAGGGAAAAAGTCAGTTTCCAGATGAGAGGAAACTGATGCCATAAGAGAGTTCATCATCAGTGTCTAAAGTTGTTACCATGATGAGTCAGAGATGATTGTCATAAGACAACTACCAAAGGCAAATGCCATAAGTGGTTGATTGATGACAACAAAAACAGAAAATAGGAATACCCCCAACACAATCACCACAAGGGGATAGCCAAAAAACAAATGAACACAGAGTAAGATGATGATTGATACAGTGCACCATGCAAAGAAGACATACCAAGATTGACATCAAGGCTGAATATGGATGAGTGCAAACAAGGACATAATGATTGCTGCAAGATGATGATCCTGACAACACGATCACCACAAGAGAACTGCAGAAATTGAAAAACAAATGGACAGAGAGTAAGATGACAATTGGTGTAGCAGCTGAAGATGAACATTGTAAGATGTCAGTCACTGCAGCATGCCATGCAGAAGAGACACACTGTTATAACCATGAAAGCAGCAAATGTCCATCACCCCATCATGATCTCACAGGGTAAGATGACAATCAATGTGGTGGCTGAAGATGAATGTCATAAGACAGCAATCAAGGTAGTACACCATGCCAAAAAGACACACCATTATGACCACAAAAGCAGCAACTACTGATCACCACATCATGGGTCTCAAAGAACAAATAGACACAGAGTAAAATGATGATCAGGGCACATATGCCTCCTGAACCACAACCATCCCCTTGTGGGAAAAATCCTTCCCCCAAACATCAGTGCCCATCATCAGAACCCTGCCCAGTCTGACTCTCAGACATCAGAAAGCACTTTCACTCATTCCCCAAAGGCATGTTCAAGGCTTGTTTCACACCTCCTGCCCTCCCCCAGTTTGTTCTTGCATACTTTGCATCTAACCCCTCCACATGGACCTGGACAACCAAGGATGGCCCCAACAAGGGCAAATCCTTCCAGGTCCCCACCATCCCAATAACTTGTGACAAGGCAGCACCTAAAGCCATCCATTGGATGGTTGCCACCTTCCACTTGTACAAGGCTCATCTTAATCCCATTGCCATTGACAAAGACAGTGGAAGGGTTAAACAGGGATGGCTAAGACTGTATCAAAACAATATGTACATTCATCTTTGAGGCCAACTAAAGACCCATACTCCACCCAAGCAGGTGTCCCCACCCACCTCCAAGCCACTCCCCCCCCCAATGCCCCAACCCAGAATGGGTCCCCTCTACCACTGCAAACCCACTTGAGCATGTGCTGGTGGAGCTGCAAAAAGAGCTTCAAGAACTTCAGGAAAGGTTTACCAATTACATCTCATCCCATGAGGCATGTTGCATGCACAGAAACCACTCACCCTCCCAGTCCTCACTGTCTGAGGATGGACACAATGACAATGTCCCCCCCAACCCCCCCCCTGTTCCACACCTCTACATTCTGAGTTCAGATGGGTCTGGAATCCCTGACCCCAACCCCCCCTCTTGGTTGATCACAGCATTATCCAACCCTGGCATCCCCCCCATGTTTAAGGAGGATGTTTTCTCCCCTGACCCCATTTCCAACAACCCACTTCCTAGTGAAGTAGTCTCAGCCATCAAACTGATTTTTGAGGGTGCCTCCCCTCTGTATCTTGGCTTACTCAGAGACAGGTCACTCATCCTAGCCACCACTGCCAGACATGATGCAGTGGTCACCACCCTCTGACTCCCACACAACCCCACCATTCCAACAGCTCGCCACTAAAATAGCTGTACTACTCACCCCACCACCCTCTCACCTGATTTCTTACTGTACTGTTCCCTCTGTATGACTTTGAGTAGCTAACCCCTCTCCCACTTCCTCACAGATCTGGCTGTCTGTACACAATAGCAGCAGTTCTTGTAGTCAGAGTTTCCCATGTTAGTGTCACCTTCCCCATTACTGGACAATTGTAGCCTGTATATTGCAACATAGGGTCATCATGACCCTCACACAATTAAATTCAGACTTAAAAAAAAAAAGACAATTGGTGCAGCATGCCACACCAAAAAGACATGCAAAGGGTAATGACAGAAGAAGTGATAGTCTCAATGTTGAATATGGATGAGGACAAACAAATGATTTCACTTTATTTGCTAAATAAGGTAGTTATAGTAATAATTCATGAAAAGTAACATTTGTAGTTGTATTTTTGGTTATTATTGAGTAAGATGTGGGCATGATTCTGATGGCAAATGTGGGAGAGTGCAGTATATAGTTGGCCATGGCTGAAGATGGGTTTTGTGAGGTCAACTCCAACAGTGTCAAGAGTGAGTCCTTGGCAGCTGTTGAATGTTGTCACATATGCAGGTGTGAGAGGAAACTGACAGCATATGAGAGTATGCCCCATATGAAGTTTGGAGTTAAATGTATGTAATTCATGGGATGAGGATGTTGTTGTTTGTTTTGTAATGTCATTCATCATCAGTGTCCAAAGTTGTTACCATGACAAGTTGGTTACCTAGAGCATTCACCACTACTCTACAGTTTTTTACTAAGGCATGGTCCAGAGAAAAATTGTGGATGAGGTGGTAGATGCTGCTGATGTGGATAGTTAGCGAGTGTGGTGGGAGTCCAGGTGGAGTATAGTGACCAACATAGTCCAAAACACTTTGTGGTGGTAAGAGACCTGTGTCCTCTGCCTCTGTAAGAGAATCTGTGGCTAAGTAGGTTTGATGTGGGCTGGTAAGACAACAAGGTATAGCAGTGTTGTATTTGTCAATTTGATAATTTGTTGGACAAAGTATTGCCCATTTTAAACAGGCTGATGGCTGATTGAGAATGTCATTGGGGAAGACATACTTGGTTAGTTTGTCATGATTGGCAGCTTTCATGAATATGTCTGTTGAAACCTCTGGCCTGTCACCATTGCCTACAGAGTTGACAAATGAAGCAAGTTCAGGATCTTGTGCATTTTGAATGGGAATTGTGAGGTGGAAGATCATGAATTCAGGCCAAAGGAAACATGATCAAATTGATGCATCAACTACTTGCTTACAAGATTCTCCACATATGATGGGACATGTTTGTTGAAAGTCTCCTAGCAAGACAATTGTCTTGCCACCAAAGGGAATATCATTTTGCATGATTTTGTGACAGATGTCATTGATGCACATTAGGATGGTGAAATTGGCCATGGGAGCCTCATCCCATATAATAAGACTTGTTTCCTTGATGAGTTCTGCATGAGGAGAATGCAGTTTGATTGATGATTCTAGGAATTCATTATATTCATTTACAGGCACCTACAGCATATTAGTGATGTGTTGGAGTTGGTGTTTGTATTACATACCTTAAACATTGAGTGCATTGTTCTTCCTCCAGGATATAGTAAAGCAGCAGAAGCAGCTGTAGTGGTGGGCAGTACAATGAAATTTAAAGAATGGAGTTTGTTGCATATGGCATTAACTAAGAAAGTTTTACCTGTTCCCACTTTCCCATCAATGAATGCATATAATGGTTTTTTGTGAACAGTGGCATGAACAATGGCATCAAATATTTCTTTCTGCTGTTGTGTCATATGAGCATAAGAATCCACTGTGACTTTGCTGAACAACCTAGTGTTCATCATCCATTTTAGTCTCTCACAGGTTACTTTGTTGCACACCTCACATGGTTGTGGCAATCCATAATCATGAAGGGTCTTTCCATGTTCCTCTAGTGCTTTCACAACAGACTGGAGTGCACTGTTGTGAGAAGTTTCTTCATCTTGTGTTTGGATGCAGAAGTCAAAAGAAAGTTCATCTTGGAAGTCTTGCCAAAGGGAAAGTGGCTGAGGTGTGCAGTCATTAATGAGAAGATGGACAAAAAGATACTGTAATTGGTGAGGTGTGTGTCGTGCATATGTAGCTTCTTGCATGGCATAGTGTGCTTCATTCTGGTCCATGAAAATACCAAGTGCCATAGCTGCTTCTTGGAAGGTGGCATAATGTCAACTGTCCATGGAGAAAGTGTCATTATAATTGGTAATAGCATGGCTTTGCAGTATAGTTTGGAGGTAAAATATTTCACCTTGTGATGGATGTATACTTTCTATATGACAGACATGGGGACATTTTGCATTTCAAAGTATTATGTTCATTCATGGGCTGCCAACCATGTTAGAGCATTCTTTGAAGATGGCAGCAACATTGTTTTCAGAAGCAGATGCTAAACAGAATAGAGTGTAGTACTCTATGTATGTGAGGTCACAGAATTGTCATGTTATCCCTAGGTTGTCATGGAAGTTTCCTTTGGGTTGCAGGAAGTAATGGTGTAGGAGGGACAATGTACTTTGAGGACCACCTGAGCTGTAGTATTGAAAATGGGATTGTGATGTAGGTAGATGAACAGGGAGGGCAGTTACTGCTGGGTTCTTGTGGGTGATGTGGTATCCTAAGATCTGCCAGACAGCTTCCCCCACTGAAAGATATCTACTATTCCAATAATCATTGATTTCATCAATGGGATTTTCTTTGGAATCTTCTGTGAGTTGAACATTGTAACAGGTGTAATCAGGACCTGATATGTATGAGCTAAGAATGGTAGGAGTTATGTGGCAAGTGACTTACCTTTGTGAACATATTTAAAGAGGTACTGAAAAATGTGTGATGTACCACACACTTTGAAGTTGAGATGACATTGAAATTTACATAGCAGCAGAAGGTTGTGGGCTACAATCATCTCATCACCTTCATGTCTTCATCAATAGTGAACATGGCCATCAGAATCCACAGTTGTTGTAGGCTGCAGTGGATGAGGATAGTTAAGCTGACAGCTGCATGATCCATCTGCCTGAGACATTTGGCAGTATGATGATGGTGGATGGTGTTGGGGAGGATGGTTATGAGTCATGAATGTCTTCACAAGTTGGGCATTGCCAGCAGGTACCTCACAATTTTCAGAATACTTTATTAAGATATGGGCATGAGGTAACCCATGTTTTTGGAATTCAACACAGTAGATGCAGTATTCAATGTGACTGGCATTGATGAACATGGATTTCAGTGCTTGCAAAAGTAGAGTTAACTTGCACTTGAAAACTCACGCTACTATGACAGGGAGATCAGCAAAGGTCTGCCCAGGTTGTAGGCAGGAGGAGATTTCAGGCCAAGCAGAATTACATGTCATTGTGATGAAGAATGTCAGGGTACTGAATGTAGCAGCAATTGCAAGGGAATCCAAAATTTGATTTGCAGCCCATCGATGAGAACCAAGGAAGGATGACAGAAGATAAATGTTATTGGAAGCTGTGATTTCTTTGCAGTCCATGAGTTGGGCATCTTCATGTCATATGTGTTCTTGGTTTTGTCAAATAAAATGCAGCTGCATTTCCAAGTTTTGGCTGAACATGTCAACAATGTATTCATTCATAAGATGTCTGAAGATTTCAAACTGGGGTTCACATAACAGACATGTGCAGTAGTGCCATAGTTGTGTTGTGGCTTGGTCAAATTCAGCTTGAGAAGACAAATTGACATTGGATATGTCAGAGGACATTACAAGACCCCACCCCAGAGTACCATGTGGGAATAATAAAGGGTAGGTTAGGGGTTCCCAAAGATGACTAACAGTAGGAATAGACTGAGTACCTCCAGAGCAATGGGACATGACTAGACATCAAGCTTGATTTTGTGAAGTAGTTGTATTTTCATATGACATTAACATGGCAACTTCATCCACACCAGTATCCTTCAGAATGAGGGAAGCAGTTGGATACTCCTGCAACAGCATTCAAAAATGTTGTAAGATGCTGATGAAAGGGTTAACCAACAAAAGTGCATTGCATATGGCATCTATCCATCCATCAGGTAATGTGGCAGCCCATTCAGCATGAGGTACATTCTGCATAAATCCATTGAAAAGCAACCAATGCACAGCTGAATTTGCATGGGTGGGTCAAATACAATGGTAGACACAACCCTGAATTGCAAGAAATGCAGGGAGATTTGTATTGTCAGGGAAGGGATGAGTAGTCTCCAGAGATGTGAATGAAAATATGAGGTTCAGTATGCAGGATAATGAAGAGATGTTGGGGTGTCATGTCAGCACTTCCATATCATGAGGCAGGGGAGGAAGAGCCATCACTTCAGACAGTCATGATCCCCTTGGACCACAACAAAAGCTGGGTCACTCACTGGTAAGTAAAATGATGTGGCAGTGAGGGCACTCATATCTACATCCATTATGCAGGGTCCCCCATTTCAATGTGGGTGTCATTATGGGACCTACACACCACAATGAAATGCTATCAATCTGTGTTGACATTCTCTACAAAAATACAGTAAGACTTATGTATTGGAACATTGTTGAATAGAACATATGACAATATAGTGTGAATATGATATGGGGATGAAAGACAGACCTGCAAGGGTGGTCTATAACATGGTCTTCTCTCATTAGAGCAGTCTCTGTACAAAACAAATCAGTATATGCCAATGTCACAGATGTTGAACAGAGTATCATACAGGAGAGGGTGTATGTCATTGAAGGGTGCATAACATTGATCAAGATTATAATCAAGAAATCCCTATTTCAAACATGAGATACATAAATTCATCTCTTGCAATAGGCAACAGAAACAAACTGTTATACATCATTGTATGCAATGTGTTTTGTCAAAGACAGATTTCTGTATCATGTTCTTTGTTGGAGATGTATGAGATGTGAGTTGGATTTGCTCAAAAATCCTAAGATTTATTGTTGTTTACAGACTCATTGCCTCATATGAAAGACAGTATATCATTGGCCAATGAGCAGCTGAAAGCAGTGGAAGACATAATAAATGAAGAGTTCAATGCATTCAAGACATATTATGAAAAATATGCACATATCTTGCTGAAGTTGTTGACAGTATGTCTCTCATCTTTGATAATCACATTGTACAATATGCTAAGACAATGTCTAGGGTTGTGAGGAAATCAGTATATGCAGCATGCAAGATCAGATGGAGATGTTACCTATGATGCTTTTGCTATGGGAAGAAATCCATCCAATGTCACCCTTTTATGAATCAGCAAATCATGCTATACATTTCATCATGGACATGCAAAACTGAAATGCAACATACACCCTGTCAGATTTTTTGTTGTTTTTGAGTGGTTTAGATTCTAATCAAGGAAGAAAATGCATATGCAGATTGAGTTATGCAGTGGGATGCATGTCCATCATTGGTTGTTTGTTGTGCTGTGTGGAGGATGTTAACTTCACATCATCTGCAGCAACAATGTACATTCAAGATACATGAAGTCTTCAATGTCAGCATTCCCAAGTGATAGTGATGGCATTTGGCACTGACAATACTGACTTACTGAGTGATATCAATATTGATCATTGCTTGCATATGATGAGGTGTGTAGATAGATTGAGCAATTGTAGTGGAGTTTGCAACTGAGTCATGCCACTAAGTCTTCTAGGATTTTTACAATAATTCATTATTTTCTGGATATTGTTGATGTTATCAATAGTCTCAAATACACAATAACAATTGTTATTGAGTACATTGTTGAAATCACAAATTGAAACAATAGTACAAAACAACAAACTATAGTTACAGTAAGAAAAAATGAATATCATTGTCTGCTGCCCTGTCAATGTTGTCAGAAGGTCTGGTACTCTCCACCTCAAACCCTGCATCATCAAGTGGATGAGAAACATGTATGCTTGGATGCATTATGTGATGTGGAATGCAAGAGATGGAAATAGGAGAAGCAAGTGAGCTACTAAATAGTTTTCATTGTTAAGGTTGCTACATACAATTAACAAAGACTACACACCTGGAGGTCTTGTGTTTTCCCAATGCTGAGGAATGAACCACATCTGCAGCTACATTGTTAACTGCAATAGTCATTCTGTCCAGGGATGCTATGTTGTAAATAGTTCTGAAGAACTGTAGAAGAGCATGCTGTGGAAATGATGTGATTTGATGGGGAAATGCAAAATGTTTGTCAAAGAGGCATCTTTGAATTGTACATGATTTGACTCAAGCACATAGTACCTCAGAAAATGTACCTGACAGTAGACATCATTCTACCACCCCAAACATAGTCTGAACATGATACTATGGTAGTTGTATTGCATTTGTCCATGGTAGTAGTGGATGATGACATGACATGTCCCAACCCTATAACAAAAGGTGCAGTGCAGGAAGGAATAATGAGTTCATAGGCATCACATGATGGATCTCTGGGTAGAAGGATAAAGTATGAAGCATGTAAAAGACCTTGTTCACAGGCAACAACAGACAGTAAGTAAGCTTTGGTGACAATAAAGGCCACTGTACCATCAGGCACAACAGTGTCATCAAAAGAACAATCTATGATGACTTGTGTTTGCAGAGAACTACCAATGGAGGCATTGAGAGTAGTGTTGTAGATGGTATAGCAGTTCTGCTGATGAATGTGGCCTTCTTCAGAGATGGAATGCAACAGCCATCAGAGACACAAAAAAAACTGAATGTTGTTAGCAATGACATGACAAATTACATTCTCACACCTGAGGTAATTTATAAACAGCCTGCAGTATACTTGCATACACATGATGTAACAAAAGACATCATGAGAACAATGAAAGAAATTTGATTTCTGACAGAGATCAGGGACATGACCTCTGTTAATGCAATGATTAATAACTGATCAGCTTTCCACAGAAAAGCAAGTATGATCTCTCCTAAGTTGCAAATATGCCTTATGGCAAATGCCACTGAAAGAGTATGGACTATGAAAGAAACTATGTATGTCTGGCCTTTCCCTTGGCTCTTGTCTTAGAGATCTCAGCAGAGGACTGTGAAAGTATTTCTTTTGCACCACATTCATCAGTAGGAGACATGCAACATGACAACACAGGAGAACATGGACTATGATGTGTGATGGAAGTATTGGGAGTCATTTCTGCATGTTTGTTTGTGGGAGACATCATAGAAGACATGGCAGGAATTTCTGTGGCAGGAACAACAAATGTCCCTACACTCTCCATCACCAATTGCATACATTCTCTATGAAGTGTGTGAAAAACAATAGACACATGATAGAATCCACCATACAATTCTTGAGGCACAACTGCAGCAAACTTACATCTTTTCATGGCAGGAGCAGCTTGTGTAGAGGGGAGAGCCTTACTGTCCATAGCCCCCACATTCAAAGCAATACTCTCCAACTCAACATGCAGCCCTCCTGCTGAAGCCAAATTGCAAAAATGACCAATGTAATGGACAATGGAATTCTGATTCAGAACAGGAGTTTTACTCCAGTGTGGACATGCAGAATTGAAAAAACAACTGTATATAACTGTCATTAAGTACAGCATTCCTACACATGTCCACTTCAAAGATGCACCAAACTGTGGATGTCATTCTTGTGTCCCACACATAATCTGTAGAAATGATGGTAAATGCCTTTGAGGTGCCATCAGAAAGCATCCAAGGTTGCATGGAAACTACTCCCAAGCCCACCACCACAGGATAGGGAAAGTTGGGAACAGCATGTTTGTAAATGTCAGAAGTAGGATCTCCAGGTACAGGCATGACATACATACCCTCCAATAGGACTGGTTCATCAGGAATGGATGATGGTATACTGGCTTTAGCAGAGATGAAGGCAATAGTGTTGTCAGGCAAAGCTACATTGTTGAAAGGACTATAAACATGCAACATAGCAGGAAAGATGACACCTGAGGTACACTGAATAGTAGTTTCATAAAGACAATGATAGGTGGCAGTAGATGACCCTGTCTTCAAAGTCTTCACATGTTCACTGTTAGCCAAACCAAAGAAGCCAAAGACAAGAGTAGCAGACATAATGAAAAGTAGGTTAGACAATACAAGAGGCAGATACACCAGGAATACATAAGAGGTTGCCCCATAAGATGATCACTGCAATATGACTCCTGAAGGTGAATGCCATAAGTGGTCAATTGATGATGACAAAAACAGAAAATAGGGATACCCCCAACACAATCACCACAGGAGAACTGCCAAAAAAAAAAATGAATGGAGTCAGATGACAATCAATACAGTGTGCCATATGAAAAAGACATGCAAAAATTGACATCAAGGCCAAATACAAATAAGTGCAAACAAAAACATAATGATTGCTGCAAGATGTTGATCAGTGCAGCATGCCATGCAAAAAAGACATACCATTATCACCAGGACAACAACAAATAAGGATCCTGAGAACATGATTGCCACAAGAGAACTGCAAAAACCAAAAAACAAATGGATAGAGAGTAAGACAACAATTGATGCAGCAGCAGAAGACAAACATTGTAAGATATCAGTCACTGCAGCATGCCATGCAAAAAAAGACACACCATCATGACCACAAAAGCAGCAGATACCCATCACCCCATCACAATCTCACAGAGTAACATGACAATCAGTGCAGTGGCCAAAGACAAATGTTGTAGGACACCAATCGAGACATCACAATCCCCACAAGAGATCTGCCAAAAAAACAAAGAACAAATAGACACAGAATAAAGGGTGCAGCATGCCACACCAAAAAGACATATGAGGAGTAATGACAGAAGAAGTGACAGCCTCAAGGCTGAATATGGATAAGGACAAACAGGTGACCACAAAAACAGGTAACACTGGAGGCATTATCCAATATTTGAGCCACAAACAGTAAAAGAACATGAAAGAAAGAGATACTATGTTTAAGAAGATTAAATATTTTTACCATGTTCTCTTTGTGTTTTGAAACATAGTATCTGCTTTTTCAATTCTTTAGTTACTAAACATTGGTTTTTGCCCCCAGTGTAATATGGATAATATATGTAATAATAATAATAATAAGCCTGCTGTAATGTGCTTCCGGTCCACAGCCACAGTATTAGGTTGCACCGACAGACTGCGACTACGTGCCAGATTGACGATGAATATCGCAGGAGATGACTGAACAGTTCCACGCGATGCGATAAACTCAGGCCCGAACGTAACAAACATATTGAGCCAATTTCGGCGCCCTGGCCGCATTGTGATTACACATACGTGACGTGGCATGTATGACCCTACCCGTACAACACGACTGTGGGCATGTTGCCAAACACGATCCTACCGGGTCCCAAGTTGTACATTCTACTGTCTGCAAACTGCACAGAGGGAAGGCCGGAAAGAACCTATACAGTGACAAACCTAAACCTATTTGCTTGACATTACCGAAAAATGAATTTCCCAGTTTACGGGGTTCGATCGTGAACACGCACTGGAGAAGGGCTGCCTGTACACTGTTTTCAGGGTTCACGAAGATGCTTGTGAATGCGTTTGCTTGATCCGCTGGCAGTTCAGCAGAGACAGTTGTGAGGGTAATACTACGCATGCCAATGCTGAGTTGTGTTCATGAACCAGTTGCTCGATCTGCGCGGAGTTCAGTGAGATAAGCTCTGTACCGAACCTTTGCTAGTCATTTCAATAACTCTAAATTCTTTGTGAACTCTCGCTGATGAGTGTATGATGCGTGCTGTCCAGAACGGTGGGTTGAACATGTGGGACTCTACGCTCTGTTCGCGTCTTGCGTTGAATCAGACGCGGACATAGGTCTTATTAGATTGCTGACACTTGAAGCACAAAGGGTTGATCACGTGATAGTCACCAGCAAGACGAAGTAAATAACCTACAGGTACCAGGACATGTTAGAGGTTCAATTCCATGATAGAATCGCTTTTGGGTTTAATTATAGTCTACATCGGCGTTATAGCAACAAGGCCACACGACATCTGTATGGTTACATGTAGTTAGGAATGATAACGACGCACAACAATCGCAGGGAAGATCAACCAGCCGCACCATCATCCCGGCGTCTGGCCAGCTTCTGTTGAAAGACTTCACTAGTCATGTACTTGAACTTAACTCTCTTCGACGGAGGGACGTCAAAATGGCTTTCCTCGGCCACGGGGCGCTTGGGACTAGATGCAACAGCTACGGTACGGTTTACTGGCTGCACTGGTACCACTAGTATGATTTCAATGAGTAAACATAACGGTGAGCTGCGGCATAAATACCTGTCAGTGCCGTTTGGCTGCGACAAATGCGTAGACGCGTTTCGTCTGAACAGGTAATAGCTTCGTAGAGTTTGTTGACTTCCACTGCACTCAGATCATGGATTCCTCTATTCCCGCGCTTGCGAGCAACTCCAGCTGGCCAATTGATCAGCGCGAAGCCATTTTTCTCTAGGTCTTTCTCTAGAGTATACCAAGGCAAGCGCTCGTAGGGCAAACCGAGTTCCTCTGGGTGCATCAGATTGTATTTAAGACGAATAAGAGTCCATGGCAATTGACTTACTGAGCATCTCGAGAAGTCTATCTTTTATCTTCTCAACCTTATCTGACTTGGATAGCTTCGAAGAAGCAGAGGTGCCGTGCTCTGGTAAACGTTTTCGTAAGGCACTTTCCCTTATGTTCCTCGTCAGTCCGAAGTATTGTCAGGACCGAGTGAGCCTGACTTACTCAAGGCGAAGCTCGGAAGGGTCGGACATGTCCACACCCAAGGAGTCGGCGTACTGCCTCTGGATCAAACCACTTAGCAGAGGGAGTAGTGCAAACTCTGTAGTAGACTAACCAGCTTGGGGAGTTCCCTAACCAGCCGCGATCGCTTCTCATCTTGGGAGAGAGTCGAGTTGCGTAGCATGTTCACAAATACCTCTATCCCTGCAGGTTCTGGCATGCGGACTTCCAAGGACCCCTGGGATGGTGAGGACCGGTCCCCTTCCATCGCTCCCTCTTCGCCACGGGTAGGTAACCATGAAAGCCCGAGTCCTTCATGCTCGCCAGAATTTGCCATTTCGAACGCCACAGAGGATGTATCAACGAAGGACTCTGTACAGATCACTCGACACCTGCGACAGCCATAAAGGTCGGCTCCTTTGCTCTGAAGGAACGTTGATACAGCAACAAAAACAGCAATACTAAGACAAATCTGTGGGCCGTCTTGGTCCAAGCAGACCCAGTCCCGGTCGGGCTCATCCACGTCGGCGCCAAACTGGCTGAAGAGACGTTGTCCAGCGCAATCCTGGGCGAGTTTATAGCACAGCCTGACGCTCGTAGCAGGCAGCCGTGGGAGTAAAGGCAGAGTGAAGCAATCGCGGGAGGCGCGAAGGTGGGATAAGAAGCGACTGTGCCAGTCCTCGTCATGCATATACATGTCCTCGTGAGCAGAATCACTCCATACCGCCAACGCAATTATACCTAGCACCACCCAAGGATCATGGGCGCCATCGAAGATGTTGCCGGGAAATCCAACTGTTCCGAAGTCATCTTTCCACTCGCAAAACTGTTTCGCGATGTGTTCCCGCAAACTGTGCGGATATTTGTTAACGCACGGAAGATATCGCACATCGGGTCCATGTTTCTTCATCAATGGTCCTAGTTTTCTGGTCACCAGTGACTCTGCTGTCGGGCTTCCATGCCTTGAAGAACGATCATAAATGGAGATGATGGCATCCAACAGCGAGGCATGCGACATCAACGTGCACTCGGCAGCAATATCCTCGTACCGCGACTTGAGCCTTGCATAATGGTCAGTTGTACGAGAACAAAAGTCTTAAGTTGAACGTACAAGGACCGACAACGCACGCAGGACTTGTAACCCACCTCCAACGTGGGAGGAGTGCCCTCCAACCAAACGACCATGTTGAACCATTGCCTCATTTCACGACAATCCGCTAGAGAGCATATGCACCCATCCTCCTTGGATGTCGCGAGTGCATTCTTCCAAGCGCTGCTTTGAGAAGGAAACGCGACCCAGCAGATGCCAACGATATGATTGAGAATAGATGCTATCTCGGGAGTCCTGAACGTGGGGGGAGTGCGCCCATGAAATGCAAACAACTCTGCTACGCCTTTGGAGCTGACGATTAGCCAGGCGATTGCGCAAATGCGTTGTGCTGGTGTAGCATTGCGTATTCTTTCGTTCCTCTTTCCTTGGCTTCCAGTCCCGGTCGGATATCGTTGCTCAGCGATGCGACGACGCAAGGCTGACCGAGCATCGGCCCTTGCACTTCCAGAAAGTTGCATCCGATATAGCATTCTGTTCTCACGAAGCCACGCTTCATCGCCGTCGACCCACAGCCACACGTCGTCGTCTGCAAGCCCCTCGATTATTTGGAGCCAAAGTGCTTGTACCTTCGGGCAAGAGAAGGGGTTGCACGCTGGGCGTAGCAATACGCGTATGACACCGAAGACAAAGCTCGCTCTCCAGCCCTCCCATCCTCCTAGCATGTCTTCAGTCCACCAGATAGAACGTTCGTCATCCGCCAAGGCACAGCTCTGCTGGGACCTACTGCTAACAGATCGTCGCCATGATCGATGGAAACCCCCTGCCCACAAGATACATCCTACTTACCTGGACTTATTGTTCTCGATTCCGTTGGTGCTATCACCGTGTCCCTCTACACTATTTGTAGAATGTGAACTTTTCAGGTTCGCATTTTCAGTGTTCTTTGACGCAGTGGGAGTGACGAATTCGCGCAGGAACGACTCAGGCCGGGTTGGACCCCGAAGGAGCTGGGTGGGGACTGCAAGGACGGATGCATCGGCGTCAAAAGACTCGGTGAGTCTGTTCTGATGTCCGTTTTCTAAATATGACGGAGGGTTACGGTCACTGAAAGTCATGAGGAGTGAAGAGATTATCCTGCCGCTATGTGCACGATCGTGCAAACGTAGTGGATGACATCACTTTTATGTAGAGGGTAAGTGCTCGTGGCTGTGCACATGTCGTAAACGAGGTTGTTTCAATTTACTGCAGGACCCAGCAGTACCTGTAATTTTACCGGAGTGCTGTGCTCAAAGTTTCTAGAACAACGTTTCGAATCCGCACATGGAGAGCGAGAGTCTGGACTCGTCTTACAGAGAACTACCGTTTGATAAATTGATTGGGGAATGGAGGTACATTGCATTTGTGTTAGATGTATTTATAATGAACGAGATAAATCCGGGACACATGATGCATGGTGGCCCACTCCACGCAGAACATGGCAGAATCAAAAAGCAGGGCCCATGCGACACAAAGAATACGACACAGGATCATCACCCCGGGTGCTCTGTTCTAGTCATTGAAGTATGGATTCCAAACGGCATATGACAGGTGGACCGCTGAAGTGAGGTCCGTCGTCCTCGGTCGCTACTGCAACGTACAGAGATACTACACCGCTGCCTTGACATTATTAACGATAGTTTGTACCATCGATGTCTAGCGACTACGCCAGCATGCATCAAGTTGCACAAGTCAAACATGCACTGGATGGTCTTCAGTTGACCAGCCATTACCAAACTAACCCATGACACATGAGTGCACATCAGACCAAGGAGGTCCACATTTGCATTGGCTGGAACAAAGCAGTGACCAGGGCCAGGACTGATGTAAAGTAAAAGACGTACAATGATATCCATGTGTAACAAAACAGTGTGAGGATGTCCGCATATAGAAAATCTTCTAGAGCAGAAGCTTCTCGTTCCAGGATTAACTGCAGGTGGATGCACGTGAAGCAAAGTAAGATAAGATGATGACAGGTCACTATAGAGAATAGAAGTCTGGCTTGGCACTGCCAAGCTGAGGATACTGGGCTGCTGCGCTACGCCACACGCACATGTAGTCACGGCACTCTTACCAAAAATTATGCTTTGGCACAGTCCAACGGGGGCTATCCAAGGATGGGGCCTATGAGGAGGATGTCTGCATGCTTCCTCGATTTGGAAGGTACTTGGAGACCCAAACTTAATTCTGCCAGGGCTGAAAGTGCAGGATTCAGGATGAGAGGTAAACCGAAGTGCCTGCAAGGGTAATTCACATGTTGCAGTTGGACATGCATCGCGTTGTAGTTAGTATATGTACTAGTCACCTTGACCGCTGAGAAAGCATGTGTCATAACAGAACGGACCCATAACGCAGTCCCCTGGACAAAGCCAGAGTAACAATGTTGTAAGCCCGAAATTTGTGTTAAATTACCAGAAGGAACATTTCCTTTGTCTATGATAACCGCTGCTGTACTGAAGAACAAGAGGACAGACATCATCGAAGGACCCAAAGAGAACTTAGGGCGAGTCAGCGTTTGGGTGACACTGACGTCGGGCTACCACTCCCCAAGCGCACTAGACCAGATGCTCGAAGATGTTCTGACTCCCGGATAAGTCAGATCTAGGTACTGTACACTCAAGTTAGACATCATCACACTCGAGTGGCGTGGAAGTCGGCTGAAAGCCTGCGCTTCAAAAGCCAAAACATACCACGATGGGGCCAGTCCCGTGAAATATGTAGGTACTGAATGCAGTTGAACGGTGCATTGCAATGGCAAGATCTTCGTTTTACGAGCTGAGTTGGGGCTCAATTTCCAACTTCTGCGAGCCAGTCCTGGAACTTGACTGTTTACGGTTCATTGTGCAAATCCATAGTCAAAATGCCTTAGTATGTCTAGGGGAGACTAGTACGACGCGTTTTGAGCTTGATGCATCGACCAGTGTGCCATCTGATGGTTGTACTGGCGTGACTGGTATGATCACTTGGGCGAATGTAACCGTAGGATTTGGCATAAATACCTGTTTGCCACCGACATTCTCACGCTTTTGGGGGTTCGCCTTGAAAACAATTATACATACCATTTGTTCGCCTAAGATTCCATACTTTGCATATTAGGCGGCGAGTATTCATTAGCTCCTAACTTGTGCTGCATGTCATGGCAAATGGTCGAGGTGGAATGGTGAGGGTGTTTGCCACCGCTTCTGCATCGAGGGGTAGCAGACGACGACCATATTGATGTGAACACGCGGGGCAGATCCGGAGTTTCTTGCGGTGTTCCATTCAGTCGACATAATAGATCGTCGTTAGCTGCAGAGCGTCAGAATACCAGAAGAATGTAATTACTGACACGCGGAGAAAAGAGGATGTACGTACTTGCATCCTTTTGTCCCAGTACCTCATTTCCATCGTCGTCCAGTACCATGACGTTCCTCCTACTGTACTTCGCGCTTCCCAATCGGAATTGTTTGATTTTCCCAATGCTTTTGATTAATGTTTTATTGATTTCCTCGTTCAGATCTTGCAATTCGTAATTTCTCAACCCGACTATGTGATATGGTCAGTAGGCAGCAACGAACAACATTACCATCCCACATTTTGAGGATAATATCTCTCTCTGCACCATCAGTCGCACCCCTTGCAAGTGCTTTCACAGCCTCGCTATTATAGGCCTTCAGTCTGCACACGCACGCAGACCGAGTTCAAGCATCGTTTTGTGCAATTGGGGCCTGAAAGAGAAAGCATGGGCAACAGGTGGGAGAAACAGCAGCCGCTCTGCAGAGGCAGCATGTCAGCACATACGTTCAGTATAGCGGCAGGTGCTATGGAGTCAGTATGGGCAGGACGCAGGGCCCACAGAGTGCCGGTCAATATGGATGGCTAGCGGTAGAGAAAGCGGGCGGGCACAGAGAGCCTCATAGACACAGCGGGAGGGCGGATGTTGTTTATTATGTCCACAGTGTTCTGATGATCAGTGAAGACGGCAGTCACTGGCATCAGCATAACAGGAGTGGAGCTAGATAGCCAGCGAACAGGAGACAATAATCCGTGAGAACACTCGCCCATGGGCACAGATGCAGAGCAACAATTCAATCAAAAGACAGCGGAAGAATGAGGGAAAACTGCAGCGGTCACAGAGCAAGCTTCAGAGAGATATGGAACAATAGGGAGAAGGGATGCATCTGGTGGTAATGCAGAGTGGAACGAATTAGCACTGGGCAAGCACAAATGATTGATCACATGATGGTCACCAGCAAGACGAAGTAAATGACTGGGTACCAGGACATATTAGAGGTTCAAATCCACGAGAAAATCGCCTTGAGTTCGATTATAGTCTACATCAGCGTTATAGCAACGAGGCCGCTCCATATATGCACGGCTACACGTAGTTAGCAACAATAATGAGGGACAACAATCGTAGGGCGTATCGACCAACCGCACCATCGTCCTGGCGTTCGTTCAGATTCTGTTGCCTGACTTTACTAGTCATGTCCTTGAACCTAATTATTTTCGATGGAGAGCCGTGAAAATCGCTTTCGTTGGGCACAGGCCGCTTGGAACTAGAGGCAGCAGGTGGGGTACGGTTTGCTGGCTGCACTGGCACGACTAGGATGATCGCAATAAGTGAAGGTAGTGGTGAGCTTCGCCATACATACCTGTCAATGCCGATTGGCTGCGACAAATGCGCAGACGATGCGTTTCGTCTGGACACGTAATAGCTTCGTAGAGTTTATTGACTTCCAATGCACTCAGATCATGGATTCCTCTGTTCCCGTGCTTGCGAACAACTCCAGTGGGCCAATTGATCAGTGAGTAGCCATTCTTCTCTAGGTCCTTCTCTAGAGTATACCAAGGCAAGCGCTCGTAGCACAAACCGAGTTCCTCTAAGTACATGAGAATGTATAGGGGAGAAGAGCACACCATGGCTGACAACTTACTGAGCATGTCGAGAAGTCTATCCTTTATCTCCTCAACCTTCTTTGACTTGGATAGCTTCGAAGAACTAGAGATACCGTGGTCCGGTAAACGCCTTGGTAAGGGACTTTCCCTTTTGTTCCTCGTCAGTCCGAGGCATTGCCATGATCGAGTGGGCTTGACTTACCCAAAGTGAAGCTCGAAACGGTCGGAAATAGCCAAACCCAAGGAGTCCGCGTACTGCCTCTGGATCAGACCAGTCAGCAGAGGGAGCAGTGCGAACTCTGTAGTAGACTGACCAGCTTGAGGAGTTGCCTACCCAGCTGTGATTACTTCTCATGTTTGGAAAGAGCCGGGTCGCGTAACATGCTCGTGAATGCCTCCACCCCTGCAGGTTCTTGCACGTCGACTTCCAAGGACCCCTGGGATGGCGAGTACTGGCCCTCTGTCAGTGCGTCATTGGGCACCAACGGAGACCCGAGCCCGGCGCGCTCTCCAGAGTTTCCCACTTCAAACCCCACAACGGAGGATGGATCAGTAGGAGGCTCCATACAGATAGCATGGCACCTTCGACATCCATAGAGCTCAACATCTTTGCTCCGAAGGAACGTTGCTACGGCAACAGTAACAGCGGTACTGATGGGCAACTGCTGGCTATCTTGGTGTGAGTAGTCCTGGTCAAGTTTGTAGCAAAGCCTGACACTCGTAGCAGACAACAACGGGTGTACGGGCAAATCAAAGCAGTTAAGGGAAAGGCAAAGTAGGGATGAAAGGTGGCTGTGCCAATGCTCGTCATGCAGATCTATATCCTTGTTGGTAGGGCCACTCCACACTGCCAGCGCGATTATGCCTAGCACCACCCAAGGGTCAGGTGTATCGAAGACATTATCAGGATATTCGATCGGAATGGTGGATGGCCACATGGAACGACATCCGTAATGCGCAATATGCCTCCGTAAATTTTCCGGAAATCTGTTAACCCAGGGAAGATATCGCACATCGAATCTATGTTTCTTCATCAACGGTTCCAGTTTTCTGTCCACCAGTAACACTGCTGTTGGGCTCGGACGCCTTGAAAGAACTAGGCCTGCATGGAAATAATAGCCGAGGAGGACATGAAACAATGAGACATGCGAAACCACCGTACGCTGAGCACCGATGTCCTCGTACCGTGACTTGAGCCTTGCAAGTGATCAGTCATACCAGAGAGAAAGACCTAAGTTGAACGTACAAGGACTGACAACGCACACAGGACTTGTAGCCCACCTCCAACGCGGGAGAAATACCCTCCAACCAAACCATCATGTTGAACCATTGCCTCATACCACGACAATCCGCTGGAGAGCATGTGCACCCGTCCTCCTTAGATTTTACGAGTGCATTCTTCTAAGCGTTGGCTTGAGAAGGAAACACATCCAAGTAGGTGCCAATGATACAACTGAGAGTAACTGCTACCTTGGGAGCCCTGAACGTGAGAGGAGTGAGGCTATGGGAGTCGAACAACTCTGCCACACCACTGGAGCTGGCAATTAACCAGGCGATTGCGCAGACGCGTTGTGCTGGTGTAGCATTGCGTATTCTTTCGTTCCTCTTTCCATGGCTTCCAGTCACAGTCGGATATCGTTGCTCGACGATGCGACGACGAAGGGCTGACTGAGCATCGACCCATACACTTCCGCCACGGAGGCAGATTCCCAAACATGGCACTTGTTTCTCACGAAGCCACTCTTCATCGCCGTCCACAGCGGGCAAAGGCCCTGGGGAACGGTTTCTAAATCAAGCCAGACATTTGCCACGGACATAAAATTTGAGCAATGATATGAGAAATCAAAACCGTAGAGAGAATATGACAACGGCTTGATGGCTTAGCAGCCCTGTATCAGAAAGAGCACGAGAAATTCACACCGCAATTAAATGGATTCTTCGAGGTGCAATAATTTTCTCAAATAACAGCTGTGATGAGCCATTGAAAGTCACAGTGCCTTTGTGAAAACTTAGTGGCAGTGTGTTTGCTCTGCCAACAGACTGAGTACTTCACATTTTAAGCACATAATAAGAGGCCTTCCTCGTCTCACACTGATGAAGTTCCTCACAAGATATGGTGCTCCCATTTCAATGCTTTATTTTCATGTTGCAAGCAGGTCTTTTCTGGCCCAAGGCAAGCTCACAATGTCACATTTTTTTCCTGCAGTAAGTGGTGCTAAAATTATGAACTAGATCTCAAATTCCATCTGCCATTCTGTCTGGCTGCATCATATCCAGGACATCTTGTCTTCTGTTCACTGTGATCACAAGTTATACAGTACTATCTTCCAACTTGCACTTAGGGCTTCTCTGCAGTGCACTTGCAGTGTGGCCAGCTCAGTAGCTGGTTCACTTTGCTCTGGCATGGTTTTAAATTGGACCACATTTTGTCAGGACTTGGCCCAAGGCAATGTGATGGACACATGTGCTGCAGCATCATCTGCTTTATCACCTCTCCTTGCATATCCTCATACTAGTCCCCAATCTTTGTGATTTTGTACCATTTTAGGCACCTCTGTAATTCTTATAATCTCACGAATAAGAGGAAACTGTTGGTATGGGACATAGTGGTGACGATTTGCAAATTTCTCCAACCTTTGTTCTTCCATGGACTACCAACTGTACTTCCCACCAATAACCCTCAGGAAAGTGTTCAGAAAGGAGCATAGTCCCAGCCCAAGTAGCTCTGAAATCACTGCTTGCAAGGTATTCAATTTTGAATCTGAGCATGTGATTCAGAGCCAACTGCCAGTGGAGAAGATGGAATGTGGCAATGATCTTATTCCTCCACCGTGCAGCTTGCTCTCAAAGCCAAACAGTGGTGGATATGCTTTGCAAGAAGTCCTGGCATGGGGGAATGACATGAATGACTCCGTTCAGGTACTCAAAATTCTACTATCAAATCTTGAGCACCAATATGACATTTGCCTCCCTAGAAAGGGCTGCATCTCATGTGCGAAAAGAAAATGGATATGAATTCTCCATATCACCTTCAGTGGCCAGAATCACTCTTGGCCTTCTTTGAGGCAGTAAGTGAATTGCACAGTGCATTGCACACTTTCTTTCCATATGATTTTAGGCCCAGGAGCAATTTCCCATCCTTACCCACTATCAAGACTCGTGGCCTGCAAGAGATTTTGCAAGGATGTACCTCAAAAACAAGGTTGGAAGTGACAAAGCAAAGGTAAAGATGAGGAACAAGATGACAGATAATGACTGATGTGGGTGCTGTAACCTGTCTAAACCTGTCCCACTATGGTCAGCTTGTTTGGGTGATCAGGTGGGCTTAGTACAATGTTGCATGTTTAGAGGCACATGAGGTTATTATACATGGCTTTAGCAGGGGCTTACTACTTGGAGAAAACTCGTACTGTGAGCCTATCTACCAATATTACTTCATGAGCCTTTGTGTGGCAATCTCACATATCACAAAAACTCTCCAAAGTCACTAGCCTGCAGCATAAAGATTTAGAAGCATAGCAGACATGTTCAGATTCAGTATTAGATTGTCAAATCAAGTAAATCTAGGTTAGTTGGAGATTGGAAGTATAATGTCAACAGTGAGGGGTGAGGAATGACAGTGGGAAGTGGGGGGAAGTAAAGGCACCACCTGTCATATGTTCAGTTAGCACCAGCTGCCCCAAGTGGTACAGAAGATCCTGCAGTGTTAACTGGAAATGACATAAGCTCAATGGCCATAAGGACATTGACAATTTACCATACCAGTATATCTGCCTGCACAGCCAGGGGCAAAGTCGTACTCCTCCTCCTGCACTCTGAGCTGTTTCTTTGAGCATGGATGTAGCAAGGACAGCCAGGTAGCATCATAGCAATTCATGGGAAGCCCAGGAGGGGCAGCAGCAGCATCATTGAACTTTTCAGAAAGAGGGCAATTCCAGAGTTGCATGCCTGCTTTCTTATGCTTTCCAATCGTGATGGAAAGGAATTCCAGTATTGCTAAATCCACTTCCCACATGAGTGCAGAAAGCTGCTGGCTGCACCAGCAAGGATACACACATGGATAACTAATCATCCTCCTTGTTTTGTCTTTGGACTCATCAGAGCTTATACCCTGAGTCCCAAGGTAATTGACTAGTGGTAAGTGCTTCCACAGCTTAGGATGCTCTGCCATAGCATCCAGGCACATTTTTAGCAACTTGAATCAATGTGAGAGAGGGCAATTAATGACATAGGGTGTACTTACCTGAACTTTCCTTGAAGTACATGAAGATTTATGCAATCTTGCCTTCACATCCTCCTTGGCTTTCACTGGATCCTTACTTGCAGCAATGATGACCTCATTGTAACATGACTTGATGTAAGTAAAATGGGCCTTAAAAGCCCCATAGATGATGTCAAAATTGTGGTACTGTTCAGGGATTGTCTGCAAGGCATACCAGCCATGGTTATTGACCTTATCCAGGAAATCTTCAGTGAAGACCATAAAGGCCTCATGATTATATGGCATGTCTTTCCCATGGGCACAGTCTACAATAAAATTAGTCAGCATGACCTCAGGGCAACCAGGAATGTCCTGTTTGTATGCTTCAACCTCATCACTGGTGAGCACACATTTGATAGTGTTCAGGTACTTGTAGTCAGTAATTTTGAGCAAGTGGAGGGCATGAAGCCAGATGCAAGTCTTGGAAGTCACATCATCAGTGATGAATGAAGAGCACAAGCACTAATCCCACTTACAGAAAAGTATTTGTGCTGTTCTATATTGCTCTTGGTAGGAATGTCAGATGTGGGATCTGAAGGAATGAAGTTGTGGTGCTTCTTTGGATGCCTAGTTTGTTTCAAAGGAAACTTGTCTATGTCTTGCATCTCAACATCTCTAGATGTGTTTGCATCAATTCGTGAAGCCTTCAAATCCTCCCAGATGGCAGAGATCCCTTCCATAATCATCCTGGTGGATGAAGTGTGCAACCACTCAAATGAGGTGAACATAGAATTCAATGACTCAGAGAAATAAGATAGTAAAGGTGCAAGGGATACCATACTGCTTTCATTCTTAGCTTGCCATGTCCTAATGCACATATCCTGCATTGCCTGGGAAGTCGCTGTCACAACCAAAGTACATGTTGGATACTCAAACACCTTGAGCAAGCAAATCAGGTGAATCACTGATAAGTCTGCCTTAGACTTACTGCAACTGACTGAACCATGTTCCCTGCGGGAACCATTGAGAATCATTTTTTACAGTATTCAGGGGATACTTACCATCACTGGAGGCATTATCCAATATTTGAGCCACAAACAGTAAAAGAACATGAAAGAAAGAGATACTATGTTTAAGAAGATTAAATATTTTTACCATGTTCTCTTTGTATTTTGAAACATAGTATCTGCCTTTTCAATGTTTTATTTACTAAACATTGGTTTTTGCCCCCAGTGCATTGTGTTCCAGAACTTGTAAGCAATCTCCAGACAGCATGCTCCAGATGTGGACACTGCCATCTGTAGCTCCACTCACTACACCCCAGGGAAGAAATGCCACTTGCAATGGAACATTTTTATCCTGGGCTGGAGGATGATTCTTCAAATGCAATACTGGGTGGGACTGACCAAGTTCATATATATCAACTCCTGATCCCAGATTAGATACAAGCACCCATTTCTGATCTGGTGAGAGAGAAGCATGACCCCTTATGACATAATGGTAAGAAAAAGAATGTTGAATAATGTCACCCTTACAAATGTCAGTGGCTATGAATCGGTTGGATTCACCAAAGTTCCTTTTGTGAGACCACATCCCAGCACCTGTATATGTTAGTGCCATAGGTGGAGTCAAAAATTAAATCCAGCTAAACACATACACTACTCCATGGTTGAGGTAGGCAATGACAAGCTCACTCCCCTTTTCCCTAAACATGATTGCTCGACCTCATACTCTCTTGTCTGCTTCCTCCATTGCATTCACCAATTCTGAGGGTGAGGGGAAAATCTTGATCGTGGCATAGTTCCCTAGTAATCATTGATTGTAAGCAATTAAGGTAATTAGTATGGCAAAGTGAGTACCCAGGAAAATCTCTTTTGCAATGTGAACTTCCAACCCAATTGCGATGCCAATGTCACCACTGTACTTGTCAATGGAGAGAGAGAATATTGGAGATTTTATGCCAGTAAGAACAGATGGCTCTTGGATCTACCTTTCATGTGAGTTAGTGTTGATGGTATATGCAGATAACATACCTTGAGATTGTCAATGATAGCCAGCATGCCATCATTACAGCCTACAAAGAGGCAGGTTAAGTGTCGCAGATCCCATGCAAGGCTGAGGATTCTGCTTTGGAAGATAGTGCAGTATTTCAATGATCCTATGAGTGGGTCATATATAATCACACTACCATCATCACTTCCACTGGCAAGCTCTTTCCCAGTTGGAGAAAACACAAGTGCAGTTACCATATCCACATGGTCCTCCAGCTAAGCATGATACACCATGTTGGTCACAAAAGGCACACAACTGTGTGCACATACTGTGCAGCAGTGGTGCACAGCAGCGCTCTCATCAGCCCTGTTAGCACATGAATGGCATAACAGGGGAAGGTTGGTGGAACACTATGATGAGCACAAATAAGCAGCACAGCACACTTGTCTCAGGAGGCACACCACAGTGAGCACACACTGTATGATGAAGGTGAGGCCAGCTAAGCACAATACACTACACTTGGCATAGAGGGCACACAACTGTGCACATGTACTGTGCAGCAGTGGTTCTTAATGACAATTCACACGATCACGAGACCCAATTGCTTGTGTGGGAATCACACTGACAAGGTTATCTAACATAGAATAACAGGCAGGCACAGGCTTGAGATGGTCCAAAGTCCATGATGTCCATAAAAACAATAATGAAAAGAAAAGTGTCATAAATGAGAAGTAACATGCAATGGTGCTCAGGGTCTAATTATTGTGGACATCATTTTGCACCCAGATGAACCTCCATTTATGCAGATAAATGACATTGTACACCTGAAATATATGCTGTACATTCTCGTCAAGCTCTCTCACACTCGCACCTCACAACTGCCAGGTTTGGAGCCATTTGTTATTAATGTCCATGAGGACATGGTGAAATGTCTGACCCTGAGAGCAGTAATCAGTGAATGCATAGGCACAGGTCATTGGGTACTGCAGCCGTTTCACCTGCCATGTTACCTTGACACCCCCATGTGTCCTATATTGAATACTGTATGACTTGGTGATAGGAACCATAAGAAATGAACCATATACTTGGAAATGCGAAATGATCAAGGATGGATGACATTAGAAAGGCCTACTATGAACAGAATATCAAGTGAATGTGTGAGTAACTGATGGAAACTCTAGCCATGTGGATCTGTCTCACTTGCCAGGATTGAGAGTTTTAATACCTTTAGGCTTGAAGACTGCTATGGATGCCCACTGACCACCAGGTTGTCCACAGGCCTCATTGGCACATTGAAAATAAACTGAGGGTTCTTCACCATCGACTTCAACTCCATCTAGTCCACCAGACTTCCCATGGGCTTTGACCTGCTTCCATTGCACTTGTACAATTCCACATTGGGAACACTGAATGGGTAGCACATTTCCCCAGGGACGAATATCCCTATGTCCCCAACTATACTTGGTACACTGTAGGGAGGGAAGTCTCCCTACTAGGTATTTTATTTTATTTCACTGTTTTTACTTTACAGATATATTCTGTTCTTATTTCCTTATCTCTTTACTTAGTGTTTGGACGCATTGTTGGCTTATGTAAGCCAACAACTACTTACAGTACACTGTACTTACTTAGAAGAGGAAGAACAACCACATTACCAGAGACGAGAAGCTGGAAATAAAGACACAGAACCTCAGGAGAACATTTCTCTAGGATCAGATGTTCGTTAGATGAATCTCAGCACTCTTTTGGACTTTTAGGGTGCATTTTCATTGTTTTCACCACTCTTTGACACTCTACCAGGCATCTCTAGCCTCCTGGGTCAAACTAGGACCCCCATCCAACAGGAGACTGCTCTAGCCTCCTCCTCCCACACTCCTTTAAAACCAATCTTTACAATGCATGAGGAGACAACTGCTATCAGTGAAATTGACTGTGAATAATAAGATGCTAGAATGTCCTCCGAGATGTGTCAATTCTCCTAGTGCTTCAGGCATTGCGGTACATGTGGGGAAACCGTGTACATATACACATTTGACAAGTCCAGTTACTAAATTTGATGTTAGAACAGGTTGGAGATCTTTGGCATCGAACATGATAACACTTGAGAGACTGAGCCTGAAAGAACATCAGTAAATAATATGCACATCATCTTCAGTGGTTGACTTACTGTATAATGGTGTCCTCCAAAGTCACAAGTCTAGCTTCTTCACTTACCACTGATCCACAAGAGAACAAAAAAAACATGGCACCTGCCAACCAACTTCCGAAGGGGGACAACAAAACAGGCAAACACTGGATGTGTCAGAGACACAGTAATATAGAATAACTGTAATTGCTTACCTCCGACAACATGGAAGCTAAGGGATTACCCTCTGTTGCTGACCCAATAAACAAATTGCCATGCTCAGAATCCAAATGATTGGTGAGACTGATTATAACATTCCAAAAACTTCGAGATTTAATCTTGGCAATAATGCGAGAGACTTGCTGTTTATACTTCTTCAACTTCACATCATTGCCTATATCGAATTCCATGTCCAGAAAGTGAAAACTGCTATTTGGGAAATACGGTGCCAAAATTTGCATAGCCATCATGATGGGACCTCCTGACAGGATTCCCTGAAGATGGAGGTTGATAACTAGAGTCAGATGGGATAACAATCTTGTATGGATAGATCGCTCGAAGGGTCAGTTGATTTTGATCCACAAAGACAAAACTGGCTTTCTGTAATGATAAAAACCCTGTTTGACAAGATCAAGAGGTTGTATCACTTGTAATACAAACCTTACCCAGTAGGGTGATGTTGCCTGTGTTTGCCTAGACTTGAGCCAGTGACAGCAGATGCACTCAAACACCACGTCTCACACATCGACATTGCTGGTAAAAGATTCTGGGATGGTAATACAGTGCTCGCACATGACATGCTTGCAGGTATCACAACACCATAGCTTTCCACCATCATGACACAAGATGCAAAAGTTCTATAGACATGTAAGCTTAGGCAGAGAAAGATGTGTTTTCTTATGTGGGAGATGTCTAGATGGACATGCTTTCTTACATGGGAAATGGCCAAGTCCTTTGACATGGATTCTTGTGCTTGAGTGTTCACAGGAGTGCTCTCTGGAATTGCTGTGACACCAACATTATTGCCAGACAAAGGAACATGAGGTGCTGTGCCTCCCACTGCAAGCATTTCACAATTTTTCATCCCAAAATATGCTGAAAAAATTGAAAAAAGAGATACTCTTTTATTTCAGCTGTTTTCAAAGAAAAAAAGGTGAATATAATGTAATGTTTTCTTTGTCTTTTCTGCCAAAAAACATGAATTAATGGTAATGCCCACTAGGTTCTTCACTAATGGGTATTAGCATCAATCAATGTTTTTTAGTAAATCATGCAAAGAAAACAAAGTGTTATTATTGCCTTTTCTCTTTGAAAACATGTGTCAAAAAAGAGTATCTCTTTCTTCAATTTTTTCAGCATGTTTTCTCAAGAAAAATTGTGAAATGCTTGCAGTGTCCTGTGCTTTTCCTGGGCTTCGACATGGTCTTTGCCATGGGGGAATCACGAGCTGTTACAGGTTACTTGCTTGGCAAGGTTTCTCAAGTCTGTGGGAACTGTCAGACGACTTCCATTTTGTAATATATTGTGCTACAACTCCTAAGCACCATGCACCCTCTTCTCTCAATCTATTGGCCATCTTACTGCACTGGGGTACAGTCACAGTTGCTGCTCCATACCCCAACATGCACCCAAGGTGTTGCACTGTGCACACTACCATTTTAATGTGGAGTATACAAGCAGGATTTGTTCTTCCTGTAAAGCATGTGATTTTACATATTACAGCCTTGGTACCAAGGTTTTTCTGTATCAACTACTGTAAAGGAGAAATTGTGTGACTGGAAGCAGTGAAGTGATCAAGAAAAGTACATAAGGGTGGTCATGTTGTGAAGTGGCTTGAAGTTGCACTGTTCCTGACCAATGTGGTGAATGAGGGGCGACCCTCAGATCCTGGGGCTGGGTGGATGACATCGGCACCTAGTGGAAATAAGGATCCATCCTCAGTTGCATGGGACAATGACAGAGATCATACCCATCACAATTGTTGGATTCCATGGGTCTGTCAGGATGCTGACTGACTGTGGATCAGGAATGGTATTGATGCTGCCCAACTTAACATTGATCCTACACTCCATGAAGTAACAGCATTGGAGAGAAGCACGAAAACTTACTTCAGGCACACATTCATGTAATATTACACTTTTGCCCGGTAACACCTTGAGCTTTTCATGCACTGGGTGGCTACACCAACCTAACCAGATTAACTGCCTAACAAACAAACCACATGAGTTGCCAGTACTCATTGTAACATCACCAAAGCTGACAAAGTATATTAGATGTCACATGAATTGTGGGAATTAATCTCACTCACTGTTTCACAGCCATATAAATGTCATTGGCATTGTCTGGAAGTATTACTACGATGAGCATAGGCCTCTGTTGAGTTCTCTGGAAACACTCATTGCCTGCTTGATGAAGTTGCTTCGGAGGGTGGAATTAGATACCCATTTAACTGAGTGTGACAAGACATACATCTGCAATGCAACCTTGGCCATTCTGCCAAGTAACCATAGGGTTTGTATCACTAACTCTCATGCCTGAGAATGGATTGTATATCACTGAAAATGCCATTGCCTAGGTATTAACTCACTGACATCATGACAGCATTGTACAAGCCTGTTGATCATGTCCTGGGTGGACTGTTGAGTGAAATGCTGTTGACATTCATAGATGACCAGATCCAATGGTCATTGGTCACCAGACAGAAAAATCACTTGTCAACCCTAGCTGAGGATGAAGCATACAATAGCCTAGAATGCAAGTTCTTACATATTCCATGCACCATTTGCCGGAGTCTGCGAAAAATTGTAAATGATCCTTGCACAAAAGAATAGTGGTGTTGAAGATGTACCACCACTGGCTGGGGACTACCCTGGCTGTACCTCAGCCTCAGTGGCAGCAAAACTCATGCCAGGAGGTTTATAGGACCAACAGTGTCATCAATGTGCATCCCATATTCACACACATACTGCAACTGCCCATAGGCCAAAACCTGGAATGACCCCTTGTGTAAGTTCGAAACAAAATGTCCATAAGCTGACTGACTGCGAGCCCACTAGTGATGCTTCCCAAGCGATCATGAGGCTTCTTTGTAGCAAACTCAAGGACATCTTTTGTCTTCTCAGGGGGCACTCGCTTCTGCATTATTCGTCCCTCAGGAACCACACAAAGTTCCACTGGGATAAGTGCTCCCACTCCAACCTGCCAACAGTGTAGTGGAATGACCTTGGAATACAAGCAAAGTGCTCACCTCCATGCAGATGTTAATGTCAGGGGCCTATTAAGGATGTTATGAAAGTATTGTGTGATGGTCATCATCATGCTGTCATGCATTGTGAAGCTCAGACTACTTGCAGTCCAGTGTACATTGTAGTAATCTGTATGCCAGCAATAAACTTCTGCAGCCTGATCCTTTCTCTGTCAGGCATCCCCTTTTTTGGGCTTAAGAGCTGTGGTTGTCTGGTTCTTCCCAGAAAGTCTAGGCACAGGTCTGACCCATCAGCCAGCTAAGTAATCTGTGGAAGTTTGTACCTATTATTGTTGCATGCAGGCTTCATGTTAATGAACACCCTCACATCCCATTGGAGTCGATCATCTCAATGCTGCAAATTGCATAGACAATGTGAGGTATACTGATCTCATCCAAGCAGGGTTGTCATCACTCCTGGCAGACTTCCCAGGTGCATCACATGATATGTAATGCCATGTGATTACCTTGCTTGGGCATTTGCTCCGAATCATCACAAGGAGAGAGAGAATTTATATATCTTATTTATATACTGCAACAAGTAGACTACTAGCCCAAAGGCCTGTAGAGTAAGTTGTATATTATGTACTACCAAATGGTAATGTGAAGTGATACATATAGTTTATAGTTGACATGTGAATTCAAGTGTGTGCAGGTATTGTTAAATGGTAAGAGAATACTGGATGATAAAATGAAAATGTACACGAATCTAAAGGAATGGCATTACTCTGAGACTGAAGGCGCCTGAAAAATGGTTTGGCTTGGGTCAGTTCTCTTCGATTTCTTGAAGGCATCTGTGTCCTTAAGGAATTCGATTAAAGCTTCAATTCCTTTTTCTGTTTCTAGTGTCGTCGCAAGGAGTTGTTTTAGAGCATCTTTTGTTTCTTTATATAGAACACAACACCAATAAACAGGGCAGACAGAACAGAGGAAAAAAGAGTATTATCACATACCACCCTTCGTGGTCACCATGCCAGGATGTACAGGGGAAGGGAGTGGAAGGTATAGAGTGTGTCTAATTGAATAACTAAAGTTCACTGTCAGAATATTCTATAATTGGCAAAAATCATGATGCATGCCATGCCATCATTTACTTAATTGTCAGTGAAATAATGGCTGAGATTTTTGTGGGTACATATATAGGCCTGAAATCTATGTATGTCTATTATCCACAATTGGTAAGTCTTGACATGATTCCATTAATTACAGTAACCTAATCAATCATGTTTGGTGTAGAATACATCCGCCCAAATGTCTTCATCAGAGGGAAGAGGATTGTTCACCAGGAAATCCTGAGGAACAAGAGCACCGATTGCCATGATCAAGTCTGCAGTAAGGAAAACCCTGATGGGTTTGTTGCAGATGGGTTTGCAGCAAAGCAGGCAAGAGTATCGAGTGCTAAAAATATGTCCTTCATCAAACAATTCTCTAAGTTTGTCTGCAGTAAATGGGGCTGATTTCAGGCAAAGGGGAATCAATGGTTGCCAGCTGATTTGCTTCTCAAGTATGGTGTGGAACCATATCTTCAAGCAGTCATAACAAAATGAGTGCCCACATTCAACTATACTGCAGTTGTAGGTCAGCAGGGAGTCGGAAACCAAGTTGTGCAGAGGGACTCACATGAAGGGCTGTTCCATACTGCACTGGCAGATGATGCACTTAGTTATGTAGGCTTGGGATGTTGCAAACTACACAAGGGCACTGTAAATGTGCCATGAGTTGAAAGTATGATACAAATGTACTGCGCTAATATTTTTCTGGAGATCAGAACATCTGTCTTCAGCAAGTGTTCGAGTTTTCTCAGCCTGGCACACTCGTTGCCTCAACTGCCTCGTTTCCTGATGATGTAGCTTGTGAGTGGATGACCCAACACCTAATAAATCACTTACTGAGTGCCACAGTTTCATATCTTTCTCCACAACATCCATAACCTTTGTGATCTTGGTCAATAATTCCTCTGTTGTCAAAGAGTGGGTATGGCATGGACGAGGTGTACTGGTGGGGTTATGGGACTGAGCAGATACACACAGAGAGCATCTGAGAGGGGTCTGGCAGTGGGAAGGTGCCATTGGAACAGGGCAATTGTGAAAGATGGAGAGTATCAGTGAGGGAATCCAGATGTTGGATCTGGCTATGAACTTGGCAAAGTTGGCAAAATACTTATACTTCTGGGTGACAAAGGACATACCCATGATTCTGCAGTAGTGATCAGTCAAGCATCTTCATAGACCATTTTTCAAAGCCCCGATAGCTGCCAGGAAAGCATGGCAGTCTTTGTCCTCTTTGTGAAAGATGTCAGATATATTTATTTTTTTGAAATGTAACTTATTTGCAGAAATGTTGAGCACAAGGCCAAACTTCTGGGTGACAAAGGACATACCATGATTCTGCAGTAGTGATCAGTCCACATCTTCATAGTCCATTTTTCAAAGCCCTGACCTTATTTACAGAAATGTGGAGTGCGAGGCTGAAGGTTATGCCAATAGATGGCCAGTCAGCTAATTGTTCAGACGAATATCAACTTTAGCTGTGATGCTGTCAAGTCTTTGTCACCTGGGTGAAAGTACATCATAGATACCAATAGAAGGAAACATGGAGTGCCTCAAGGTGAACAATGATAGGGTAGCCAAGATCAACCTTTGTCAATCTGTGGGTTGCTGCAGTACCTTTGTCCCATCATCGATCATCACCAATATAGGCATGTGGGCTGTCCATCAGCTGATTTCTCCAACAATCTCAAGTAGTTCATGCTCTGTAGGATCTCCATTTGGCTGCCTTTATACTGTTGGTTATCAGTCACCATCACCCTCGATCCCATCACAGCACATGTGGTGCAATGCTATACTACATCCTTTGTTGATTGTCTTTCAACCTCTGTCTGCCTTTTTGTATCTAGAATATTTAGAGGCAGCCCATCCATCTCAAGGACCTTACCAGTTTGGATGGTTCATACTTGCCAACGTCTCTTCCTCCCTCTCACACAATTTCTCTGACCTTCAATGGACTCCCAATTTACTTCTGATATTGATGTCATTTTGAACCTCAGTGGGTAAGCATATATGAAAGCTTGAGGAAATGTGCACAGCTCACCCAAGCATACACAGCATAAATATCCTTTATGCAACCAAGCATGCATTTGTCACTGTGTTGTGGGCTTCCACTGCTGTTCCCATCTCTGAGCCAGGCTCGGCATCCATTCTCCTCTTAGCTCCACAGGAAATCAGGGAATCTTGTAAGCATCCAGATTGTATTCTACGACATTCATTACTTATGGCTCCCAATAGCATGGTTTCTCATTAAATCCCCTTTTGTCAGCCTTAGCCATTCTCTCCGCCCAAATGAAGTTGAGCATGCATGAGGTGCTCTTCCACTTGGATGGGATGACAACATAGGTTAATCACATCAAACATTAGATTAAACTGACAGCCAGTTATTAGAACAACACTGTCACATTCTCTGTCAAATATCAAGCCTTCCAGATTTCCTTTGCCAACTCAGCAATGTATTGGTGCTTCAAATACATGGTGAATTGCCACTCGTACTGTGTTCAATCCACCAAGTATGCTTTTGACAAAAAAATGTTATTTGATGATTTCTTGCGGTGCAAGATCCCCAGCCAAGTCCCTGTTGGCATGCCAGGCCCTACACTGCAAGCATTTCACAATTTTTCTTGAGAAAACATGCTGAAAAAATTGAAGAAAGAGATACTCTTTTTTGACACATGTTTTCAAAGAGAAAAGGCAATAATAACACTTTGTTTTCTTTGCATGATTTACTAAAAAACATTGATTGATGCTAATACCCACTAGTGAAAAACCTAATGGGCATTACCATTAATTCATGTTTTTTGGCAGAAAAGACAAAGAAAACATTACATTATATTCACCTTTTTTCTTTGAAAACAGCTCAAATAAAAGAGTATCTCTTTTTTCAATTTTTTCAGCATATTTTGGGATGAAAAATTGTGAAATGCTTGCAGTGCTAGGTACAAGTTTTTTTCATGTGGATTCTTATTGCCCCATGCTGATATTTCACCTACCATATTAACAGAGCTGAGGCAGTGGCTGTCACAGACCACCAGGTGTAACAGACACACGGTGTTGTTGGCCACCTGTTCATTTCATTCTCATACCAATACCCACTGTAATTTTTTGATCTAAAGAATGATAATTGACACAATTCTGAACGACTATGTTCTGCAAGAGGACTTCAGTACTTAATAAAGTCATGGATGCACATTTCTGGTACTAAGTACATAATTACAGTAATAAAAATAATTATTCAGTTGGTCACCAATGTGAGCTGATCTCATCTCCACCTTCATGGCACCCATGGTTAAGCAACACTGCACATGCAAAGTTTATCAATGCATCAAATCATTGGACCCAGATTCATCAATGCAGGTGCCCAAGCTTGGCCATCTACTCCTGGCATCAACCATTCATCAACACCAGTGAGATGATAAGATATGGAAAGCAGCCAGACAGACAGGACAGATGGAACTAGAAGTGCTGGTAGCTAATTCTAGCTCTGAGATGGAGATTGAAGATTCTGTCATATCGTCTCAGGCTATTCATGGTGAGGCTGGGAATCAGCAGGTGGCAGTAAGTGAACCAGGTGAGTCTCTGCATCATGCTGACCTGCAGTTTTGCTACAGCTTCATGTGTGCACTTATGCAAACTTCAGTGTCTGCTGCCAATGCTCCTGACCCCAGCCTCTCATGGCAGATAGAGCCTTCCTCTGGCCACCTGCATAGTAAGTGAATACAATATTCCTTCTGTCTCCTGGCACAAGGCTCAGACTGTTTGCCAGCTCCTTCAGAATATCTGACTCACTATCACAATCTCTTTGATTTGGCTATGTATACCTTGCCCGCCATCAGGTCGGCAGGTCTTGTATTCTTTCCAGTACCTTCTGATGTGCATGAGGATACCCCACCTGAAGTTGACCCTGCTGCTTCACACCATTTTGTTGTTCACCAGCAGCTAGTGCAGAAATTGCTGGATCTTGTGAATGCTGTCCCAAACGATGTGCATAAAAACATACAGATGGAAAAGGAGAAATTTGCCACTGAAATCTGTGAGCATCAAGCTTATCTCAACTGAATAGTGAGGTATGAATGGCTCCATCAGAGTGACAAGAAAAGGCATGATGCAGGAGCCTGTGAGTTTCCAATTATTGTTAAATCAGGTACATGCACATTCCTATAGACTGAGATGTATAATGACCACCATTTCAAATTAGATGACCTGTACTCAGTTGTTGATCTACTGGCTCACATCGCCATTCCTCCATTATTGAGTATTCTCACAGCAAGTGCCCTACACATACTTTCCAGGCTATCAAGACAGAATGCAAACTTTCTCCTTGTCATCTTTCATGCTGTAGCTGTTTCAGCACTGCATTGGGCAACTACCCTTTCCTCCAACACACCAAATAGTCTGCATAACCTACAAGAACAAATACTAAGCCTCAGTTCTGTGTGGCCTACCAATATTTGGATGGCTCTAAATATTCTTCATGTAGATCCAGAATTGCACAAGTACATTTGCTGCTCGGCATGCTTCAGTCTATATGGTCCATTTCCTGAGAAGCAGAGTCATGAATATGTGGGTGTACCACTAGAGTGCACTTACTGTGCAATGCCCTCTAGTCACCTGTGTGGGGCCTGACTCTTCTCTCAGCCAAGAGCAAACAGACATTTCGATCCTGTCCATCGATATTGGTATCAACCACTGCCATCATGGATAGCTCACTTTCTCTCAAGAGTCAACATCATGAATTCTTTGTGCCATGCCCCTGCTCAAGACCAGCCAGATGTAATACTCAATATCTGGGATGGTAATGTGTTTTGAGAGTTCAAAGGACCCAACAACCACCCTTTCTTTGGTTCCCACAGCCTGCATAATGAGATACGTCTGGGATTCAGTCTATTTGTTGACTGGTTCAACCCTTTCAGAAACAAGCAAGGTGGCAAGCATGTTTCATTTGGTGTCATCTATGTGATTTGCAATAACCTCCCAGTCCACTTACATTACTGCATCGAAAATGTCTATCTGGTTGGCATTATTCTGGGCCCACAAGAACCTTCTCTTGACCACGTCAACAATATTCTTTCGCCTCTTGTCAATGACTTGCTTAAGGCTTGGTCACCTGGCCTACAACTAACTCGCACAGCCCTCCACCCACTGGGGTGCCTTGTGTGCTGCACAGTCATACTGCTCATTTGTGACCTGCCAGCAGCACGCAAGACTGCAGGATTTGCCAGTCTTGGTTCACATTCAGGCAAGTATTGTGCATTTTGCCTGCAGGATGGTTTGGACCCAGCCAATGTCAATGTTTCATCTTGGAGGTGTCATACCTGGCAAGAGCATATTGTGATTGCTATGATGTGGAAGAGTGCAGCCACAGAGGGCATCTGACAGCAAATCTACACTCAGTTTGGCATCAGGTGGATGGAGCTGCTGCATCTGCCTTATTGGGATCCAACTCAGTTTGTGGTCATCGATTGCATGCACAACTTCTTTGTTGGCAATCTTCAACATCACTGCCACAATGTCTTGGGCCTTGATGCTGATGCCAAACCTGAAGAAAAATCACATGTGCAACTCCACATGCCTGAGCAGCAACAAGAAGAACTGGATGCTGGCATTGCTGCCATCAAGGCTGGTTCAATGACAGTGCTCACTCATCTGAGAAGAGGCTATGTTGTTGCACTTGCAAATTCCAACAATGTCATGCCTCCAATCCCTGTTAGCAATGATCCATTAGTTTGGCAAACCAAAAGAGGTCCAGTCATTGGTAAGATGGCATATGTGCAAGCATTGATCAACTGGGTAAGCAATGCAGTGATTACATCCTTTTATTTCATACATCTCATCCTCACTCAGTATAAAAGGAGCAAACCAGAAGTGAGGCATCCACTGCCATTCCCTTGTCCCACCATGGATCTATCCACCACATGGGAAAGTGCCCCGACCACCATAGTACTGAACTGAACTCTGCTCACAGAGGTCTGGTCAGATATGTCCAAGACAATGCTTCAATCATGGATGATGTGTGCCCCCTGAAACTTTGGAAGTTGATCCCACAGAAAACTAAAGGCTGACCAATGGTGGACTGTTTGCCTTGTCAATTTAGTGATCTCATTGTGCCGGGTCTGGGGGACTGGGGGTGCCAGTGAGAAGGACCAAACCCTTCTTTGCAACTATCTGTCACTTGTGATAGCCATCTGCTGGGTGACAATGCATTCAACATCTGAGCAGCATGCAAGTATAGTCAAACAATTTATGGCATACTATGTTCAGAGTACAATGGAAATTTTTGGTCCCTGAGCTCTAGTGTTCAACAACCATGCATCCCTCCACATGCCAGAATGCTTGCATGCATTTGGACCAGCACATGGATGGTGGACATTTCCATTCAAATGCTACATCGGTATGCTGGAATGTTACAATACAAACTCCAAACTAGGTTCATAAAAATTTTATGCTTTGTCAAGGAGATGCTGATTGGTACTGGTTTGCTCCACAGGGGAAATGGAATTTACCATATTGAAGGCATTTTGTCAAGGAAGCAACTTGAAGGCACTTCTGAGACAAGGCAGCCTTCCAGACACATTTCAAGGAATCCAGGGAGCACTTTCTCAATACATGAAGTCACCACTCACAGGTACAGCAGGAGACAGTCTTGAGGCTCCAGTGCACACGTCTGGTGACAATAGTGATATGCCAGAGATCATGGAAAAGCATGATAAACTTACTGAACTTTCCATGGATCAATACAAATCCCTGCTCAAATGTCTCAATGAAGGAAGGCATCCTCAGCCTTATATCTCCTACAAAGATGATTCATGCCCATTTTCACATGTTATTGAACTGCATGTACAGGACCAGCAGACAGTCAAGCTTAAAGGGGTATCATATGCATGTGTGTCAAGCCATGTTGGCAACAGTCAGATATTGTTTACTGTTGGAGGGGAAACCTTCAAATGGGCTGGTGAAATCCAACACATCTTTGTGCACCAATGGGCAGGTCCAACACCCACAAACATGGCGATCATGGAATTCTTCTTTGTTTTACACCAGCTCCGAGAACTCACAGATCAGCAAGCTGCATACAACCCCTACCAACAGTTTCATCTTCTTTTGACTTGCCTCTGCCATGATGACTACCTGGATGGGGAGCAAATCATAAGGGCCCACAACATCATAAGTCATTTTGCAGGTTGCCCATATGAGAGCCTGGAACTTCAGGGAAAGTTCCTTGTTGTGCTGTCATTGAACAGAGTGTGTATTATTACATCCATAGCTTGTGGGCTTGCCAATAATTGGACAAGTGTAGAATTCATTCCATCCAACACATATTTTCTTTATCTGCAGGGTTACACTTCATTTCAGACAGCTCATACTGGCCTGAGTAGTAGTGCCCCTCAGATGTAGTCTTTCAGGATCCATTAAATACCATCATTCTATTTCTGAATCACAATGAACAAGCATGAGATTTTAAAAATTATGCAGAGGTATTTAAGATGCACTCGTTCATGAAGACCAAAGGAGAAATCATAAGGCAGAATGACATAACCTAACCCTGACCATGCACTACACTGAACCCATGCCATCAGCCCATCTGAGGAAAAGACAACCAAGTCATGCACTCAGCAGGGCTTGGGTCAAGTCCTGATGAAATGTGGTCCAATTTAAAACCATGCCAGAGTGAAGTGAACCAGCTACCGAGCTGGCTGTGCTGCAAGCGCACTGCAGAGAAGCCCTAAGCACAAGTTGGAAGATAGTACTGTATAACTTGCAATCACAGTGAACAGAAGATGAGATGTCCTGGATATGATGCAGCCAGACAGAATGGCAGATGGAATTTGAGATCTAGTTCATAATTTTAGCACCACTTACTGCAGGAAAAAAATGTGACATGGTGAGCTTACCTTGGGCCAGAAAAGACCTGCTTGCAACATGAAAACAAAGCATCAAAATGGGAGTGCCATATCTTGTGAGGAACTTCATCAGTGTGAGATGAGGAAGGCCTCTTATTATGTGCTTAAAATGTGAAGTACTCAGTCTGTTGGCAGAGCAAACACACCACCACTAAGTTTTCACAAAGGCACTGTGACTTTCAATGGCTCACACTGCAAGCATTTCACAATTTTCCCCCCCAAAATATGCTGAAAAAATTGAAGAAAGAGATACTCTTTTGTTTTGGCTGTTTTCAAAGAAAAAAGGTGAATATAATGTAATGATTTCTTTGTCTTTTCTGCCAAAAAATATGAATTAATGGTAATTCCCATTAGGTTCTTCACTAATGGGTATTAGCATCAACCAATGTTTTTTAGTAAATCATGCAAAGAAAACACAGCATTATTATTGCCTTTTCTCTTTGAAAACATGTGTCAAAAAAGAGTATCTCTTTCTTCAATTTTTTCAGCATTTTTTCTCAAGAAAAATTGTGAAATGCTTGCAGTGTCATCACAGCTGTTATTTGAGAAAATTATTGCACCTTGAAGAATCCATTTAATTGTGGTGTGAATTTCTCATGCTCTTTCTGATACAGGGCTGCTAAGCCATCAAGCCATTGTCATATTCTCTCTATGGTTTTGATTTCTCACACATGAGGAATTTCAACATTTTGATCTGTGCAGAATATAATTCTAAAGGTAAATGCAGAATGTTTGCCCAAATATATCATTGTGTGAACAATTAAGACATCCTCAAAATGGAAAAGAAAATTATATATTTTGCTATTGTCTAAATGTTTGACAGTAAATTATATTCTATGGGAAATTTGAACCCTGACAAAAAATTATATTTTGATGGCTTGTGATTCACTGCAAGCATTTCACAATTTTTCTTGAGAAAACATGCTGAAAAAATTGAAGAAAGAGATACTCTTTTTTGACACATGTTTTCAAAGAGAAAAGGCAATAATAACACTTTGTTTTCTTTGCATGATTTACTAAAAAACATTGATTGATGCTAATACCCATTAGTGAAGAACCTAATGGGCATTACCATTGATTCATGTTTTTTGGCAGAAAAGACAAAGAAAACATTACATTATATTCACCTTTTTTCTTTGAAAACAGCTCAAATAAAAGAGTATCTCTTTTTTCAATTTTTTCAGCATATTTTGGGATGAAAAATTGTGAAATGCTCGCAGTGATTGGTCAAATATAATATTGTGCCCAGTTACAGCAATCAAAATATAATTTTTTGTCAGAGTTCAAATTTCCCACAGGATATAATTTACTGTCAAACATTTAGACAATAGCAAAATATATAATTTTCTTTTCCATTTTAAGGATGTCTCAATTGTCCACATAATGATATATTTGGGCAAACATTCTGCATTTACCTTTAGAATTATATTCTGCACAGATCAAAATGTTGAAATTTCCCATGTGTCATATCATTGCTTAAATTTTACGTCCGTGGCAAATGTCTGGCTTGATTTAGAAACCGTTCCCCAGGGCCTTTGCCCGCTGTGGTCGACCCACAGCCACACGTCGTCGTCTACAAGCCCCTCGATTATTTGGAGCCATAAGCATTTCCTCGATGTGTAGTAAAAATCCCCTAAGCTCAGATCCAGTACCGTTCCAATGATGCTTGCAACGAAGACCATCCTCCAGTCCGGTTTATATATCAGGTCCTCTTTAGACCTCTGGATAAACCATTCATCGTCCGCCAAGGCACTGTTACTAACAGATCTCTATCATCATCGATGGAAAGGCTGTACCTACATGACGGAGCCTACTCACCTTATGGTAGGAACTTGGGACATGCCAATGTCGACCGCGCTGATGGTTCCACCAAGACTCTCCACACCGCCTATGGAATGTGAGCGCCATACGCCTTCATTCGCAGTGTTCTTTGGTGCAGAGAGATCACTAAAAGTGGGCCCCAGCGACTCTAGCGGGATCGGATGCCAGAGGTGCTGTGTGACTGCAGGGACAGGTGGATCACCGTCGGTCAGTCCGCTGCAGTGTCCATTTTCTAATGATAGGATATTACTAATAATGGACATGAGAGGTGGGGAGGTTGTCCCGTTGCAATAACCGGTGGGGGGGAATCAATCGCGCAAAAGATCTCGATGCCACAGTTTTGTATACAAAGGTAAGCGCTGCTAAGCTATTTGGGGGAGGCTGTTCTAATCACCGAACTTTCGCCCAATTACTTGCTGTGCTCTCACCTTCCATATACGTGCTATCCTCAGTCCCAGTTAGCAGGGCTAATATAAGGCCTAGTTTTTACAAGGGCTTCTTACCTGGGACTCAAGGCAATTATTAACAGATACGCAACTGACAACTCTACCAATACTGCTTTAGCTGGAAAAGTTACCAAAGGAAACAAGCAATTCATGGGAGGGAACCGAAGGCATTGTAGATACCGCGGATAAATGCACTTGTGCAAGTGTAAGGATTCTTACCTCGCTCAACGTCGAGTCGCCGTCACAGCAAATACATGGCACACGTTGAAACACATCACACAGCTTCATGCGTCATGCGTCACGGAGGAAAGCAGGAGCTCATAAGCAACCACATCCACAGTGATATGGCGAGAAAACCAGCGCGACAAGCTAATGTAAGTGTTGTCAGTGCGAATTTTCCAACTGTATGGACAGTGCTAGGGTAAAGGCATTACCATGTAATAAGGCTAACGGAATTCAAGTCACATTTGATATTATCTGCAAGCGTGAACATGAGCGTAGGATTGACATACTACATACATTGATATCCCATTCCCGGTACCCGAGCATTCATGCAACGGAGTCAGTTAAACTTTCGCCTACCGTGGTTAAGCAGATGAATTACAAGGTGAACCGGATTTACATCGTCCATGTTGACTAGCGGTCGAAAACGGAAGGGTGAAGGGGCTGCCCCCCATCTCGCCTATAAATCGTAATTGATAGCGAACGAAGCGGTGTTGTGAGTAGGTAGAGTACTCTGCACCACTCATTCGGTGCTGCTCATGGTCTAGTGTCGAGGAGAATGGTCAAAAAAGCAAAATGTCTGGTAAGGAAGTACAATGCCCAGTAATCTTGCTTTTCTAGACCATTCCATGGGTCATCAGGGGTCGATGGTCGAGCCTTCGAGGGGGGAGCATGTTGAAATTTTACCATGCAGAGAATAGACTCAGCATGACAACAACCGTGCACCGTATTCCTTGCGGAATTCATGTTGTAGTCAGCCCTGGTTGCGGCTCGGAATGCAGACCATGTCCTCAGAAAAGTACAGCTTTACTTGATTACTCACTTGATACGTCAGTTTATGGTTAGCAACTACACGGGAGACACAGAGGACATCACGCTTGGCACTTGTGTTTCGGAGGGACGTGAGGCTCTTGAGAATGAGGGTCTCCACCTCGACGAACCCATCAGACGGGTAGCACTGGATGCAGATCTTCATGTATGTAGCAACCAAGAGAAGTGGGGCTGCCTCTTGGGTGGCCAAATACTATGGTGAACAAACCGAGCTTAGCTTTCCACCTTGGAGCGAACACCAGTGGAAGCGAAAGCCACTCTGAGTGGACTTATGCGAATCGGACAGTGAGCCAACGCTGGTTAGTAGTATACGGGTTTTTCATCGTACACACCGGTCTACAATTGCCAGCCATTTCTGCGAAGATTCGGGAGAGGTTTTTATGCCAGACAATAGCTCCTAAAACCGCAGCAGACCTGGTTGGCCACTGGGCGCTGGAACCTCGTTGCATGCACCTTCTAGTTCAGGATATTGGCCTGACCTTGCCTCATTGCCATATCACTTCACGACATAAGTCTGAGGCTGTGGCTAAGTAACTTGTCTTGCAACTCCCATACCATGCGAGCCTTGAGATCTTGAGAATGCATGAGGTGGAGTTGGGCTCCAGACTACACGGTTGCTGTGGAAGCCAAGGAGTACATCGCTGAAGGACTCGCAGAGTTCTTGCATCTAACATGGGCCCTGGCTCATAAAGACTCGCCGCGCAATTCTGCAGAAGGTATAGTGTGGGTATACACTGAGTGGTAGATAATTCGAGAAACAAGTCTAACGAACACAGCAGAGAACACAGCAGGGTTTGTTAAGGAAGATGGGCACCTGTTCTTTCGCTACAACATTGTGGCGTGATGCGGATCATAATTAACACAGACATCAAGGCGACAAGTGGGACGACGTCAAGTGCGTTCACCAGCTACTGGATCAAATGCCTCCTGCTCCTCAGATGAGGGAAGACGCTCATCAAGATGGGGCAAGACCTCGATGTCGTCGACGATAGGCTGTACCGACACAGCCAAGGTGCTATATCAGTAAACATGAAGTACATAAGTCTCACTCTCACCTGCTTACTCTCCGGGCGATCCCTCGCAGCCAAGGTTACGGCCTCAGCCCCGTTGTGTTCAGGTGGGCGTCGTGGTCCCCTTCGATCAGCAATCCAAACATTTAACTTTTGCATGCCTGACAATATCAGTGGGAATATCAGTGTAGGGAACATGGTGGCCACTATGAGGCCGCATGCGAGAGCCGGAGAGTCTGCTATCACGACAATTTCGAAGTTGCGGATGATGACCACACCAAAGCGGGGAATAGCAGCGAGGATAGAAAAAGTACGGTGACCCATAGCGTTGATACGCTCCTACACGGCTTGATGAACATGAGTACGCGAAGGAGAGAATGGTGGCTTACCCGCAACTCCTCGGCTGTCAATCCACTGTAACGCAAGTGTAAGCACTCTGCCATGGTGAGACACACCAGTGCACAGAGCACTATGTATTCGTTGTCGGTGCGAATGTTCGGGCTGCATAGACAATGTTGAAGTAACAGCAATATATGTAGTAACCAAAGCATACTTCAGGTAGGTTCGATACTGCCCGCAGATGAGAAGATATCATAGAGATGAGAAGAGGCAGTGACATACCGCATCGATATCCCACTCCCAGTACTCGACCAAGTATGCTAGGACGTCAGCGTAATCGTCCATAGCGTGTATGTTGGTGAAAGGCGTGAGTTGCAGAATGAATTGGATAGCAAGATCCATAGCTGGCTGGCAGTGGGGGAGAAATGCTGGTTTCCACCATCTCCTTTTAAATTGCGTGAGGTGAACGACGCGTTAGTGATAGAAAAAGTTGACGGAAACCCACCAGGTATATTCGGACGGCAGCCACAACAATACCACGCTTACAAACGAGGAGGAGGATGTCTGTATATGGGAAATTTCTTGATAAGGCGGTAAGTCTGGGTGCATGTCGGTGCTCTTATGAGACATCGGCCCTTAGCTGGCTTCGACACTCGTATGGCAAGCAGGATGATGAGGAGGATATTGGGGAATTCCCATAAAAGGAAACAATGTGTTACTGCCCTGACACAGCGAATGCCCTCCTTTCGGTTCTTCGCAGAATACACAAGGGTATGTAGTTGACCGGCACGACCCTTGTATGAGGAGGATGTCCCTACATAGAAATTATGCATAGTAAGCACGCTGCAACGTGCCCCCGGTCCACAGCCCCAGTTTTAGGTTGGCACCGACAAACTGCGACTACGTGCCAGATTGACTTGGCGATAATATACATCGCGGCGGTAAGAGATGGCGATGATGATACAAACTTGCCACAACAGGGAAAAGAGATGGCGACTGACACTACGAAACTGGCCAAGAAATGCGACACTGTTGCGGTCCACCTGCGCATTCCAACTCTTGCCAACGATGATGTCCACATATAGAATCTGCTTACATAACATAGAAGCACATGGATATGAGTTGCGGCCGGAGGTGCACTCGCCCCAAGTTCGATGATAGATCTACTAAGTCTATAGTGCCAGTCACTTTGACTGTCAAGCCGTCAGGGAAGCATGCCGGGGGTGATGGGCGAGCGAAGAATATCGCAGAAGACGACTGAACACTTCCACGCGATGCGATAGGCCCACGCCTGAACGTAACATATTGATATGAAGTCGAATGCAGAGCCCCGGTCATGATTACACACAACTTGACAGTGTAACTCTGACCATACAACACGACTGTGGGTATGTCATCAAACACGATCCCGCCGGATGTACCAAGTTGTACATTCCACTGTCCGCAGAGGGGAGACCCGGAAGAATCCATACACGGAAAAACCTAAACCTATTTCCTCAACATTACCCGAAGTTGAATTTTCCAGTCTACGGGATTGGTTAACACGCCCAGGAATAGCTGCATGCACACTTAGTTTTTAGGGAAAAGGTGCGCGAAAAGGTTCAAAATGCTCACGAATGAGTTTACTTGATCTGGTTGAGCAAAGGCAGTCGCGAAGACAATGCTAAGCATGTCAATTTTGAACTGTGTTCACAAGCTACTTTGTCTGCCCAGAGTTAGTGAACCTTTCTAGTCATGTCACTGATCGTAAGTTCTCTTTGAATTCTCTTTGATGGGTGTATGATGCATGCTGACCACCTGTGGCGGATGAGGTCAAACTGCGGAACCAAGTAATCACGCTAGACCCTTCCCACCGGTGCAATTTCGAAACTTCAGCAATACCTCAGTTCCTTTCAGCTCTCGTAGGCAGCGTCAGGAGCACAGGGTAAAAAAAAAACAATATACAGCTCGGCGAGTTGAGCATGTGGCACCATGCTCTCCACTCGCGTCGTGCGACGGATTAGGCGTGGATATACATAGGTTGCGGGGTGATGGAGACCATTGAATAGACGGCTTTATATCCCTTAGCTTGCACTCCGTATCCTTTGGATCTAGGTCATCACCGCCTACCTTCAAGTCTCTATCTGCACCGTCTGATGCATTCCGATTTGCTTGTCATGGTGAATGGTCGAGGCAGGATGGCGAGGGTATTTGCGGCCGCTTCTGCATCGACGGCCCGACGGGTTAGCAGATGACGACCCCATCGGTGCGGACGTGCTATGTTGCTCTTATGGTATCGGTTCACTGAGTGGCAGATTACATACCCAAAATATTCTGTCGCGTTCATGTGGTTCTGTCGATTTCGCATAATAGATCTTCTTCGGCTACGTGGCGTCAGAATACCAGCAGAAAGTAGCTACCGACGCATGGAGAAACGGGATGTACGTGCTCGTATTCCTTCGTCCCAATGCTTCTTCCTGGGTATTTTGTTGGTTCCCTTGTTCAAATCTCGTAATTCGTAGTCTGTCAGTCTGGCTGTGTGAAAGGGTCAGTAACTCGTACAAGATAAGTAACAACAAACAACGTTACCGTCCCATATTATTGGGATCTTATCTCTCTGTGCACCATCAGTTGTACCCTCGCAAGTTCTTTCACAAGCTAGTCATTTTAGGTACGGAGACCAACTTCAAGCATCATTTGTTCAATTTGCGCCTGAAAGAGAAGGCATGGGTAGCAGGTGGGAGAGACGGCACCCGCTGTGCAGAGGCGGCATGTCAGCACACGCGTTAGGTATAGCGGCAGGTGCTATGGAGTCGGTATGGGCAGGACGCAGGGCCCACGGAGTGTCGACTGACACAGCACAACTAGCGGTAGAGAAAGCGGGCGGGCACAGCGGGAGGACAGATGTCATTTACCATGTCCACAGTGTTCTGATGATCAGTGAAGGTAGCAGTCACTGGCATCAGCATAACAAGAGTGGAGCTGGATGGCCAGCGAACAGTAGACAAACAATCCATGAAAACACTCGCCCGTAGACACAGATGCAGAGCAAAAATAAAATTCAATCAAAAGATAGTAGAAGAATGAGGGAAAACTGCAGCAGTTACTTCGGGGAGAAATGGAGCAAAGGGAAGAAGGGATGCATTGGGCGGTAATGCAGAGTGGAACGAATTAGCATTGGACGAGCACAAATGGTTGATTACATGATGGTCACCAGCACGACGAAGTAAATGACTGGGTACCAGCACGTATTAGAGGTTCAGATCCATGAGAATATTGCCTTTCATGAGTTCGGTTATAGTCTACATCAGCGTTTTAGCAACAAGGACGCTCCACATACGCATAGCTACACGTAGTTAGGAATGATAATGACGCACAGCAATCGCAGGGCGTATCAACCAACCGCACCGTTATCCTGGAGTTCTGTTAGATTCGGTTGACTGACTTTACTAGTCATGTCCTTGAACCTAATTCTTTTTGATGGAAAGCCGTGAAAATCGTTTTCCTCGGGCACGGGGTGCTTGGAACTAGAGGCAAAAGCTGGGGTACGGTTTACTGGCTGTACTGGCACGACTAGGATGATTGCAATGAGTGAAGGTAGCGGCGAGCTTCGCCATACATACCTGTCAATGCCGACTGGCTGCGACAAATGCGCAGACGATGCGTTTCGTCTGGACGAGTAATGGCTTCGTAGAGTTTGTTGACCTCCACTGCACTCAGATCATGGATTCCTCTGTTCCCACGCTTGCGGAGAACTCCAATCGGCCAATTCATCACTGCATACCCATTTTTCTCTAGATCTTTCTCGAGAGTATACCAAGGCAAGCGCTCGTAGGGTAAACCAAGTTCACCTGGGTACGTCAGATTGTATATGGGACGAATAACAGTCCATGGCGACTGACTTACTGAGCATCTCGAGAAGTTTATCCTTTATCTCCTCAACCTTGTCTGACTTGGACAACTTCGAAGAACTAGAGGTACCGTGGTCCAGAAAATGTCTTCGTAAGGCGCTTGCCTTGTCAGTCAGAGGGGTTGTCATGACCGAGTGACTCTGACTTACTCATGGTGAAGCTCGAAAGGGTAGGAAATATTCAAACCCAAGGAGTCCACATACTTCCTCTGAACCTAACCAGTTAGCAGAGGGAGCAGTGCAAACTCTGTAGTAGACTGACCAGCTTGAGGAGTTGCCTACCCAGTCGTGATTGCTTCTCATATCTGGAAAGAGTCGGGTCACGTAGCATGCCCGTGAATGCCTCCATCCCTGCAGGTTCTTGCACGTCGGCTTCCAAGGACCCCTGGGATGGTGAGTACTGGCCCTCTCTCAGCGCGTCGTTGGGCACCAATGGAGGCCCGAGTCCGTCAGGCTCCCTAGAGTTTCCCACCTCAAACCCCACAACGGAGGATGGATCAGTAAGAGACTCCATACAGATAGCATGGCACCTGCGACAGCCATAGAGCTCAACATCTTTCCTCCGAAGGAACGTTGCTACAGCAACATTAACAGCAGTACTGAGGTGTAATTGTCGGCCTCCTTGGTGTGAGTAAACCCAGTTAGACTCATCCCTGGCATGGTTGAACCGGCTGAAGGAATGTTGTTCGGAATAGTCCTCGTCAAGTTTGTGGCAAAGCCTGACGCTCGCGGCAGACAACGACGGGAGCACAGGCAAATCAAAGCAGTCAAGGGAAAGGCAAAGTCGGCATGAGAAGAAGTTGTGCCAGTGCTCGTCATGCAGATCCGTGTCCTCGTCAACAGAGTCACTCCACATTACCAACGCGATCGTGCCCAGTACCACCCAAGGATCCGGTGCGTCAAAGATGTTATCAGGAAACTCGACTGCCAGTATAGAGGATGGCCACTCGGAACGACATCCGGAAGACTGATCTGCAATATGCTCCCGTAAACCCTCCGGATATCTGTTAACCCACGGAAGATATCGCGCATCGAATCCATGTTTCTTCATCAACGGTTCCAGTTTTCTGTTTATCAGTAACTCTGCTGTTGGGCTCGGACGTCTAGAAGGATCAACATCGAGTAGTCCCGGTACCATCTCTGAAAAGGGATAAGGACAGTAGAAGTGGAAGGCTTGCAACAACGAGACGCGTGAAATCATTGTGTACCTGGCAGCAATGTCCTCGTACCGTGACTTGAGCCTTGCAAGTGGTCAGTCACACCAGAGAAAGAGTCCTAATTTGAACGTACAAGGATCGACAACGCACACAGGACTTGTAGCCCGCCTCCAATACGGGAGGAATACCCTCCAACCAAACCATCATGTTGAACCATTCCCTCATACCCCAACAATCTGCTAGGGAGCATATGCACCCATCCTCCTTGGATGTCGCCAGTGCATTTTCCCAACTGGCGGTTTGAGAAGGAAACGCGTCCCGGTGCTTGCCAATGATATGATCCAGAGTATCTGCTATCCTGGGGGTCCTGAACGTGGGGGGAGTGTGGCCATGAGAGGCAAACAGCTCCGCTACACTCTTGGAGTTGGCGATTAACCAGGCGATTACGCAAATGCGTTGTGCTGGTGTAGCGTTGCGTATTCTTTCGTTCCTCTTTCCATGGCTTCCTGTTCCGGTCGGATATCGTTGCTCAACGATGCGACGACGCAGGGCTGACTGGGCATCGGCCCATTCGCTTTGGGAAGGGCGGTTGATTCCCCAATAAGGCAGTCTGATCTCACGAAGCCACTCTTCATCGCCGTCGACCCACAGCCACACGTCGTCGTCTACAAGCCCCTCAATTATTTGGAGCCATAATCGCATTTTCTCCGATGTGTAGTGAAAACGCCTCAGGCAACAATGCAGTACCGTTTTAATGACGTCGAGGACGAAGATCATCCTCCGATCTGGTTTATCTATCAGCTCCTCTTCAGACCTCTGGATAAACTGTTCGTCGTCCGCCAAGGCAAGGTTACTAATAGATCACTTTCATCATCGAAGAAAAGGCTGTACCTACACGACGAAGCCCACTCACCTTATGGTAGGAACTTGGGACATACCGATGTCGACCGCGCTGATGCTTCCACCAAGACTCTCCACACCACCTATGGAACGCGAGCGCCATACGCCTTCATTCGCAGTGTTCTTTGATGCAGAGGGATCACTAAAAGTGGGCCCAAGCGACTTTAGTGGGGTCGGATGCCAGAGGTGCTGTATGGCTGCAAGGACAGGTGGATCACCGTCGGTCGGTCTGCTGCGGTGTTCATTTTCTAAAGATGATAGGATATTACTAATGGACATGAGAGGTGGGGAGGTTGCCCTGTTGCAATAGCCGGTGATGGAGAATCGATCGTGCAAAAGATCTTGATGCCATGGTTTTGTATACAAAGGTAAGCGCTGCTAAGTTATTTGGGGGAGGCTGTTCTCATCTCCACCGAACTATCGGACCCAGTCCCCAGTTACTTGCTGTGCTCTCACCTTCCATACACATGCTATCCTCAGCCCCTCACTCAGTTGGCAGTGCTAATACATATAAGGCCTAGTTTTTACAAGGGATTCTTACCCGGGACTCAACGCAATTATTAACAGATATGCAGCTGACAACCCTACTAATACTGCTTTAGCTGAAGAAGTTGCCAAAGGAAACAAGCAATTCGTGGAGGGAACCGGAAGCATCGCAGATACCGTGGATAAATTCGCTTGTGCATGTGTAAGCATTCGTATCCCGCTCAACTTCGAGTCGCCGTCACAGCAAGTACTTGGCACACTTTGGCCCACGTCACACAACCTCGTGTCATGCGTCACGGGGGAAAGCAGGAGCTGATATGGCGAGAAAACGAGTGCGACAAGCTAACGTAAGTGTTGTTAGTGCGGATTTTCCAACCATTCAACTGTGTGGACAGTGTTAGGGTAAAGGCAATACAATGTGATAAGGCCAACGGAGTTCAAGTCACATTTGATATTATCTGCGAGTCTGAACATGAGCGCAGGATTGACACACTACATTGATATCCCATTCCCGGTACTCGAGCATCCACACAGCAGAATCATCAGTTACGCGTACTGTGGTTAAGGAGATGGATTACAAGATGAGCCGGATTTGCACGGTCCATGTTGACTAGCGGTCGAAAATGGAAAGGTGAAGGGGCTGCTCCCCATCTCGCCCATAAATCTTGATCGATAGGAATGAAGCGGTATTGTAAGTAGGTAGAATACTCTGCACCACTCATTCGGTGCTGCCATGGTCTAGTGGCGAGGAGAATGGCCAATAAAGTAAAATGTCTGATGAGGAAACACAACACCCAGTGATCTTGCTTTTCTAGAGAGAACCTTGCCATACGACGGGTCATCAGGAGTCGATGGTCGAGCCTTCGAGGGGGGAAGGATGTTGAAAATTTACCATGCAGAGAATAGACTCACCAGCACAACAACCGTGCACCGTATTCCTTGCGGAATTCGTGTTGTAGTTAGCCTGGTTGCGACTCAGAATGCGGACCATGTCCACAGAAAAGTACAACTTTACTTGATTGCTCACTTGATACGTCAGTTTTTATGGTTAGCAGCTATGCGGGCGAAACAGAGGACATCACGCTTGGCGGTTGTGTTTCGGAGGAACGTGAGGCTCTTCAGAATGAGGGTCTCCACCTCGACGGACCCATCGGATGGGTAGCACTGGATACCGATCTTCATTTAGCAATCATGAGAAGTGGTGCTGCCTCTTAGGTGGCCCAATACTGTGGTGAACATCCTGAGCTTAGCTTTCCACTGTGGAGCGAACCCTATTGGAAGCAAGTGCCACTCCCTGCACTTGCGCAAACCAGATGGTGAAGCCAGCGCTTATGATATACAGGTTACTCGTCATACGCACCTGTCTACGATTGCCAGCCATATCTGCGAAGATCCGGGGGAGGTTTTTATGCCGGACAATAGCTCCTAAAATCGCTGCCATGAGACCTGGTTCAGTAGTACCTCGGTGCGCGCACCATCCAGTTCAAGATGCCGGTCCGATCCTGCCTCATTGCCATGATGCTTCACGACACAAGTCTGAGGCTGCAGCTGAGTAACTTGTCTTGCAATTCCCATACCGTGCGATCCTTGAGATCTTGAGGATGCGCGAGGTGGAATTGGAGCGCACAGGGCACCAGATCCCACGGTTGTCGCGGAAGCCAATGAGTACATCAGTCAAAGACTCGCCGAGTTCTTTGCATCTAAGCATGAGGCCTTGGCTCATAAAGAAACACGCTGCACAATTCTGTAGGAGATATGTGTGTGTATACACTGAGCGCAAGGGAATCCGGGATACAGGTGTAACGGACACAGCAGGGAACACAGCAGAGAGAACACAGGAGGTTCCATTATGGAAGATGGGAATATCTGGGAGTCACCTGTTCTTTTGCTACAACGTTGTGGCGTGATACAGATCATGGTTAACACAGACGCCGAAGCGGCGGCGTCAAGTGTGTTCATCAGTTACTGGCTCGAATGCCTCCTGCTCCTCAGATGAACGAAGATGCCCATCACGATGGGGCAAGACCTCAATGTCGTCGACGATAGGCTGTACCGACACAGCCAAGGTGCTATATCAGTAAACATGAAGTACTTAAGTCTCACTCTCACCTGCTTACTCCCCGAGCGATCCCTCACAACCAAGGTTAGGGCCTCAGCCCCGTTGTGTTCAAGTGGGCGTCGTGGTCCCCTTCTATCAGCAATCCAAACATTTAACTTTTGCATGCCTGACAGTATCAGTGGGAATATCAACGTAGGGAACATGGTAGCCACTATGAGGCCAAATGCGAGAGCCGGAGAGTCTGCTATCACGACAATTTCGAAGTTGCGGATGATGACCACACCAAAGCGGGGAATAGCAGCGAGGATAGAAAAGTACGGTGACCCATAGCGTTGATACGCTCCTACACGGCTTGGTGAACATGAGTACGCGGAGGAGAGAATGGTGGCTTACCCGCAACTCCTCGGCTGTCAATCCACTGTAACGCAAGTGTAAGCACTCTGCCATGGTGAGACACACCAGTGCACAGAGCACTATGTATTCGTTGTCGGTGCGAATGTTCGGGCTGCATAGACAATGTTGAAGTAACAGCAATATATGTAGTAACCAAAGCATATTTCAGGTAGGTTCGATACTGCCCGCAGATGAGAAGATATCGTAGAGATGAGAAGAGGCAGTGACATACCGCATCGATATCCCACTCCCAGTACCCAACCAAGTATGCTAGGACGTCAGCGTAATCGTCCATAGCATGTATGTTGGCGAAAGGCGTGAGTTGCAGAATGAATTGGATAGCAAGATCCATAGCCGACTAGCAGTGGGGGAGAAATGCTGGTTTCCATCATCTCCTTTTTAAATTGCGTGAGGTGAATGATGCGCTAGTGATAGAAAAAGTTGACGGAAACCCACCAGGTACCTTCGGACACGGCAGACACAATGATACCACACTTACAAAGGAGGAGGAGGATGTCTGTATACGGGAAATTTCCTGATAAGGCGGTAAGTCTGGGTGCATGTTGGTGCTCTTATGAGACACCGGCCCTTAGCTGGCTTCGACATTCTCCGGCGGCTACTCAATATGACAAGCAGGAGGATGAGGAGGATGTTGGGAAATTCCCATAAAAGGAAACAATGTGTTACTGCCCTGACACAGCGTATGCCCTCCTTTCGGTTCTTCGCAGAATACACAAGGGTATGTAGTTGACTGGCACGACCCTGGTATGAGGAGGATGTCCCTACATAGAAATTATGCATCATCAATATCAATAAGTTTAACGGACGTGGGTCGTGGGCGTTTTCCATCGCCGATACTCGACGGGTGTTTCGAGTATCCCGCTCTGCTCGCTCCTCTCGGTCCTTTCGCGTCCTCTCGCTACTTTCGGTCCTTTCGCTTATTTGACGTTTGCCACGTGTATTGCCTTTTTTGGACAACAACAACCATGTGGCTTTTCAGACTCAGTCGAAGCCCACTAAGTGCAAACTTATCTAAAAGAGGCCACTGATAAGGACAGATCATTGCATTTCTGCTTATTCTGGGCCTGATCTTGAGTTGATTTGAATGCCTGGCTGTTGCTCAGTGGTACATGTGAACTGAGAATGCCCTGATCACACCATTTTGGAGGGATTTTCACTGATCTTTGCATGGTGACTGCAATTTCAGGCAGTTTTTCAAGAGGATTTGTGTCTGTGGGTTGGGGTGCCTGTGACTGTATGTTACTATGGGTGTAGGGGTCCATGCCCATGGTAGGATTACCCCAGCCTGATGTTACACACTCAGATACATGTAACATAGCATGAATATAGCACTGATTTATGAATGGGGTCTATACCCATGGTGGGTTTATTCCAGCCTGTGCAAGGGGGATGGACAGTACACACACAGATGAGATTGACTACCTTAGCATACCACAAATATAGATTGGACATTGATGAAAGACATAGGTGTACACCATAGGATGCAGCCTGTTGTTTGGGGTGGGATGAAGCTCAGGGTGGGATGAAGCTTGGGGTGGAATGAAGCTCAGGGTGGGATGAAGCTTGGGGTGGGATGAAGCTCAGGGTGGAATGAAGCTTGGGGTGGAATGAAGCTCAGGGTGGGATGAAGCTCAGGGTGGGATGAAGCTCAGGGTGGGATGAAGCTCAGGGTGGAATGAAGCTTGGGGTGGAATGAACCTCGGGGTGGAATGAAGCTCAGGGTGGAATGAAGCTTGGGGTGGGATGAACCTCGGGGTGGAATGAAGCTCAGGGTGGAATGAAGCTTGGGGTGGGATGAACCTCAGGGTGGAATGAAGCTCAGGGTGGAATGAAGCTTGGGGTGGGATGAACCTCAGGGTGGAATGAAGCTCAGGGTGGGATGTGAGATGTGTGGTTGGCAGGAGGCTGCTGGCCATGGGTTGGGATTGGGATAACACCAGTGCAGGGGTTAGCAGGAGGCAACTGGCCATGGGTTGTGATGTTGCCTGTGTTGGCAGCTGGGATGCAGCCTGTGTCAGCAACTCAGATGCAGCCTGTGTCGGCAACTCAGATGCAGCATGTCCCAGCAGGCTGTGAACTCATATAATTAAGGGAGAATGTTGTCGCACGGGGGCATGACTTTTTTACCCGCTGCTTATTTCGCATAGCTCGACTATTTTGACTATTTTGCATATTTCAGTAAGCCAATGAAAAGCATGTGGTGTTTCAAACTCCACTGTGTGTGTGAACACAGCAGTGGTTTCCTTCCCAGCTGTCTCTTGGTCCATAGTGGTAGTACACAGTAAATAATACTCTGTAAGAATCAATGAGTGATCAAAAACACAATAAAATGCTTATCTCCCTAGATAAGCCTGCTTTTACACCAAAATTTCGCTTTTTGGGCTTATTTGGCTGTGGTTTTTCCACTTCACTGGTGAGATACCTTCCCCTGTGTGTCTTTGGTCCATTCTAAAGGCATTTCTAAGCTGTTTTTATCCCAAATTTTCGCTTTTTTGGGCCTTTTGAGATACCATAATTTCTAGCCAGATATTAGTTTTTCCAGTACCTTCTCCTGTATGTATAATGTATATATTGAGACTTTGGGACCAATGCAGAGCAGTGTCTTCCCTCCATAGATGTGAGTTGCATGACATACAAGCAATTTGATGACACATTCATGACATTTCCCATCCATCTCAATGTGTGTGGACATCCTCTTTGCCTTGATGGGGGTTCATGCAACATATTTCCTGACCTGATCTTTCCAATTTTCAGTGAGGTCTCAGATCTCATGTCCCCTCCACAGGTGAAGTAGGTATGACATTGCAACAACATTTTCTCTGGGTTGGGTCTCTCCAGGCATATTCTGGATCAATGGCCATACTTTGTAGTTCACAGGGGTAACCTGCAGTGGGCCTCACCTTGCACCCAGGCACCTCACTCAAGGGTTGGCAGGGGTCCATACCTATGGTGGGTTTACCACAGCTGGTCTAAGGATGGTGAGCAATACACACTTGGATTAAGGTCAACTACATGTAACATATGTACCATGAATATAATGGGTGTACTATGTATACTGGGCTATCACAAGCTGGGACACAGCCTACATTGGTAGCTGGGATGTGGCCTGGGTCAGCAGCTCAGATGCAGCCTGTGTTGGCAAACTGGGATGCAGCCTGTGTCAGCAAACTGGGATGAAGCATGTCCCAGCAGGCTGCGAAGCAGCCGCGAGCCCGAAGGGCTCGTCTAAAAAGTTAACGGACGTGGGTCGTGGGAGTCCCCCGAGGGTGTGAGATCCCCGATACTCGATGGGTAGTTCGCGTACCGCGCTTCGCTCGCTCCCACCGCTCCTTTCGCTTATTCCACGTGCCTTGCCTTTTTTGGATGACGCTGACCATGTGGCTTTGGTACCGAGAATGTGGACAGCCTGCAAGGCCTCTACCAGTGTCTCCTCCCTCCCTTCCTCCCTCCCTCCTTCCCCCCCCTCCCATTCCAGCCCTTTCTGGCAGAATACAGGTCAAGCCAATACAGAAATATCCCCTTAATCTGTGAGTACCTCTATTGATCTGGTTCAATCACTCTGATAACAGATCTCCCCCACTGATAAGGCTGATAATAAGGCTGATAAGACTCATATTTCGCATTTTTGAGGGTTTACTGTGTCCCCTGCTGCCCCTGGTAAGCCTACAAACCTTCCACCATGCCCAGCAGTCCATTTATTATCCCTTCTGATTATATTTTCTGACCATCTTGACATGGTTTTTAGCCATTTTCTTTGGAATTTGAGCCACAATTTTCGCATTTTGGCCCCTTTCTTGGAAAGATCTTGGTCCAGCCTGCCTTGGTAAGTGGCCCTGACCATCACTGATCAATCTCACCCATTTGTGATTGGTGTTTTCCCATCAATTTTAGTGCATTTTAGTGCATTTGTGCCATCTTAGGGTCCATTCTTGGACATAGATCTGTCCAGAGTGTCTTGGTAAGACTACCCCCTACATATCATCTGTTGATCACACTGACATTTGACCAGGGATATAGGTAGGTCCCCTGTGTGTGTCCTTTGGGACTCTGTGTTTGTCCTTTGGTGGGACATTGGGGGTGTCCTTTGGTGGGGCATTGTGGTCCTTTGGTGGGACTTCCCTGCACAGGTCCTGGAGTGAATTCAAGTCCCCTCTACCATGTAGGTCTTCTGAAGGCAGGGGCTCACTGCTTCTGACTTTGATTTTACATACCACACAGGTCCACCCCCCCTACTTCACCACAACTGGCCCACAATGCTGCTCGCCAGCTGGAGCGTGACCAGCGTATCCTTGGCTCTCCTCCATCCCGTTGTCAACCACATATTGTAAGTAGTCTCCATGCCTGAAACATAATGTAGCAGGATTGATGGTATGTGTCAGACACATGCCATTGTGCAACACCCTCTCCCTCCACCCCCACTACTACAACCTCAGATGAACTTCCTTCCCCCATATCAACTGCCACCCATGGGCTATCCTGATCAACCACAAATTGTAAGTTATATCTCTGAAACATATATACATATAAGATTGATGATGTCTGCCAGACACATGCCATGCCACACCCTCTCCCTCCTCCACTCCCACAACAACATCTACCCCCATATCATCAGCAACCTCCTCAACGTGTTGACTACACTGCTCGATTGTTGGAAGGGTTTAATAATGATCATCAGAGACGTCATCAGCACAGACAGAACACGAGGACCAACAATCTGCCAGCTCCTCCCCAAGCTGGTCCATCTCATGTCCCTCCTCCTCCTCAAGCTGGTCCATCTCATGCCCCTCCTCCACCAAATTACCAATCATACCAGCAGGTCACAAACCTTCAACATGAGGCAGATCAACTCAGATACCAACAAGCTCATCAAGAGTGGCAGTACCTTGAATCCATGAGAGTGCAGCAGGAGCAGCAACAAGCACAGGAGTGGCACCATCTTCAATCCATGAGAGTGCAGCAGGAGCAGAGACAGCAGCAGGAGTGGCAGCATCTGCAATCCATCAGAGAGCAACTGCAGCAGCAGCAGCAGCAGCAGTGGCAACACATTGAGTTCATTAGATTGCAACAACAACAGCAGATTCAGAGGGAGGAATTGGAATGTCAACATTATTGGGAGGTACAACAACAGCTATTGGCTCAGCAGGTACAGGAGAGGGAACATCAGGAGCAGATAGAGATGGAACAAGTGAGGCAGATATCCCAAAGGTTGCTCTCTGAGGCCCTCAGTGAGCATAGCCATCATTCAGCAGAGCAATATGAGCAGGATCAACAGAGACAAGCATCTGCCAATCAGCATCCAGATGATCTCCCTCCTCCCAGTCCTTCTGACTCTTCCAGCTCTGCACCACCCTCTCCTCCCCCCCTTCCACATCCAGACCCAGCTCCCACTCCCACTCCCACTCCCACTCCCACTCCCACTCCCACTCCTGGTCCTAATCCTAATCCAAATCCAAATCCAGATCCAGATCCAGTCCCACCCCCAGGGCCCACTCCTGGTCCCAATCCAGAGCCAGAGCCAGAGCCAGAGCCTGAGCCAGATCCAGTCCCCCTCCCACCTCCACCTCCACCCTCACCCTCACCCCCACCCCCCCCCTCCACCACAGCACATGCCTCCTGGTGGGAGACCTTACTCTGAGCCAGTCCAGCCTCACAATCTGGGTCTCATGAACATTCCATGCCCAAACTGCCAGGCCCTCCATTTTCTTTCAGAGAAGCTGGCCAACTCCAGTGCCCTGAATCCACAATTTGGGGTGTGTTGTCTTAAAGGTCAGGTTGCCCTTCCTCCATTACAGCCATGGCCCCATGCCATCCAGGAGCTCTTTGATGATCCTCAAGACCATAGGGAGTTTAAGAAAAATGTCCGCCAGTACAACAATGCCCTGGCATTCACTTCAGTGGGAGTAGAGGTTGATAGGGAGACTGTACAGGGAGCTGGCCTGGCATCTTTTCGTATCCATGGCACTCTCCACCATGTCATGGGAGCCCTCCTCCCACCCCAGGGTCTGCAACCTTCATATGCCCAGTTATATATTTATGATCCAGAGGAAGCAACAAACAGGCGTTTGCAGAGAAACCCAGACCTCCAGGGGGACATCATGTTGGACTTGCACAATGTACTCAGTCAACACCATCCCTATGCTCCCCTCTACCAGCAGGCCTATGAGGTCATGAGAGCCAAGCCTCCAGAGGAAAATACTGATGTTTGCATGCGTCTTCACTTGCAGCAGGGTGCTGATGGTAGGAGATACAACCTCCCTACTGTGGAAGAGATTGCTGCCATTGTCCCTGGTGATGGTTCAGAGAGGGTGAGGGTGGACAGAGACATCATCTTACGATTGCAGGGTGGTGGTCTACGTCATATCAGCAACCTCCATCCCTCCTACCTCCCACTCCACTATGTGCTTTTGTTCCCTGATGGACAGGAGGGCTGGCACCTGGACATACCTTTGCAGGCAGTTGGTGGTCGTCAAAATCGCTCCAAGAAGGTTACCCAGATCCTTTGGTATGCATATCATCTCCACATTCGTCCTCCTCAGGTGGAGCCCCCCAATCTTTTCAAGGCTGGAAGGCTCTTTCAACAGCTGATCTGTGATGGATGGGCTTCCATCGACCAGTGCAACCTCACCTGGGTGGCCAACAATCAGACCAGGCTCAGAGCTGAGTTGTATAAGGGATTGCAGGATCATTTGGCTCAGGATGCTGGTCAAGATTTGGGTGGGGTTGGTAGAGTCATCCTCCCTTCCACACACAAGGGTGGTCCTCGCTATATGAACCAACTGCTTCAAGACTCCCTTGCAATATGTAGAGAGTACAAAAAGCCTGATCTCTTTCTCACCATGACTGCAAATGGGAGTTGGCCTGAGATAGCTGAGAACCTCTTTCCAGGTATGTAATCATTTTCTTTCAACTGACATCCCCCTCACCATCATCACACAGGCCAGTCAACAGTGGACAGGCCTGACCTGGTAACCCATGTTTTCCATGCCAAGCAACAGGCTCTGCTGAAGATGATCAGGGATGGATACTTTGGACAGGTGGCTGGGTTTGTTTACACCATTGAGTACCAGAAGCGTGGTCTCCCTCACATGCACCTCTTGGTCTTCTTGGAGGAGGGAGACAAGATTCATACTGTCCAGCAGGTGGATGCCTTGATTTCAGCACAGATTCCTGACCCCACCCTCCACCCCCAACTTCATGAGTGTGTCACCAAGTACATGCTCCATGGGCCCTGCTCTCCTCAGAGGTGTATAGAGAACAATGTCTGCAAGAAGCGCTTCCCCAAGGCCTTTGCTGCTCAGACCATCATCAAGGAGGATGGCTATCCTGATTATGCTCGCCCTGACAATGGGAGGACTGTGCAGAAACACCAGGATGTCTTTGACAACAGGGTTGTGGTTCCTCATCCCAGGGAGCTTCTGGTCAAGTTTGGCTGCCACATCAATTTGGAGGTCTGTGGCTCTATCAAGGCAGTCAAATATATCCACAAGTACATCTACAAGGGTCCAGACAGGGCAACTGTGCAGCAGGAGGGGCATGATGAGATTCGTTCCTACCTTGATGCAAGGTATATTTCCTCCACCCAGGCATGTCACAACATCTTTGAATTCCCCATGCACATGGAGTGGCCTGCTGTCTATCGTCTTCCAGTTCATCTTCCAGGGGAACAGACTGTGGTATTTGATGCTGAGGATGACATCCAGAATGTGGTGGAGAATCCAAAGGACACTCAACTCATGGGCTGGTTTGAAGCCAACAAGGACCCTGCCATCATAGCTGCTGGTGGCCCTGACTGTCTCTACCAGGACTTCCCAAAGAAGTTTGTGTGGGATAAAAAGAGGGCTGTTTGGAAAGTGCGTCAGAGGTACAAGGCCATTGGTCACATGTATGCAGTTTATCCTTCTGCTGGAGAAAGTTCTACTTGCATCTCTTGCTCACTCAGGTCAAGGGTAAGTCTGCTTCCATGCCATTTCATCTCACAACTGACATCTCTCACAGGTGCAACATCCTTTGAGCACCTCAGGACTGTGGATGGCCATCTTCATGATTCCTTCAAGGATGCCTGTAGAGCTCTGGGTCTGTTGCAGGATGATAGGGAGTGGGTGTTGTGTCTGCAGGATGCTGCTCACTTCCAGACAGGATTCCAGTTGCGTCGACTTTTCATCATCATCCTGGTGCATGGATCTCCTGTGGATCCTAATTTGCTGTGGGAGGCATCCAGGGATCATCTCTGTGATGACTTGAAAGTCCATCTCAGACGTCTCCTCAACATCCCTGAGCCTACCCAAGAGCAGATCTATGACTATGGACTGCACCTGATTGCTCAAGCTCTTTGCAGGCATGGAAGGAGCCTACAGGACTACCCAGAGATGCCTATGCCACAGATGGACTGGGGTGGTCGTGAAGGGAACCAACTCATCAATGAACAGCTGGCACTGAATGAGCCAGCCTTGCAGGACTTTGTGCAGAGGGGGGAGCAGACTCTTAATGTGGAGCAGAGGCAACTGTACCAGGCAGTGGTAGACAGTGTCATGGGTGGTGATGGCACCATGTTCTTCCTTCAAAGTGGTGGTGGTTGTGGAAAGACCTATCTGTCCAACCTCATAGCTGCTGCTGTCAGGGCAAGGGACAGGATTGTCCTCTGTGTGGCTTCTACTGGAATTGCCTCCCTTCTCCTCCCAGGAGGTCGTACTGCTCATTCCAGGTTCAAGATTCCCATCCCCTGCCATGAGCAAAGTGTCTGCAACATGAAGAAGGATGACCTCCACCATCAGCTCATTCAGAGGACTTCCCTCATCATCTGGGATGAAGCAGCTTCTCAGCATCATCATGTGGTGGAGTGTGTGGATAGGACTCTCAGGGACTTGATGGACAGGGATAGGCCATTTGGGGGGATCACTACACTCCTTGGTGGAGACTTCAGGCAGACTCTACCTGTCATCCAGCATGGCAACAGGGAGCAGATTGTGCCTGCTACACTCACCCATTCCAATCTCTGGGCACAGATGAGGATCCACTATCTCAACCAGAACATGCATCTTGGCCAGGATCCTGAATCTGATCAATGGGCTCAAAATCTTCTGCAGATAGGGATCACCAATGGAGAGCTGGACTTGCCTCAGCACATGCATTGTGGGGATGACATGGCCTCTTTGGTGGATGCCATCTACTCTGACCTCCTTGCCCTCCAACCCAACCAACAACTTCCTGATGGCTATTTCCTGGATCGTACTATCCTCACCTGTAGGAATCTGCAGGTCCATGAGATCAACTCTACCATTCTGGAGAGAGTCCAACCTCAGGAGAAGGTCATCTATACCAGTGCAGACTCTGTCACTGACCAGGAGTATCAGTACATTCAACCAGAGGTCCTGCACACCCTGTCCCCATCTGGATTCCCCCTGCACAAACTGGAGTTGAAGATTGGTGCACCTCTCATGTTGTTGAGGAACCTGGATCCTGTCCATGGTCTGTACAATGGCACCAGGTTGAGGCTGATCAAATCCACATCCAGGATATTGGAATGTTGTGTTTTGAAGGAGGGTGGAGATGGAGAAGTGGTGCTGATCCCCAGGGTCAGCCTTGAGTCTGGGTTGGAGGATTCCCCTGTGCCATTTTGTAGAAGGCAGTTCCCTGTGCACCTGTCCTATGCCATGACCATCAACAAGTCACAAGGACAGTCAGTGAGAAATGTGGTGGGATTGACTTGCATCTCCTGTGTTTTCTCATGGACACTTTATGTTGCACTTTCACGTTGTACCCTCCCAGGAGGATCAAAAGTTCTGTTTTCAGAAGGGGCAGGAATGAGAGCAAGACAACCAATGTAGTTTGGCCTGAGGTATTAGGACCATCTTAACAATTGATTTGGTAACTGGATTCATACAATGTGAAGCCTGAATTTGACAGGTTGGGAGACAGTAGGATGCAGCCTTGTCAGCAACTCTGGGCATAAGCCTGTGTTCAAAAGCAGCAAACTGGGATGAAGCCTGTGTCAGCAAACTGGGATGAAGCCTGTGGTCCGGCAAACTATGATAGAGCATGTCCCGGCAGGCTGCGAAGCAGCTTGTGAGCCGAAGGCTCGTCATAATATTAAGGGAGAACGTTGTCACGGGGGCATGATCCCTCTCACCCGCCACTTCTGTCGCTAACTCTGGCTATTTCGGTAAACTGTTCTTATTACACAAAACCATGTGTTTTCGAACTCAGCCATTTCAAACTCTGTTTGTTGATGCTGCATGACTGCATGCAACCACATGCTTCCTTCTTCCTTTCCCCCCATCTGCCGTCTCTCTGTACCCTCTCCCTGTAGTCATTTGCAGTCTCCCTTGCATAGAAACAGTACATAGCACTCATATAGCACTAATATAGTACTATGTAAGCTTGAATGTGTCAGTCAGAGGGTAGACAAGTGCTCATTTGGGACAGATCAATCAGTTTTCAACACATCTGTGTACTGTTCTGGCCTTGGAGACAGTGGATTTTTCTCTTAACTGGTGAGGTACATTCCCCTGCTGATACAAGCCTATTCTCATGTGTCTTGGGACCCTTTTACCTGTTCCAGGTGTTCTTTTTTTGTTTTTAGTGTTCCTGAGCAGTTCCTTGCAGGTGGCTGCTTGCTGCATTGTAGGTGGCTGAGCGAACGCTGTTGACCAAGACAAAGTGTTGTCAAGTCCCTACTACCTGGCTTCACAGATTCAACTCTGTGTGTCCGCTGGTTGCTGAGGCCTGTTTAAGGCTGGGACCTCTGTCAACACTACAGAGTAGAGACGTGATTGGTGGGGCCTTTTTAAGGCTAAGTGGGAGCAATCTCACTTACAGTTACCAATCAAAATTTGTCTTGGGCACTTTTGTGCTTTTTGCTCTGTCATACGTTGATTCCAGCAAAGTAGTGTCAGTTACAGACAGTGAAGCACTGTCCACTTTGCAGCTGCTCTTTCCCCCTTGGACCTTTGCTGGACCCTTTGCTTGGACCCTTTGCTTGGACCCTTTGCTTGGACCCTTTGCTTGGACCCTTCGCTTGGACCCTTTGCTTGGACCCTTGCTTGGACCCTTTGCTTGGACCCTTTGCTTGGACCCTTTGCTTGGACCCTTTGCTTGGACCCTTTGCTTGGACCCTTTGCTTGGACCCTTCACTTGGACCTTTCCCTTGGACTCCCACCTTCTAGACTGACCCCACATATCCCCCATCCTTCATGTAGGTTATTTTCTCCCATATTTCTGATCATTTTAAATGCAACATTAAATCAGGGCTACCCCTCCCACATCTCCTCAGCGAGCACGTAATGCTGCTTGCCAATCTGAGTGTGACCAGCGTACTCTTGGCTCCCCTCCTCAACATCGCTATCCCCAAACTCCTGTACCCACCTTACCAAACCTTCCTCCTGCACTTCTGGTATGTGCACTTTCATTAACCATGGATGTGTAGCATCAAAGCTGACCAATGATGATATTTCAGCATCATCCACCTGTCCCTGTTGCCCAATACCCTGGTCTGCCATGTCATCTTATTGAGCACCATGAAGTCCAATGCTTCCATCGCATGCACCTTATGCCTCCTCAACCTCCACCTCAATTCCCTCATCCCCCACCTTATCCCATGCACCCTGCTGCCCCCTTACCATGGATTCCCTCCAGCTCACCACTACCAGCTTCCTGCTCCTGGTGTTCAGCCACATGTAGATTATGGGCAGCCCTCCACAGAACTTTGAGCAGGATCATGCAGCATGCTGAGAGAGGTGTAGGAGACTCAACAGAGGGGCACACAGAATACTATTCCTCCAACTGTGCCTACACCTGTTCAGAGGACTGCAGATGCTGCATATCACCATGCTGAAGTGGAGGAGCGACACCAACAATGGTTGCAGTGGCAGGGAGAGGAAAGGAGACAGCTCCATGACTTGCAGTTGTTGGAGGTGCAGCAGCAGCAGTTACAACCAACACCAGCAGAGGCAGAGGGAGCAGCAGATACATTTGCAGAGCAGCAGCAGAGAGCACAGCAACAGAGAGAGTTGGAGCATCATCAGCACCTGTCCCAAGCAACTGAATGAGTTTGGAAGACTTTCAGGGGAACACTGGAAAGACGTCAACAAAGGCTTGCTGAGCAGAATCCTGGTGAAGAACCTGACCCCTCCTCCCCCCTCCTGGACCCTCTGGTGCAGACCCTGGCCCTCCCCCCCCCCTCCTGGATAC
>JANFAE010000117.1:0-261880 GCA_024613145.1 Pisolithus marmoratus
CAAGTCCTTGAATGCTACTGCTGTCATGTCTGCAAAGCACGAGGGTGCTCCGAGCAGGCCCATCGGCATCCTTTGGTAGCATTGGTAACCCCTACCTTCGGTGTAGATACACAAGTATGGTTGGTACTTTTCCTCCACCTCAATGGCGTAGAACCCTGATGCCAGGTCCATCACGCACATGTATTGGTGTCCTGCCAATTGCTGTTGCTTCACCTTTATGTCTCCTTGTGGCATTGGCGTGACTTCCGTTACCCTGTTGAGGTCATGAAAGTTTTGACATACCCACCACTTCGGCTTCCTTGTGTGGCTCTTTGTGCCCGCCCTTTCTGTTATCCATTCAGCTGCTCTCTGAGGGTTGTGGTGGCCGGTGCTTTCCTCTGCCTGCTCCTCCACTAGCTGCTTAATTTCCTCCATCGTGAGCTCTGGTGCCCATGTGCCTTCTGTGCTAGTACCATTGGGTGTGCCGCTTTCACCTCGTCTGACCTTATGTCCTGCAGTATTCCTGCCTTGTTGAAATCGTCTAAAACTGGCAGATACCACTCCTTTTGAGCATGCGTGAGTGGTTGTTGGTTAACTTTCAACGAGAACTTAGTGTCATCTGGGATCTCCAGTCTGAACTTGATGAACAACACCGGCCGTACTTCCTTGACCGAGAGTGCGAAGGTATCTGTGAATTCTGCTACTTTGTCCTGCACCTGCTTCAATTTGTCCAGTGGTAGCAGTCCATACTTGACCTCCTTCAATATGGCCTCTACTCTCGGTGGGTAAAATGGCCCCTTTTCTGTTAGTCTTGTGAATATGTCTTCCCTTCCATCTCTCCTTGCTGGCTCTCCAGCCTCGTACCCTTCCAGCATGTCTTCCCCTGTCACCTCCGGTCCTTCCAATCCCACCTGTCTCACCTCTACTTCCTTGTCCTGGTCCTCCTTTGCTTGCACTTCCACCTGCCCTGCTGGTACCACCACCTGCTCAACCCTTGTTGGCAGTACACTTCCTGGTACCTCTCATCCAGCTTGGTTCACGACCTCTTCGTAGCCATTTCCCTGTGGCAGCCATATCGAGTCCCTTCTGTAGTCGTGCACTGCCTTCAGTTGGTCTAGTAAAGGTTTCCCTACAAGCATCCTCCAGCAGCCTCCACTCGGGAACACTTCAAAGGATGCCTGCAAACTCCTTGTTCCCCACTGCAGGTCTCCTGTCCATGTGCCTGTGGACGGTACTAGTGACCTGTCTGCCATTCTCAAGACCTGTTTGGATGGACTCAGCTGGTTTAGATGCCTCTTTACCCTGTTGTATGCCTCCGTGTCTATTGCATTTATCATTGCTCCGTTGTCCACCACTGCCAAGAACCTGACCCTTTCCCCTTGTGGTCCCATCAGGCTCATGACTGTCATGAACGGGTGGCCTACCCATGACTTAACCGGTTGTCCTGTCGCATCCAATGCATAGATGTCAGTGACTGTATTCTCGGCGCTTTGTACATTACTCGTGCTTGGCCTACTCTGGCCCTCCTCTAGCTCGTCTTTTCCTCCTCCCATCCCGGCATGTGCTTCGCTTAGCACCTCCTTTTCCTGCGCTGGTTCAGACGGACAGTTACCTGGGGCTGACATTGGTCCATCATTTTCTGTAGCCCCTAGTAGTTTCCCTGTGCTGCCCATTCCCATTGGCTGTCCTGTTGCTCACCCTGATCCTCGCCCACTGCCTGCCACCCGTCCCCTGCTGTTACGGCGAAGACATGTGGTGCATTCACTTCTCTTCCACTTTCGGCTTGTGGTGCCATTGGCCATACGTATTGTACTGGCATCGGGTTCAGTTTAAACTGTGCTGCCCTTCGCAGCATACCTGCCACCAACTGGTGCCACCTTGTTTCGTGTAGCCTTAGTGTTCCTTTGGCTGAGCATGTACTGCCCATGTGTGGCGGGTCTGTAACCATCCTGCAACCGAAGCATTCCCCTGATCCTACTGCAGCTGTTCCAGGTTTGAGTGGGTATGGTCATTCGAGCGCTGGCATGGTCTCTTCACCAAAGGCATGGTGCCAGGCTTGTACGTCCGCTTCATATAACCGTTTTCCTGCCTCCGTGTTTGGCCAATGTGGTACTGCTAGTGCCTTTTCCAGTATTTGGGACCTCGTTAACGGGGCTCTCGTTATTATTGTGCTCCAGTTGACCATGGTTGCTGGTGCCGCCACCCTCTGGTACTGTCCTGCATAATTCGGGGCTATGCCTTCTCCCTCTGGTTGTACCACTGATCGTGCTGCATATCCGGGAGCAGTTTGCTGTACCATGAGCTGGCTGATCTGCTGGCGGAGTTCTGCCACCTCATTTCGCAGTTCCTGCTCTCCCTTCTTCGCCTCCTGGTTTTGCAGAAGCTTCTTCACCTTCACCTTCCTTATCGCCTCTACGAACTCTTCCCAGTTCTCATACTCGTCCTCTAACTCTCCTCTTAGCATTGCTGGGGCCTCCTTGATTGCATATTCGATCAACTTTCCCTCTGTGTCGCCCATGCTTAGCACTAGCCACATCACCTTTCTTGCCCACAATATGTGGCCATAGTCTCCTCCTTGCTCCGTCTCTACCCACTTTCCCACTTCTTCTTCTTTCAGTGTCAATGCTCTAACCTGCTCCCTCTGTTGCACCTTTGTCCACTTGGGCCTTTTGGGAGGTGGCCACCTCTTCAGAAATGCTGCTTTGAGTGTGGCCATGTCTGCCTTGTCGCTAGGTGGCAGATCTGTGAACCACTCATCTGCATAGCTTCCAGCCACTAGTTGTAGTCCAAAATGGTTGACCCTCATTGCCTCTGTCCAAGATGCTGGAAGGGATAGTTGGAACTCCGTAAACCAGTCAGATGGTTCCTCCTTGCTGGAGTAGTCCCCCTTGAACAGTGGTACCGTCTTTGCCGTTTCATTGATGTTTACAATCTGATATGACATCACTTGTCCTGGCTGCAGTGGTACGGGTCTGGTAGGTGCCGTGGGTGGGGGTGCCTGCACTGGTATTTCTTCTTGTTCTGTTTTCTGTTTCTGCTGCACAGGCAAGTCGCGGAACAGTGGGGAGAAAGTTGCTGGCTGCAAGTTATAGTTCTGTGTGCTGCCTGCTGTGCTTGAGCTTCTGGGTCTTTCCCAGTTTCTAAGATACGCTGTGGTTGCTGGTCTGCGCGGTGTGTAGAAGTTGTCATCTTCTTCTTCCCCCAGCGACGATATGCTGCTTTCTGTAGTAGTGGTACCGCTGCCTCTTTGCCTGTTGTCTCGTCCATCTAATCCACATATCTTCGCAACCTCTTGCAATGTTGATGATGCTATCCTTCCTTGTGTTTCCGGGGTTTGTACTCCCCTCTCGTCACCAGATGGACTTGCCAGACCTGCGAATGTTGCCTGTGCCTGATGCTGAACCAAATGGCTAGATGGCTGCTGACTCATCCTACACCATTGCTACTATGTACGAGTGCATCCTGGACCCCTGGCACCCAGACCCCTGGCACCCCTGTCACTCTGTCCTTGCCTCTGACCTCCCAGTCCCCGCTTTCCCATTACACCAGTTGGTTGAGAAGGGATTTAACATTTGGCAAAGGATAGGAATCCTTTATCATGTATTTGTTGAGTTCATGGTAGTCTTGCACTAGCTGCTTCTTTCTGTCTTTCTTCCCTACAAAGAACACTGGTGAGGCCTGGGGAGATTTTCCTTGAGGAACTCATCCAGCACTTGCAGCTCTTCGTGTGAGAGCAGGTATACCAGTGCTTTCTTCAGTTTGAAGTTGTCCATCAAATGAATTTCATGGTCTAAATGGGGGCAATGTGGGGGAAGAGGAGTATCTTCTTCTGAAAAGACTTTGGCAAATTTCTTGTGGCACATTGGAAGGGCAACATCCTCTTTCTGGATGGCTGCTTTGAGTTGTGTTGAAATAGAGGTTTTCTGAAGCATAACAAGGTCTTCATCATCATAGTCTTCTTTGTCTGATGATAGATTGAGTTTGCAGAGACAGGGGTCTCCAAATCCTATCATCTTTTGTTTCTTCCAGTTGAAGATGGGGTTGTACTCAGCCAAAAAGTGCATCCCTAGTAGGATGTCTTCTCTTGATTTTAGTTCCATTTCAAAGGCATGCACTTTCACCATTTTGTGAAAGACATGGGCATTGAAGGTGCAGATGTGGGTGGCCTTCTGTTGGCTCAGCCCTTCGAAACTTCTTGCCATCCAAGGATGTTTGACCTGAGTTCATTTCAGATTGTATTTTTCAACAATTTTTGGGTGAATGACATTGACTTCAGTGCCACTGTCAATCACTGCTTTGATTGCTGCATCTTCTTGATCAACCAGGAACATGGACCTGAACAGAGAGGAATTCAAAACTGATTTTGATTGCTCAAAGTCCATATCTATGGAAGTAGTCCTATTAGTCCATTCCTGTTGAGTCGAAGAAATTTGAAAGTTCTTAGCTCCTCCCTGCACAGCCATGGGGGAGCTGCTTAAAAATCCTGAGGTTTCTTTCCACCAGAAAGCTCTGTCATCTTGATGGCTTCCAATGCTTCCTCAGCATAAAGTTCTTCTAGCAGTTGCCTGATTTGTTGATGATGATCTTGTCGATCAGGGCTTCTCTTCTCCTTTGGGCAGTCAGACCTTTTGTGTCTGGTTTCATTGCAACCCCAGCATGTGATCTCTCTGATCCATGATCATTGGTTGCCCTTCTGGTTCCAGGACCTCCTTGGCAGTCCACCAGAATTTTGGTGGTGGTCAATGTCCATTGCATAAGGATCTCTATCAGGTGCCTGATTGTAGTGGGACCTCATAAGATTTTGTCCCAGGATGCATTTGTCTTCTTCAGTTTGCTGACCAGTGAACAAGTGAAGTTGTGAGAGGGCTGTTTGTGTGGCTGTAGCAGACTGGATCCATTCTGCTGGGGTCATAGGGCAGGTGTTGGTTTTGAGGATCCATTTGTTCAGCTCTGGCCTGAGGCCTCATCCATAAAAGACTCCTGCCTCAGGACTTCCCTCAGAAAGCTTAGCCTTGTTCATGGCATTCAAGAAGTCAGTCATATACTCCTCCAGGGTTCTTGCTCCCTGTCTGATGGCTGAGAGTTTAAGTAGGGCCATCTGAGATATGTCTCTGACATTGAACATCTGGTCTAGTTTTGCAAGGAAACCTGCCCATGTGTCCATGATATGAACCATGTCCAGCAACAGAGATTTCTTGGTGTAATTCTCTGCCCAGGCTTGGGCAGAGCCCTTCGTCATGAAGGAAAGAGTGAAGCCAATTTTCTGTTCTGCAGTTTGGTAGATGTGAGAGTTGATGCCCAGGTAAGTTTTGATTGATGTGAGCCAGGCATCATATGTGGCATGGTTGCCATCATACTCTCATGGACAATTCAGGTTCAGTTCCTTCACATGACCCTCTTGAGAGTTAGAGTCATGTCCCTTTCCTTTCTCCTTGGGACCTCCTCCAGAGCCTCCAGGGTCTCATGGTTTTGTGGGAATTGTGAAGTCCATTGTAGAAGCAAACTTCTCCTGGTACCAAGTCACCAGTTCCATAACCAGTACTTCTGCTCTTGTAGCAAAGGGTGGTTCCAACATCTCAATGTCATGGTAAGAAGGATGTATGTCTTGATGAGAATTGAGAAAGTCACCTCTGAGCAAAGAGCTATCATCTTCCTCCTTAGGCAGTTGGGGTGTTAGGGTAGAGGGGTCTTCTCCTGTGCCTGGGGGTAGACTCATAAGTCCAAAGGCTGCAAAGACTCCTTTAGCTCCTTCTAGAAAAGATGGTGTCAGGGTTCCCTCAAAGTCCCTTACAGATGGCTGTCAGTGTGTCAAGGATGGGGGAATATGGGATGGAGATTCTTTGGGTTTCAAAGTGGTAGGAAATCTCTCTTCTGGGGGATATGGGTGGAAGCAAGATGAGGGTTCTCATCATAGGGGTAAAGCAGACATTCCAGAGGATGGTGGTCACTCCTTCTGCTTTTGTTCCTTTCTTGATGGGATAGGAGGTCAGAATTTAGAGGAAGTGGCTGATCCTGTAACAGAGTGTGGCCTCTGAGGATTGGGTGGCATGCCTTGGTGGGAAGACATGTTGAGTTAGGATGGTGGTGGTGTGGATGATGGCTGTGGTAGTTCCAGCAGTTATTCCGAGCATCTGGGGTTGGTCTTCTAGAGGGCCAGTGGGACCACCACAAGGATGTTCCTCATAGAAGGGTGAAGAAGTAGTTGATCAAAGCTACTGCTTCAGGGGTAAGGGTAAGGGGAACTTGAGACTTCACTAGGGATGATTGTCGACCTAGGAAGACTTTGGTGCTAACCTGAAGTTCTCAAGAGTTTCATTAACCTTGGTAGAGGGAGCTTTTGGCTTTTGTTATGCACAGGAATACCTCACCTGCTGAAAGTGACAAGTGTTGGCACTGAGGTGGAAAGCATCAGCACACTTGCAGTATTACCTGGGTTGACCTTGAGGGCTTAATAGTTTTACCCCTCCTATGGCCAGGCAAGCAGTTCTAAGAGAAGCAAGTTCTAGGAAATGCTATCCTGGTTGCAAGGTAGCTAAAAGCTGGAGTATACAGGCATGTCCCTAAGAGTTTATATACTCCTCTGCTCTGTGTGGTGCTCTTTGGTTAAGATGCATAGGAGATGCATCGTGCCAAGAGAAACATGTCGAGTCAGAGATAAGAGGTACAGCCTACATACCAGCTTTGGGGAAGAGGACATGTCAAGACATGTCAATGTCCAATATAGTCCAAAAGGGGAAAGTGACTCAAAGCACATGAATATGAAATGATAAGCTTTGAGTCATGTTGATCAGAGAAGCCTGATTGAGGGAAGGGAAGGCCATATAAGAGATGGTGTATAGTAAGCATCTGAAAAGGGAAACATAACTGAGTAAGCATCATGAGACATGTCTCAAATACAAGTGAAAAGAGAAATAAAAGAAATGAGAAGTCCAAAAAAGGGGAAAAGGATGATGCAGCATATCAACTCAAGCCTCCTGGGTCAAACTGACCACTCCCTTCCCATTAGGAGACCTCTACTAACTCCCAGGGTTTCTATCTCTAGACTTTACACCATTGAGCTGTAGACCTTCAATTACCAATGGATAGGTTAGTTTGACTTGTTCCTTGTGAACTAACATTGGAATGCCCTTGACCTTGTACACATGCAAAATGGAGAGTATCTTTCCCTCAGTATACTTCCTGAGGGGGTGAATCCATGAATCCTTCACACCCACTTTCCTAGCTTGCATCCCACCAGTACCCCTCACCCTCATCATACCTTTCCAAACCATAGTTCCCTAACTGAATAAGTTGTCAGATATAAAGAGAAATCTTTTGAGTTCAATGGCACAGGTGGCAGCATCCATCTCAATTTTCAACTCCTTCATATCACCCACCTTTCCATCTTCACAGCTTCTCTTCCCCCAATTGATTGAAGTATTGAACCCAAGAATGTTATGAGGAGTAGGCATGACACTGATGAGTATGTGCAGGAACTCACAAGGATTATGATTGATGTCATAGCCACAAGTCAAGAGAGACCCACTGTAGGGAATGGGTTTTCCTTACCAAGGGATTTTATTTTTATTCTTTGTTTCTCATATTTTTAGCTTGCTGTCTAGTTATTATATGTTTATTACTTAGCACGAGGCTTTATTGCTTAGTCAGCATTTTTTACTTACTGGGCATGTACTTACCTTTCTAACAATTGAGTTTTGAGTTTGAGTTTGAGTTTGAGAAGGTTGAGAGTGGCCTTTCTCCAGCTTCAGACAGCCTCAGACATTTCCCAGACAGTATCCCTCTCCACACTATAGAAGCCCCTTTGGACTAACTTCCCCCTTCAGTCTCTCTGTTTCCTCCCAGTCCCCAGTCTTCTTTTCCTACACTGCTGCAATCACAAACTGTGAGGGATAACTGAGAACCAAGAATGTGGAGGCATGGTGTAGGGAGAATATCCTCCCTAGGAATAGGGGATAGGCTGATGCAGAGATCTGCAGGTTGATGAGTTTCTGGCTGGCAGAGTGGAGCAGGGCAGGGCTGAAAGGGGCTGACAGATTTCTGACTAGCAGAGTGGAGGGATGGAGGAGGCATTGGTTTCAGCTTGCATGCTGCCCCCTTGTATGAGCTCAGCCCTCATGTTTCAGAGGTGAGTGAAGTGTCAGACTTAGAGGGGAACTTGGAGGAGGTACTTTAGTTGATATTCATACTGAAGAATACAAGACTTGTACCATACAGTATTTATAGGTCACAGCAAAGCTGGGGCAGTACAGTATAGGAAAGTCAGAATTAACATATGGAGGTATTGAAGTTTTCCAGGAGAGCAGGTGTCAGAAAACTTCAGCACAAAGAGATATACTGACAGCAGGGAACAGAAGGGAACAAAGGTACTATCTATAAACAGAAAGTTGATCATGTACTCAGAGCAGAGCATTCACCAACAGCCAATCAGTAATGAAGCCAAAACCTAAAAACAATACATGACTAGTGATTTGCTCTGCCTGGCTTCAGCCCAAGGCTGGGCCAAGCCAAAGCCAAGCCCCAGGTAAGCCTGTGGTGGCTTTGGGCCTGGCCTGGGGTTTGGCAAAGCCTGAGCTGAGCCCTCAGGAGCCAGGCCAAGCCCCAAGCTGGGGCTTTCATGGTGGATGTGGCAACCACTGAGATCTGTTACAGTTATTAACAACCTTAACTATATATGATAGGATAAATACAAGTGCTGATCCTGACCTGGACCTTTTGACCAACACTGACACTGACTCAGGAAGTCCAAAAATACCCAGGAAATGGCCTGTAAAAGGCAGGTATATAGTTCATCTCTGTAACTGCTGCATTATAATAATGTGTCTGTCCCTTAATGACTTATTAGGGAAATCTTGTGACATGTTGGACTGCTTTTCAGAAGATGAACTACCATCCCAAAATTGCCCTGACACACAAGAGGATGTCACTGTCAAAGCCACCAAGCCTGGATTGGATGGATTTCTTCAAGATATCAAGATCATTGAGTTGGATGAGACTGAAGGTACAAAGAAACAGTGTGTCAATTGTACCCAAGAATCAATGCTTTTTTCTCTCCCATGTTTGTGAGGCAAAAGAAAAAGTATAGAGACTGTAAGACCTGCTTGTAGGCCTCTTTTTTTTTCTCATCACTGGGTCTTTACTGAGTGCCCCACAGCAAGTTGGAAGGGAAGATGGTTTCAATTGTCAACAAAACAACAACCCTATGCTGTAAAGTTGAGAAATAGAGACCCTGGGGTTAGCTAGAGGTCTCCTGATGGAAGAGAGTGGTCAGTTTGACCCAGGAGGCTTGAGTTGCCTGGTACAGAGTTTAGGAGTAGAGTGAAAAGATGAAAGATGCACCCTAAGATCTAGAAGAAACTCAAGATAACATCTATTGAGCATCAGGGGATGGAGAAATAATATTCCAAGTCTTCTTTGTCTTAATTCTGGCTTCTCATCTGTGGTAAAGCATCTCCTATTATGCTAAGTAAGTACTGTGTGTTCTAAGTGCTCACATGGGCTTACATAAGCCATGATGCGAGTGTACTACTTCGAAATACTAAGTAAAAAAAGTGAAATAAAGGTATAGTCCTAAAAACATAAGTAAAAACAATGAAATAAAAGAAATATCCTAGTAGGAAGGATACTCTCCCTACAATGCCAGCACATGCAATCAAACCACAAGGTACATATCATTTTCTCTGATTCTGTTCTGATTCATTCTCACTGGCAACTGACACATTCTTAGGCCAAGTATCTTAACTGGGCCACTGCAAATAATTTCCCTTCAATGTTACCAGATGATACCAAACAGTATCAGGAAGAAGCAGCCTTAAGTACCCAGCCTAGCCTTGACAATCATCTTGTTCCCAGAGGCCAACTCCTTCACTACTCCAAGTCAGCCTTTTGAGATGTTGCCATCCAATGGCTTATTGAAACTGATCAGGTATGTGGCATATGATTATTTAACTCTCCATTGCTAACATGCTGTTATCAGCCTATTAATGTTTTGCAAAATCCTATGTTTATGCAGATGATCAATGTCACTTCACATGCTAACAACAATGTCAAGTCCTGAACCACAAACAGACCTGACAAGTGATTGTCAATCTTTTTAAATTGAGCCTCCATGAGCTTCATAAACAACTCCAGGTGCATAGTTAAGTTATGTGAATCCATTTGCCCATGAAATTATCTCAACAGAGCAAGACCATCACAGGCAATGTGAGCCTTGCCTGCAATGCCTGGCAGGCCTGAAATGTTGATGGGTATTTTGCTGTTACTGGATCCTGGGTTGAGGAACCATCACATGACATATGGAAGATTGAAATGGCACTCCTGGGTTTCATACAGCTTAACAATGCACACAATGGCACATGCCTTAGGCAGGCTCTCTATAAGGTCATGCAGTGTGCCAGTGTCACCCATAAGGTAGGTGTGGATGGAGGATAGAGATCTACAACTGACACATGGTACTTAGGTTGGCTATGTTACATATGACAACACAACAAACAATGACACAATGATGCAGGAGTTTGCTGACTGCATTAGATCCAACACTGGGACATCTTTCAATCCAAAAAAGCATCATCTGGTAAGAACCAGCTCAGTTTCAGTCAAAAGCTGACTAAACCCTTCCAGTTGCATGGTGCACATTATCTCTTGCCACTCAAGCATTTCTAGCTGCACACAGCAAATCAAAAAATTATGACCTAGCCACCCCTGATACTGACATAACTGCCACCATATGAGATGGTACCAACCACAATGAGATTGGGCTCATGCATGCCATTGTCATCAAAGTGAGATTATACACATAAAAGCTCCAATAGCCCCTACATTCTCATTTTCACTTTGCAGGAATGCTCTTTGGCCAAGTGCAAGGAGTTATTCTGGTGCCTTCAAATGCACACAGATGACAGCCATGAACAACAAACCACACCATTGCAACTCCTTATTGACATGAAAGTATGCTGGTCATCCATGTTTCCAATGCTTCATCATGCACTGGATTTAAAGAAGGTTAGTTCCCTTCCTGTCACCATATGCTCTCTACTCATGGCTTTGCCAGATGTGAATCAGTTTGTTTGGCACCTCAGCTTGCAGGAGCATAATGCAGAAAAGTGCCACAAGATTATGGAGCTTGAGTTAATGGAGGCTGAGTGGGAATGTGTTCAGCATTTGTTGTCTCTCCTCAGCATATGTTTTACATATATTACATTCATGCTGTAACTGCTAAACATTTATAGTATGCTGAGAGGGCTCAGCATGCATTTTCTACAGAGCAGGGACCAACTCTCCACAGTGCACTTCCTGCCTTAGAAGTGCTTCACAAGGCTTGGTCAATCTGCATGGCTTCAGCAAAATATCATGAGTTTACCAGTGCCCTGGATGCCAGTTTGACCAAAGTCAGCAAGTGTTATGAGCAAACTGCAACATCCAATGCACATATCATGGCTATGAGTATGTTTTTTTTTTCTCTACACAGTGCTGTGCACTCATAACACTAATGTGCTAGTGCTGGATCCTGCACAGAAGCTGAACCATATCCATATGTACTGGGAGAAGAGCAACTTGCAAAAGTAATGCAGTATGCTGAAGACATTGTAAGCTAAATGCCATCTACATGTCACTTCTGACTCACAAAAAAAAGTACAAGGAACACTGTAGGTGTGGTGAGGCCCCTACTATGAGATTTCAGAGAGGAAGGTCACCAGAGAGGTGCTGAGGGTTGTTGGGGATGTGTTGAGGGTTGTGGGGGAGGTGTCAAGGGTTGTGGGGGAGGTGTCAAGGGCTGTGGGGGAGGTGTCAAGGGTTATGGGTGAGGTGTCAAGGGTTGTTGGAGGGGTTTCAAGGGTTGAGAAGAGTGAGGTGAGGGGGCAACTTAGGAGTGTGGTGGGCAAAAGGATGACTAAGTGTGCAAGGTGGTTGGGTGTGAGAGTCATGTGAAAAAAAAAAAACAACCTACACACTACTGTGCATTTGTTGTAGAGCGAGTAGCCCAAGTCAAGGGTGAAGCTTGAGAGTATTGGTCTCTGCTGCATATATTCTGTTAATGGCTCTTCTCAGTGTTGAATTCTAAATCCAGTCTGCATTTTCAGTGACCATCTTAGTACATGAGCTGTCTGGGTTTCAAGAACCCTCTTCAAGAACAAAACAAGACTCACAGTCCCTCTTTTCTCTGTTCTCCCCAGTCCTACAAGCTAATTCCTTACAATGCTACTATCTGATGCAGAAGGGCACTGTATCCTCAGCAACTGCAGCCATGGTCCAGCATATCACATTTGACAACCTGAAGTTGTGTGCCCTCTTTGGTGAGCCATCTGACAATGAGGGTGACAAAGCACTATCTTCAGTACTGGATGCCAATATTTGGCCACTGTAGGGAGAGAGTACTCCCTAGTAGGATATTGGGTGGGGAAAGAGTGCTTGAGGTTGTTCTTTTTATTTTTCTAAGGGGCATGATCCCTGTTGTATATTTGGGTTTGGCTTGGGACTTAGGTGTGAGGCAAGTGGCTGATTAGTAAGCATGGTTGGACTTGGACTTGAGTTTTGTACTAGCCAGAAAAATGACCACTATTGAGGCTGGAGAGCACAGGCTGTTGTGACCACATCAACAACTTGGCAAAAATTCTGATGGTCTGGGAAAATCTGGTGGTCTGAAAAGTTCTGAAAAATTCTGAAAACTGAAAAATTCTGAGAAGTTCTGATGTCAGAAATTCTCAGAACTTTTCAGACCATCAGAACTGCCACCAGATTTTTTCAGATTGTCAGAACTCTTGCCAAGTCACTGATGTGGTTTCAGTATGCAGCACAAACACTAGGATACAGTTCCACATTGTGAGATGTATGTATGTAATGCCTTTGTCCATAGTTCATCTTGAAGCTATTCATTGATCACATGTTGTTTGCTCAACAGCAATGGCAGTCCCATACCAAAGTTCATTCCAGCAGACATGTTGAAGGGCTTTTAGTATGCAATTTTTCAATTTCACTTAGCCACACTTGGCTCAACAACATTGATTTTTGAATGTCCATTGGGAAGCATCATGGCATCATATCTGTGTCATTCAACAGTTACTGGGCTCTCAAGAGGAGTGTTGCAAAGTAAGGGAACAACATTGGCAACCATTCCCATGAGGGTCAAAGACATCAAATGCAATGGTATTTCACTGACAGTTGATAGTCTATTTCAAAATTCTAAGCTCCTGTGCCTTGGAACCCACAACCTTGAAACCAAGGATATTTCTATCATCTCTCCATTAGCAGTAAGGAACTTTGTCATTGTTTGCATGTCACAATGACTCTTTGTTGGTGAACAGGCTATAGTGTCATATTGATGCATCATTCAATGACAATTGTAGTGTACCTGTGATGCAAGAAGTACTGACTCCCTCACTGCACCACTGCACAGTAAAGTAATGCATCACTTTCCCTGATGGGATCTATCCCCCTGAGGCTGTGTGCTGCTTAATCCCCATGTTTTAATTTGCTCCCCTGCTCCGCATTTTTGGTAATTACATAAGCATGTAAATAGTGTTGCCACTACTCCCAAAACATAACTACATTTGGTATATGCCTGATATCCAAGGTTCCCATGGAATGCCAGCTGTGTCCCCAGGCTTCCCTCAGTTACCAGGCACTATCCCTGCCAATAGACATTATATATAATACCCTATGAGTTTTATAACAATACTAGACCATAATTGAGTGATTTTTTGACCACCCTGAAGCTCATGAATAGCTAGAAAGTGTGATAGGGTAAAAACACAAAATGCGAATGCTTTTTTGATATTTTGGACATATCTATCTGGAAATTGTGTCCCCATGATGGGTACATGTCTTGTTACAACATATAAGAAGCTCATGGCTGTGATGCAGTACTTGAGGTGCAATTTCATGATCTCCTCCTGCCTGCACTGGAAAAATTTTCCTGCAGCATTTGGTGCTGTAAATGTATTGTAACATTGTATGTTAATTACATTTAGTGTATTGAAGTATACCTAGACCACCCTTCAAGTGTCTGAGAGGCCCTGCATGGCTTCAAAGGGATTTAGGGGCTGAGGTCAAGAAAGTGTTCGCATTTTTGAGGTATTTGACATGGGCACTTTTAACATATATCCCCCTCAAGGGCAGATATGGACCTAAAACATATCAAAAATCCATGGAATAGGGATGAGTCTATGGAGTGGTGTATGATGTTCTTCTCCTCCTGGTGTGTGACTCAGTGAGGTGCTTCCCATGTGTATTGGTGGATCATGGATGGTTTATATGGATTTCAGTATGTTCTAACTACATATCTACAGTATAATCCAGTGAACTGACTGCTTCAAGGATAAACAAGAGAGGAAATACCACTGGGATGAAATCAGGGTCCCTATCAAGTTCTGGGCAGCACACTGACATTCTGGCTATCTAAATAGCTCTGAGATATTCATACTTCATACTGACATCCTACCAAATTTCCAAGTGGATCCTGGCATGGGGGAAAGCAGGGGAAGTGAAATACACCCACAGAAAGTGTGGGAAAATTCCTTCAAAACACTGGAGACTTGTAAATCATATCAAAAACATGGAATATTGCACTTCACATGCTGGTTGGTGCCCAATTGATGTGTGCAGTGAAACATCCATGATCATGAGACACAGATCCAATTAATATCTTGTTTTCTGTAGCTATCAAATCTCAAAAATGCAAAAAATGATACAATGGGGCATGGCTAGTAGTACCATAATTTCACTTCTCAGAGTGAAGCAGAATGATACCCTATCCTGAGTTCTGAGGAGATGTCACCCTAAAGGGGCTAAACATGTGCCCAGGAGGTCTAATCAATTGTGAGCAGTCCAAATCCATCATCATTTGGACACCAACTAGCATGTGAAGTGCAATATTCCATGTTTTTGATATGTTTTACAAGCCTCTGGTGTTTTGAAGGAATTTTCCCATGCTTTCTGTGGGTGTATTTCACTTCCCCTGCTTTCCCCCATGCCAGGATCCACTTGGAAATTTGGTAGGATGTCAGTATGAATATCTCAGAGCTATTTAGATAGTCAGAATGTCAGTGTGCTGCCCAGAACTTGATAGGGACCCTGATTTCATCCCAGTGGTATTTCCTCTCTTGTTTATCCTTGAAGCAGTCAGTTCACTGGATTATACTGTAGATATATAGTTAGAACATACTGACATCCATATAAACCATCCATGATCCACCAATACACATGGGAAGCACCTCACTGAGTCACACACCAGGAGGAGAAGAACATCATACACCACTCCATAGACTCATCCCTATGCCATGGATTTTTGATATGTTATATGTCCATATCTGCCCCTGAGGGGGATGTATGAATTCTCAATTCTCTGAGTCTCACTAGACAGAAAAAGGAGAGTGTGAGACATGCGAAGATTGCCACATCACAAGGATTGTCTCTGTTCAGGGTGTTGTGAAGGAAACAAAGGATGTCTGTCATGAAAGGGGCTCTGCAGGGGTGCTTGGAAGAGGTGGGGGCTAGTCTTGAGGTGCCTTCCAGGATGGCTTTGTATTCAGCTTCATTTATCACCCAGCTGTGGCCATGCATGATGTGCCATGCTCAAATTCCTGCTGCATAGTTTGCTAGTGTGGAGCCTGAGTGTGCCCCTGCACAACTGGCATCTGAGGTTATCTGGGATGTTGTTCAGGTCACAGAAGATGTGGAAAACTAGGAGTCCTATGCTGTATAGCTCTTTGGTTGAATTGGTCCAGGATGCACCTATGATGTTGGTGATGTGGTCTATTACCTCTGTGGAGAGAGATGGCATGGAGGTGGTGTGTTGGTGATCATTAGCCAGGCACCATAGGAGTAGTCTGTCTTTGGCTAGGCAGTGAGGCCTCAGGGGAGATGGGGTGGGCATGAGGTGGGGGCAGTAAAATCTTGGTGTGGGGGCAGTTTTGCTGGTTTGGGGAGTTAGTGGTGAGTTAAATTCATTTCTGATGAGGAGGTCAATGGATTGTTGGTGCAGGTGGAGGTTGAGCTTGGCTTCATGTTGTCTGGTGATGCAGTCAATGTTGTGAGCTGGTTGTTGGGCATAATACCCTTCTTGTCTGGCTCTGAACTCTGTGGGTGTGATTGGGGCATCAAAGTCGACAATGTGTTGCTTAAGATGGTCAGGGAGTGGGAGGTAGATGGTCAGTGCTTCCATAGATACCTCTTGAGGGTCCATCTGCTGGGTTTTTGCCACTTGCAACATATGTCATTTGGATGCTAAGGATGTTAGAGTCATTATTGGCAATGACATCATGTATACATTTGAAGGCTTCATTGACTTTGTAGTTCCAGTGTCGTCTGGTCCACCATCCTTCCACAATGCCATTGTTGTTGCCATGTACAATGATGTGAGCTGGGTGGGGTAGGATGAGACCGATGGTGCAGATAAGAAACTTGAACCTAATGGCTTCTGCCCAGCTGATGTCTCATTTGCCACCTGAATTTTTCCACCCTGGGATGAGGTGCCATGCTCCCCACTTGTCTTTGATGATGATTGCAATGCAAAAACCAGAGCTAGCATTGGAGTATGCTAGCAGGTCAGTGCAGGGTGGCAGGGGGGTGAGAGGGTGTTGTACTCTACCATCTTGTAGGGTGGTGGTCCACCAGTCCAGGTCTGTTTGACAGTGTTTGTCTGGTCTGTGTGGCATGAAAGGCTTGTCAGCACAGATCATTAGCATGTGTTTGAGACTGCTGAGGTAGGCTCAGCCTTGAGGCAGTAGGGCAGATGCATGAAGTAGCTTGCCATATAATTGTTGTATGTCCAATAGAGTGTGTACTTGTCTTTTCCACCACTCATGTACTGCCTGTAAGTACTTAGTTGCCTTGCCTTCGCTTAGAGACACTATCCTGCACTTAAGATCCCACAAGAAGCCTATGTAGATTGTTGCATGGCTGAACAGTTGGTCTTTGCTGAGCTCCCATGGAATGCTGAGGTTGCAAGAGATGTCATCTATGTCTTGCATATTGTAGGTGAAACATGAGTTGTGTTGCAATCATGGTGACTTAGAGGAGTGGTCTGCAATCATGAAGTGGCAGTCTTTGTTGTCTTTGCCTATCAAGCCATCATTGTGCATGGTACCCTTGAACCAGAGGTGGCTGCCTGTGTGCTGCATGCCTGAAGTGGCAATTTGAGCATTCCATAACTTCCTGTTTTCATTGTACTCTTGGAGGTGTTCTTTGAGTATCCTGAAGGAGAAATGGTTGTTGACTCATTTATTGAGGGGACCTATGCCAATGCTCCTGAAGATTTCTACCACTGTGTTGGCAAGGTTTCCATAGATGCCTGCTGATGGTGCAGCCCCAAAGGCTAGGCATGTGTCCATGCATGCCTGTGTGTCTGAGATGTGGACTGCCACTGCAGGCCATTGGGATGGGTGTAGGGGAATCATCCTGTAGGCTTCTGCAATGTCTCGCATGGCTGCTTCTGACCCTGGTGGGAGCCAGGATGCTAGAAGGAATACAATGGAGAAGGTTCCCCACATGCAGGGAAAGTTCTCTGCTGATGTGAAAGAATTGATGGTGGGGTTGGAGTGGGGGGGATGCAGTGATAAGGGAAAAGAGAAGTTTTGTATTAGCCTAAATTTTCCAGGCTTGCCAGGTTTGGGTATTAGAGCGAAGGGAGAGGATTGAAAATGACCTATTAGTGCTTGCATAGTTTTGACTTCAAAGGGTCCTATGAATCTCCCTTTGGAAATCTCTTTATTAACCATTTCCTTAAATTTATCAAGGTACATATTAATTGATTCTTTATTAGGGGGGAATTGGGTATGCATGATCAGGGGGAAATCTATTAGGAAGCCTGAATGTAAGCTTTCAATGAGGGATGGGAAATGATTGTGTAAATTTGCAGTGAGGAGCACTCTCTCCCAAGCTTGTGGGTTATATGGAGTGAGGGGGGTTTGGCACCTGTGCTTGAGGGCAGCTGCTAGCTCCATGGGTGGCAAGTCTGCAACCTGAGCAGACATGCTTGGCATCATGCTTGCCTGAGCAGCCTTCCTCATGCTGCCATTTTGGGCAAAGGCAGATACCTCCTTTGGAGTAGGGGACCCTGTGGACTCTTTCTGCAAAGGTTTCAAACTTGTTGTCCCATGTTCTGGGGCCTTGCACTCCATGACAGGTGTGGTGTGGTGGTTGCAATTGAGACAGATAGCACAGACTGGGAGTGTGCCTGATTTGGAGGGTGGGTTAGCAGGATGAAATGATTTAGTGCATTTAGCTGGGTCAGGGGGTGATTTGGGGGAGAGAGGGGGCATTTTGCCATGCTGGGGGGCTTGGGGGAGAGACATGGGCATTGTAGCTTTGGTTGTACCTGCTGGTGAGCTGTGTGGTGTTGGGAATGGGTGTGGGGAGGAGGTAATGTACAGTGAGTGAAAAAATGTGTGCAATGTTTGGCTGTTTTGTATTAAGTCTGGTGTAGCACCATAAGGCATGGGAATCCTGCTTAGCCTTGGTGAGATGGATTGTAATAATTACCCTTGGCTACAAAATGGTCCCAGGATCACATGATTTGGTTTAGTAGTCATTGAGATATGTCAATTATAAAACAGGTACATCATTGCACACATTTATTCACTTTTGGCCTTGCAGTAGAATCTGGGTGAAATGAAGCAATAATTGTGGCTGTTTGGTCCTAAAACAAAGATACACACATAAACATTATGTCTGAGTTTGAATATGTTCACATGCTTCTTTATTCCAAACCTTTACCACCATGAGGTCTCTCTCTGCCACCCAAAGCAATACTATCCTGACTATGCTTGATTCTGGTCATTCTCCTGCCTCTATTGCCTCTAGTACTCTCTAGGCTTCATTACAAGGAGTGTTCCAGCTTGCAAAAGTCCAGTGGAGGTTGTCCATCCAAGCTCTCCCCTGCTAATGTCTGCCATGCCATCCACCTCATCTCAACTCAGAAGGCAGAAAATGCTGTGCAGGTGACCAAAACTTGGTCCACCATTATCAACCAACCCCTTCACCCAAATACTGTCCACCAGCACTTGAAAAAGACTGGTATGAAGGCTGCGGGTAAAGAGAAAACAACCTATCCTCTCTGCCAAGCATTGCAAGGCAAGGTTAGACTTTGGAGGACTGGAAGAGGGTGGTATTGTCTGATGAGACTAAAATCAATCACCTGGGGTCAGATGGGTGCAAATGGGCATGGAAAAAGCCAGGGGAGAAGCTGAATGATAGACTAGTAAAGGGGACACTGAAGTTTGGAGGAGGTTCTCTGATGATGTAGGGCTGTATGACTTGAGAGGGTGTTGGATATGCTACCAAGATTGATTGTAGGATGGATGGGGACCTCTACCTTTAAATTTTGAAGGATGAACTACAAGAGTCCCTTGAGTATTATGGTCTCCATCCTCCTGACATCATCTTCCAGCAGGACAATGACCCCAAGCATACCTGCAAGCAGGTCAAGGAATGGCTAGAAGAGCAGGATTTTAGGACCATGGTATGGCCTGCACAGTCTCCTGACCTTAACCCTATAGAACATGCCTTGGGTTACCTCAAGAGGAGGCTTGCAGAGTATCAACACCCACCCAAGGGGATATTGGAGTTGTGGGAGAGGACTCAGGCAGAGTGGAACAATATACCAGCTGAAGAGTGTCAGAAGTTGCTTGAGAGCATGCCTAGGAGGGTTGAGGCAGTGCTTAAAGAAAAAAGAGGCTATACCAAGTACTGGTATCCCTTAGATACCCCTCACTTTTCAAAAGTGAATAAATGTGTGCAATGATGTACCTGTTTTATAATTGACATATCTCAATGACTACTGCACCAGATCACATGATCCTGGGACCATTTTGTAGCCAAGGGTAGGTACTACAATCCATCTCACCAAGGCTAAGCAGGATTCCCATGCCTTATGGTGCTACATTGGACTTAGTACAAAACAGCCAAACATTGCACACATTTTTTCACTCACTGTACAAGAGGGGGGGGTCATCTGAACAACACTCACCTCCCAACACCCTACCCTTCTCCCCACCCCTCTCTACCCAACCCCCCCAGCATGCACTCTCACTGCCACCACCTCTTTCACCCACCCACCCCTTCCAACCAACCCTGCCCACAGACACATGTCCAAATGGCCCTGCTCATTCTCACCCACCCACAGCTACATGCCCCCAATGCTACCACACAGCTCACACTGAAGATGGACTGACCTGCTTCAGCAACTCTAGTTTGGCTATGCAGGCAGCATGAACCAATTCATCTCTGATCTGGGAGAGGAGTGTGCTGTTGATGTGGGCAATGTTGAAGGAGTAGGGGGTTGCCAGTGTGTTGTGCCACTTTCATCTTACTCAGGCTTGGTAGGTTAGCAGTGCTCACTTGCTGATCTTGCAGGTGCCATGCCTCCAAGGGTGGCTTTTGAGGGCCAGCCAGAACTTTATGTGACTGTCTATTCTCTCCTCCAGCCAGTCATTTTCTTTCATGGTGGTGGCAAGACAGTGTGCCACCTCTGAGAATTCTTCCCATGAGAGATCCTCATCTCTCATGGTGGATCCTTTCATCTGAGCTGTGGCTAGTGGTACAAAAGAGTGGAGACTGTTGCTGGTCTGTAGGAGTGTGAGTGCATCATTGTCAGCCAACCACATGAAGAGCTCTGCATTGTGGAGGCCCTTGTTGGTGAAATAATAGAGTTCTATGAAGTCACCTTTGTGGAGTTTTTGAATGGCTACTTGAGAGGGGATGATGATGGGGCCTGTCAAGATGACTGTGTCTTGAGGGATAGGGGCATGCTTGAGTCAGTATTTCTTCTTTTCCTCTTGGAGTGCAAGTTTGATTCCCTCTCCTGCTCTAGACACCATCTCTCCTGCTCTTCTTCCTCTTGTTGTTCCCTAGTGGCAGCTTCCTGGCACTCTTGCTGGACTTGGCAGTCCCATTCTTGCTTCTCAAGGTCATTGTTGAGGGTCCAGACTAATGATAGCTGGCAGTGTAAAGATGAGATATGGGGACCCTAGGAATAGGTCAAAGGTCTCCTAGTGAGAGAGGGGGGATGAATTTGACCCAGGAGGCTTGAGTTGCCTGGTGTAGAGTCAAGGAGTAAGCAGAAAAGATGAAAAACATGCCCAAAATCCAGAAGAAACTCAAGAGAACATTTATAGCACATCAGGAACAGAGAAACAAGAGTCTCAGTCTCTGCATCTATAATTCTGGCTTTTTCATCTATGGAGGTTTGTCTATTATTCTTCTAAGTATGTACAGTGCTCTCAAAGTGCTCATGCAGGCTTACATAAGCCACAATGCATCCAAACACAAAGAAAAAAGATAAAGAAAAAGAAAAGAAAACAACCCAGTAAGTAAAAACAATGAAATAAAACAAATATCCTAGTAGGGAGGAGATTCTCCCTACAGTGGGCAGCTGTCTTGTGGTTTCCTCCCTCTGCAATGAGTTGCTCTCTGGCTAGATGGAAAGTGTCAGAGGCAAAGTCTGGGGGGACTGCTCAATGGGGATTCCTAGTTAGTGTTGGCATGAGTGCAGAGGAGCAAAGAATGCAGAAGATCAGGTGAGCATCTCAGCTGAATTTTGAGATGTGAGTGAAGACAGTTCAAGGGTAAGGAAGGTGAGCTAACTGCATTCTCATGTGTAGACTAAATTCTCTGTATGCTATGTGCCTTCACTACTGAGAATAGCCAACTATTTAAATGCTTATGTAATTACCAAAAATGCAGAGCAGGGGAGTAAATTAAAACATGGGGATTAGGCAGCACACAGCCTAAGGGGGATAGATCCCATCAGGGAAAATGATGCATTACTTTACTCTGCAGTGGTGCAGTGAGGGAGTTAGTACTTCTTGCATCACAGGTACACTACAGTTATCATAAATGATGCATCAGGAGGACAGGGAATGTGTGGTGAAGTACTCAATATGTACAAGAGGGGCCTCTCCCATCATAACTCTGTCCAATAGAGCTCGAATTCTGTGGAGTTGTCATATATGTATGTATCCCATTGTGGGTGTATTTGCCATTGGCACCATAGCAGCGAGGATCATTTCCAACACAAATGTTTCCAACATATTAACTGTCTATTACCTTTGCACAGACAGGAGCCAGCTGTCTAGCAATGTCAGGAAAGTAGTTCCAACATTCATTTTTCATGTCTGCTCAGGGTGTAGGTGTGAATTACAGACACTTACCTGCACCCCAGATTGTATACCATCCGACTCAGGGGGAAATCATTTACGGCCCTGCATTCATGGACATTGTAGCTAGAGCAGGAGGGTGCAAAACTCGTCCTGCCGTCCAGACCATTTGTATAGCTCGGGGCAAAAATGGCATGCAAGTAGCTAGATATTCTCGACATCTTAGCGTGCTTAGTAATATGTGACCCAATTAGTCATACTGTGACGTGTGACATGTTCGGCCCAAATTGCGGATTTGTTTCCCAAATTATTGCGGATTTGAGGTCCCAACCAAGGGGTTGGGTGGGCCGAACATATAGGGGAGTCTCCCAGGTCCTCAGACCAGATCTGTAGAGCAAAGCTGACATAAGTGCTTTTGTTTAGTTGTGACGTGAGCCAAACAATGTCGGTCAATCATGAGAACACGGGCTGCCAAAACGAGCAAGGATAAAAAGTACAAGTACAATTCAGAGAGACAACAGATAACGTAGATGAGGTGCACGGCGCAGACGGTAGGCACTGTTACATGATAAAATTGGGACAAGGAGTGAGACCACACAGGCGCATCATCCACGAACAAATGAACCAGCAGTGTGAAGAACAACATTTTGATGTCATCCCATGAGGGGGATCCTTGTGCAGGCCAGGGCGACTGCGCATCATGCGAACAACCCTCCCGTATCATATCATTCCCATAGATATGAGAGAGAGAATATCTATATTATATACCGCAGCAAGTAGACTACTACTAAGACGCGGTGCCTTGCGGCACGTATAGTAAATGGTATCTTATGTACTACCTTGTGGTAAGTTGAGTGAAAACGAATAGTTTACAGTAGAATTGTATCATGTTCGGGGTAGTGGCGACTGTGGTGAAGATATATGTAACTAATTGGAAAGGGTGTCGATCCCATAGAGATGAGAACGATATTCTTTGTAAGGGGTATTACGACGGCTAATAGAATTAGAACAACACTATGATATCTGCTGGGAACTAGGGCGGACACCCTCTAAATAACCGCTGGAAAGGACCGTGATTCCCCCTCCCCGCTCCCCGATAGCAACGTTGCCAAAGGATCAATTTGCACTGGAACACGACCACTGAGCATGAGGTTCTATTGCCTATCATCCACTTATACTCGCCTGTGAGGGGGATAAATTCAGCTGACTACGCTACGTAAATACCTCGCCAGCCTGAAGACGTTACGACAGACCAAAGACAACATAGGAACATCAAAGAGATAACAGATTATGTAGATGATATGGAAGATCGGACGTAGCGCATCAAACTAATGAGATTTCCCATCTGTAAGCATGCTCGTACCGATCAGCCTGTCGATGAGGTACCAGTTATATAGGTTTCAGCCAAGAATCATGTAATAATTCTCGTGCTGTAGGGCGCAAGGCAGAATCCAACGTAAGACAACGGCAGATAAACGCTGCAGCACCCGGGACATCTTCTTTATCCACCTGGAGTTGATTCAAGATGTCTTCGATGCTGGCTGAAGTAAAGTTCTTGAGCCGGAGAAGGTTGCCTGAAAGGCAAATGTCAGAACTCTCAGTAGCGCTCTACAAATCCCCGTACGGACCATTTTCATCGAAATAGTCAGAACGCCGGGTGCAAGCTTCGAGGAACTGCAAGGGGAAAGGGCCAAGGTACTCCACCATGTTCTGTAAGTGGAAATCAACTGAGTACGTGTCCTGGCCAAAGAGATGGAAGTCGGTAATAATCTCAAACAACTTGAGTGAATCAATCAGAATTCATTCAAGTATACCGCCCAGTCAAACGCACAAGACAACCAACAGTCCATATGTCAACGGATGACGACCATGGGTAGCCGAGAATAACTTCAGGAGCGCGGACAATTGGAGGTTGATAGTCATTGCCACGTTTGGCCTTATTGACCGGGGTTGCTGTTCGAATCCCGTGAGCACAGTCCCGCAGTGGCGACAGGAAAGATATATTTGTACCTTCACCGTAATCGATCAGACACACCGAGATGTTGTCCAAGGAAGTGCTGAGGCCAATGTTAGGAAGAGGCTGAGACCTGGTGAAGACGATGGACTGTGAGAACGGCACTTCTTTGAGCGGCTTGTTATAAGTATCGTAAGTGGCAGCTGGGTTGACTTGTAGATAATCGTCAATCTGTGGACTGGACATTTTGGGAATTTGCACAAGAACATTGTCAGATTTAATGTCTTGACATTGTGCAGTCAACAAATGGTAAACCATTTAAGGTGCAACAATTTACCTGTGTGAATATACCCACATTCATCGTGGAGGTAGTAGAGCGCAAGAAGGAGCTGTTTGATGATGCGCTTCGCGATGGGTACTGTGAATGTCCTCCGGCCGGGAGGGCGCCATGTTTTCAAGCAAGAGCCCAAGACATCTGTCACGAAGCAGCTATGGTCGCCAGCCATGCTACTGATAAGAAAGTGGTCCCGGAGGGCAAGACAATGCTGAAAACCTGGATGGTCAGGAGCGGTGGACTCGATCTTCATAAACACCTTATATTCTTCAGACAGATCTTCCTTGATCATTCTGGTCGCACAGGCCGTCAAAATTTTGATTGCGACATAGGCTTTTACGTTCGCTTGTGTGTCGCTGCACAAGTTTTCAGCAGAGATGAGTGAGTGCGAAAATACGGAACACACGTTGCGAGCCAAACGGTAGAGCTGCGGGCCCATCCAAGCTTCCCGAACGAGAATTAATGCTGGTTGTGGTCCAAGAGTGAAGAGACAAACCTTGCGCACAAGCTCATAGCGCCCATCGACGCCCAATCGATGCCCGACCTCTGCGGAAGGGTAGTACCCGTAACCATCGAAGCAGCTCAGAAAGACGGGTTCTTCAGGGCAATCAATCCTGTCCCCGTCGAGTCGGCTATTGGTCACTCGTTCTTCGCCCGTGCTGTAAGAATCCATAGGCAACAGAACCTCATGCTCAGTGGTCATGTTCCAGTGCAAATTGGTCCTTTGGCAACGATGCTATCGGGAGGCGGGTAGGGGGAATCACGCTCCTTTCCAGTGGTTATTTAGAGGGTGCCCGTCCTAGTTCACAGCAGATGTCAGTGTTGTTCTAATTCTAGCTGTCTTAATACCCCTTACAAACAATATCATTCTCATCTCTATGGGAATGATATATGTAGTAACTACGTATTACTACTTTTTCGCTTTGCCTTCGACAGACGGATTCAGAGAGACTCTTGTCTGAGGCCGAAACCACTCCTTAATTATGGGAGGGTGTCACGAAAGCCTTCTGTAGTGTGCCAGAATAGAATATATATATGCTTCACAGGCCTAACGTACAGAGACTGGAAGAGATAAAGTATCATATCTTAGTGGCAACAGGAGAGCGTACCTGGAAGAGATAAAAGGCCAAAACTGGGGAGAAGGACAACGATGACAGGTTTATAGCTAAGACAAAATGAAATAGAAGTGAACACGTGCTACCCTATGTCAGGTGGTAATAAACATGAGACAGCTCAGGTGCTCAGGTGAGACAGGTGACGTAGACCAGGAGTGTCTCATCACATCACCCTCCTGCAAGACTGGTAACCCAGTTGGAGAGGTAGTCCTGGAGCTTCGAGTTGATACCATGCTCATCTTCAAGGTGAATATGGGGCTCCCATGTGTTTTCCTCGTGAGGGAGACCTTTCCATTTGACGAGGTATTCAACATGACCACAGCGAGTGCACTCATCAAGGACAGCCTCCACTTCGAGCTCATAGTGGTCACCGACAAGCACTGGTGGTGGGGCAGGGGGCTGTTGTTGTAAGGGAGAGACTGGGGGGTGGAAAGGGCAGAGGAGGGCTGTGTGAAAAACAGGGTGTATGTGAGACCATAACAGGGGAAGTGCCAGATGGAAGGTGCAGGTACCAACTTTCTCAACAATTTTAAAGGGACCAAAATGACAGTCATCCAGTTTCTTGCTAGGACAATTCAAATGTAGATATGTGGCATCCAGATAAACAAGGTCCCCAGGTTTGTAATCTGGAGATGGACTATGATGACGGTCATAGAAACATTTCATTGTATTTGCAGCCTTAAAAAGGGCTGAGGTGGCATCTTCATGGAGCCATTTCATATGAGAGACAAAATTTTCTGTGCCCTCCACAAGAGTCATGGAATGAGGGGTAGAGTCCTTGCAAGGGTGTTGGCCATAGTTAAGGTAGAAGGGGGAATAGCCAGTAGAGGAGTGAATATGATCATTATAACAGAACTCTGCTAGGGAGAGCCACTGAGACTGGTCATCCTGCTGGTGATTCACAAAGAGACGCAGATACTGCTCGATCTCCTGATTGATGCATTCTGTCTGCCCATCCATCTGGGGGTGATAGGCTGTGGACACATTAGTTGAAATACCCAACAGGTGGTTAAGGTCTCGCATGAAACCTGATGTAAACTGTGTGCCCTGGTCACTAACAATCTGATCTGGAAGACCAAAGTCCTTCCAGACATAGTCACAGTAAATTTGTGCCAGTCCTTCAGAGGTGAGTTCGCCATTAGCAGGTGCAAGATGAATCATCTTTGACAGACGATTGACAACCACCACAATAGCATTGTAGCCAAAACTATAGGGGAGTTGGGAGATCAGGTCGACAGACACTATTTCCCAATTGCACTCTGGTATGAGGTTGGGAGAAAGGGTACCCACAGGCTTAGCGGGAAAAACCTTTGTATGCTGGCAGGCCTCACAGCCACGCACATAGGTACCCACTGACCTATGAATCCCTGGCCACCAGTATGTGCAGAGGATCAGCTCTGTTGTTTTAAACTGCCCTGGGTGTCCTGCTGTTGGAACATTATGGTGAGCATGGATAATTTCATTATGAAGGCCCTTCTCAGGAGGGACATAGATTCTCCCCTTCCAAAGGATTAACCCATTCTCATGGGTCCAGCCTTCAGCACCCAAACAAAGGTATGCTTGAACACAGGCTTTGATACATTTGTTGTTTCATATGCATTCACAAAATGCATCCCCAAGAGTATGAAATTCAAGAGAGGAGGAGAGGGAGTGAAACCAATGAGGTTTAAGGAGGACAGTGTCACTGTTGTCTGTTGTACCAAGGTCATAATCTGGTCAGCGAGATAAAGCATCAGGGCATTGATGGTTATGACCAGGTTTATGTGAGAGGACGAAGTCATATTCCAATAAATCTAGGGTCCAGCAAGCTTGGTGACAATTGAGGTGGTGAGCCAAGCAGAAGTACTTGATGTTCTTATGGTCTGTCCAGATCTTGAAGGTCTCCCTAGCTCCCAGAAGGTAGTGGCACCACTCTGCTAATGCTCACATGATCACAAGCATTTTGTGGTCGAAAATATCATAATTGCATTCCACCCCATTGAGCGACTTGGAATAGAAGGCTACAACACACCAAGATTCGTCATCTTGTTGCTGAGACAAGATCGCTCCTGTAGCATAACCCAAACTATCTGCTTCAATGCGATATTGACCATGATCAGAAGGGATAACAAGAGTGGGTGCTGAGGCTACAGAACATTGCAGGGTTCGAAAGGCCAGCTCCTCTGTTTCAGTCCATCTCCAGGGAGCTTTCCTGGTAAGGGCATGCAATGGATGAGCATGCTGTGCAAAGTCAGCAATAAATTGGCAATAAAAATTGGCAAATCCAAGGAATTGCTGTAGCTCCATGCAGTTGGTAGGACGAGGCCAGTCTAGAATGGCAGCCACCTTCTTTGGATCCATGGCTACACTCCCCTCCCAAATGATTAGGCCCAAGTATTCAATTTCTGAGCATTCAAATTCACATTTTTCAGGTTTAAGACATAGTTTGTTAGCCATTAAGATTTCAAGTACCTCCTGAATGACTTGACGGTGCTCTGCAAGGGTTTTGGTGAAAATGAGGATATCATCAATGTAAACAATGACAACCCCCTGGCAAACCAGTCCCTGGAAGAGTTCATTCATCATAGTTTGGAATGTAGCAGGGGAATTTGTAAGACTGAAGAACATCACCAAAGGCTCAAAGAGACCATGGTTTGTGGTGAACACAGCCTTCCATTCATCACCTGCACAGAGACGAATATTGTTGTATCCCCAGCATACATCAAGTTTGGTAAAATATTGTGCACCACATAGCTTATGCACGACCTCAGAGATGAGTGGAAGTGGATAGTGGTTTTTGATTGTGATATCATTCAGTTTATGATAATCTTGGACAGGGCAGAGGGAACCATCCTTCTTCTTCACAAAGAAGAAGGGAGAGGCTATGGGAGATTTGGATGGGTGAATCTGTCCCATTCATAAATGTTCCTCCAAGAACTTATCCAACTCAGCTTGTTCCATAAGACTGAGGGGATAAATTTTGCTGTTAAAGGGCTCTACTCCTGGTTTCAATTCGATCACATGGTCCCACTTATGACACTCTGGCAAATGGTCAAACTCTGCCTTCTCAAATACTCAAGAAAAATCAGATAAGTAGTGGGGTGGGACCCAAGAGGAGGAAAGATTTCCAAATTTGGAGGGGCTCTCCCTTTCTGGGGCTAATGCTGCATGCAGCTCAGCATGCCAAGAATCACTGAAAGATGGAAGTGGAGAGATAGGGGGAGAGACTTCTTGTGGATAGATTTTAGTAACCCATAATCGATCACCTTCATCGAGGGAATCAACAGGATTCGGGGGAGTCGAGGGGTCATCAGGATCAGCAAGAGGGAAGGCTCAGCAGTAACACGATGGTGGGCAGCAGTCAAAAGAGACCTTACCAGAATGCCAATTGATGGTGGGATTGTGTTTGCATAACCAATCAAAGCCTATTATCAAAGGGGACTTGCCAGTACTAGTTACCACACAAGTAAATGTTTCCGAGTGGTCCTGAACCAAAAGATGAAGATCCACAGTAGAATGTATCGGGCCAGCTTCATTAGGGGAACCATCCACATTATAGATAGGAAGAGGGCGAGGCAGGGAGGTAACATTGAGACCTTTCACATGAACAAATCCCTCATCAATGTACCAGCCACTGGCTCCACTATCAAGAAGTGCATCAAGTTGGAGAGACTGCTGATTGTCGAAGGTACACATAACTACCAGTACCAGAACCGAGTTTTGCCCAATATGACATATCCAACATGGAGGTCATTTAAGATTATGGAGTATAGCATGGCAAGCGTTGTCCTCAGAAGATGCTAATAGGGACACAAGAGAGGGATCAACTTCTTTATGCCGCCGATGATGGACCCACCAGCTGAGATCATGGATTGCAAGGGGATGAGTTTTGTCATTACGTGCATGCAAAAGGATCCATTTCCAAGAACCACAAGGGGGTTTATCACTTTTGTCAGGCAAGGACACTGAGGGCACCAAAGAATCACCTTTTGTATTCGCAGATACTAATACATGAGAGTTGGAAATTTCTGAAACATCGGAACATGTGCCCTGTATTGGTGACACCGACATAGTAGTGTCATCCTTCATCGGCACAACTAAAAACCTATGTGATCAACTTCATTCTGGCCTCCACCTGGGGTTACTCCCACTTCTTTAACAGCTTTGCCCTGAACAGCACTTGTATCTGATAACACTTGACAGACCTCCTGATGTGTGACATCATCCAAGGATGACCATACAGTCTGCATTTGGTCAGCTACTGTCAGGGGGCAGTGACAAGCAAAATGGCCAGGTTGATGGCAGCGATAGCAAGTGAGAGAAGAGCATGGTGGCTGGCAATGAGACGTCTGATCAATATCCATAGGCTCCCCCCCACCAGGCAGGTGGGACATCACCGGAGAGGTTTGTGCTGGTAACAGGACAGGGGCAGCTGGAGTCTGAGATAAGGGTCAATAAGGGGGATGGGGTGGGGGACGAGGTGGAGGATGGGTTCCAAGTGGAACACTAGTACGAACGTTTGCACGGATGTGCATATCTGCACGGTGGGCAAAACTCTTCCAAGCAGCGAGTGCATTGGGACCTGAGTCATCAAGGTCTGCCTTTTGGATGCACTGATTATAGATTCATGGGTTAAGCCCAGCCTTGAAGACATTCAAGAGTGCCTCATTGTTGAACTGAGTCTCAGCAGCTAGGAGTTCAAACTCAATTAAGTAGTTGTCCACTGTCTGGTCTTCATGCTGCTTCAGGCCCAGCAACTTGCCTTGTGCACACACTTTCTTTTGTGGATCCGAGAATGTGGATTTGAGGGTGTCAGCAAAACTAGCCCAATTCTGTAACTCTGGACACTGTTCTCCACCCTCCTCATGAGTACGGATATGGTTTACCCACTGCTGCGCATGCCCCAGCTTCATGAAAGATAGGGCATAGTTGATTTTGATGGCATTGGAGGTGAACAGAGCTGGATTAGTGGAAAAATTAAGTGCGAGCTGGTTAACAAAGGCATCATATTTGTCATAGGACACGTCATAAGGGTCTGGAGGAGCAACCTTGACTTTGAGTGGGGGAGCAGACTGCTGGTGAGTAGGAAGTTGGGCAAGCATCTGCAGAAAGGCATCTTGGAACTCTTGCTGATTCTGGAGAATAGCCTGGAAGACCTGAGGTAGGTCAACATTATTCGACAGAGTACTGGAAGACATAGGTTCATCAGTGTCAAGGGAAAAGGAGTTCGACATTTAGCTAGTTTCAGCCTGATGTCATGAAAGCCTTCTGTAGTGCACCAGAATAGAATATATATATGCTTCGCAGGCCTAATGTACAGAGACTGGAAGAGATAAAGTATCATATCTTAGTGGCAACAGGAGAGCGTACCTGGAAGAGATAAAAGGCTGAAACTGGGGAGAAGGACAACGATGACAGGTTTATAGCTAAGACAAAATGAAATAGAAGTGAACACGTGCTACCCTATGTCAGGTGGTAATAAACATGAGACAGCTCAGGTGCTCAGGTGAGACAGGTGACGTAGACCAGGAGTGTCTCGTCACAGAGGGCTGTCCACATGATGCGCAGTCGCCCTTGCCTGCACAAGGATCCCTCTCGTGGGACGACATCAAACATGTTGTTCTTCACATTGCTGGTTCATTTGTTCGTGGATGATGCGTCCGTGTGGTCTCACTCCTTGTCCCATTTTTATCATGGAACAGTGCCTACCGTCTGCGCCGCGCACCTCACTCGCCACCTCCTACTTCTCATACGAAGGGTTACCAGTCTCTGGCATGATCAGTGTATGCTGATTGCTGTTAGCAGGGCGTATTTGAGGAGAATATAAAGGACAAGGTGTCGGCGTCCCTTTTTCAATCCGTAGCTACGTCTGATCTTCCATATCATCTAGGTAATCTGTTATCTCTTCGATGTTCCCATGTTGTCTTTGGTCTGTCGTAACGTCTTCAGGAGCGTAGTCAGCTGAATTTATCCCCCTCACAAGTGAGTGTAAGTGGATGAGGCGTCCGCGTCCTTCTACTGCATCTGTACCTTCGTCTGATCTATCATCTACGTTATTTGTTGTCTCTCTGAATTGTACTTGTACTTTGTATCCTTGCTCGTTTTGGCAGCCCATGTTCTCATGACTGACCGACATTGTTTGGCTCACGTCACAACTAAACAAAAGCACTTATGTGAGCTTTTCTCTGCAGATCTGGTCTGTCGTTTTGCAGTTTGCTGTGACCTGATCCTTCCCGCCCGCCATAACAGGTGGGTAATCGAAATCCTCAGGTGTCAAACTCCGTCCGGAAACCGGGGGAGCGTTACGCTCGGGCTTTACAATGGCTCACTCAGCCAGCGACAATCATGGTTATCTCGGAATATCATGCGTCTATTCGAAACTCGAAGGCTCCAACCGTAGCAATTGACCCCCTTTCGGTGAGAAGAACGGTTATTATAGACTTTACCTTTACGAAGCACCAACCAAGCCGCTAACCCAGTTTTCCATCCAATTCCCACACTACCGCAGATGTTCCGTAAAGTTCGCTATGTATGAAGGAATATAAATACAGGAGTAGACGTGGCTGGCCAGCATCAAGGCTTTCCATCAGGTATCAAGGTAAGCCGTCAATCAGGTATCGATGGTCTTGCAGTCGCTCACCTCTAACATCAGACTTCTGAATCAATGTCCAACGTTTCCGGGCGTTTCACCGCCAGTGCTCAGATCAACAATAACTCTTATACTAGTACTCAGAAAACCCGACGGGTCAGACGATACCTGGAGGAATATTTTCTTCCTATGTGGGGTCAGGGCAAGTTTTCTCGAGATCAATACCCATATGGTGTTCGATGTGAGTTATTCTTTTCTGTCTGGCTTCCTAAAATCATGGTCTTGCCTGGCAGCAAGCCTTTCCATCCGGGCGGCAGTGTACAAAGCGAGCCTTTCCACTGCAATGTGCATGTGACGAATATAGCCACAGGCGCAAGGATCCAAACGATAAATCCTTACACTCGGGAGCGGACTGATACTTGGCACGTCTATGCTGGTAGCAAACGTGAATTATTTGAACACGCAGAACAGTGGTGCAGGAGCAGGTATGGTTGATAGATTCATGGTGGTGCAAGCAGTACATTTCCAAACTACTGAAATGGTTCGATATCATACATGTAGCCCTGTTTGATGTTTGATTCTGGTATATAGTATTGTGGTGGAACTGCCGCTTTTGCAGTGTGATTCAGTCCCAAATATACTGTGCATGGGTATGAGAGGTGGTTACACATGGGAAATTTCAATATTTTGATCAGAGCAGAATATAATTCTAAAGGTAAATGCATAATGTTTGCCAAAATATATCGTTATGTGAACAATTAAGACATCCTCAAAATGGAAAAGACAATTATATATTTTGCTGTTGTCTAAATGTTTGACAGTAAATTATATTCTGTGGGAAATTTGAACTCTGACAAAAAATTATATTTTGATGGCTTGTACTTGATCAAATATAATATTGTGCACTGTTACAGCAATCAAAATATAATTTTTTGTCAGAGTTCCAATTTCCCACAGAATATAATTTACTGTCAAACATTTAGACAACAGCAAAATATATAATTGTCTTTTCCATTTTGAGGATGTCTTAATTGTTCACATAATGATATATTTTGGAAAACATTATGCATTTACCTTTAGAATTATATTCTGCTCAGGTCAAAATATTGAAATTTCCCATGTGTTATGAGATAATCTAGGGATGCATGGGTAAATCCCTGGGTACTATCAGCAAATCCCAAGTTTGTGTCCCAAAAATATATTTAGCCATTGTTATGGCACTGCATTGCAAGCAATGTGAATGAGGCATCAACCATTAGAATGGCTGAATTTTGTTAGATCATCTGAAATATGTCATACTTTATGTATGAATCAGGTTCAAAATGCATTTCATTGTGTATGAAATATCCTTTTATGGCATTATGTCAATGAGATCTTATATCATTGGCATTACATTGTAATGGGGGTGTGAACAGTTGTGCCATTAAAATCCATTACAAGTAATTATCACATGTCCAAGTTTTTTGCAACATGCTTAACTGTCATTTACCTACTTACAGTAGAGTCCATTCCAATGTGCCAGAGAAGCTAAGTAGATCCTCTGCTTAACATTTACTTAACACTGCTTATTTTCTGCTTAACACATACTCAGTTTAACTGTTTAGTTGTTACTTACCCTGATGCTCAGTTTATCCAGTAGATGATGAGTAGCAAAACAATTCCATTAACCATTGCTGAGCACACTGTTATAAGTAGTGCATCATATTGTAGCTTATTTGTCTTAGCCAACTAAAATCCATCCACAATTCACCTCCTATCACACAGCTAGTGAAAAGAAAAAAGAGTACTTGAGAATGCATTAGCAGTCATGTTTTGTCAGAACAGGGTGTACTAAAAATCCTCATTGTTCATATTTGCAATGTGACCTACCCACCAGTGGTTCTTGCAATGGTGGTCACATGTGACATGCACACAAAACTGTAATCCACCATTTACTACTGTGGGTCACTCCATGCCTGTGTTGCAACAAAGACAAGAAGAAGACTCTCAGCCCACCTGCCTGTTGCAACACACCTACCCACCAATGGTTATTGCAATGGGGGTCACACATGACACACAGGCGTGATGCATTGCAATGACCTGGCACACATGACTGTGCTTGAGATTGTATTGCAATGGTAGAGAGCACCAATTGAAGGTATTGCAACACTACACAGCTATTTGCAAAGTACCCTGTGTGTGATTCACTGTGTAGAAATGACATAAGCCCACCCTCTATCACTCTAGTAGCCATTGCAATGCCTGCAGGTTTATTGTACCTGCCCAATGCAACTAGTTGCAACATGGAACTTTCACTGGAACTTGCTCCTTGCTTGATGCATTGCCCCTGCAACAACATTAATGTATGCAGAGACCTGGTATTATAACACCTTCAATTCTAGATACTTGTGGACTACTTGTGGTTACTTGATAATAAAAGTTTCAATCCATTGGCACTTCATCCATATTGTCCAAGAACTCCTGCATATCATGCCAAATATGTACATGTGAAGGAAACCCCAAGCCTCCTGTGTATATTTTCCTGATGCTCTGCATATGCTTGCAGACCTTTGTCAAGTAATTCATCCTGACCAGTAACTGCATCAGCCCTCCCTGCCCAATGTTTTGCATCCCATTTGAGGAATTGAAGTGACCACTGCTTTTCTTTGAGTAACAGATTGACTTCCTCTGCCCAATGGTGAGCCCTGGCCCTTGCCTAGTTGTTAGGCCATTTTACATAGACTCTGTAAGATGTCTGTTACCTTCTTGGAGACCATGATCAGTTTCATCATCCACATTGTCTGCCATGAAAGTCACTGCCTACCCTCACTTGCCTGATCATCCTGTCCACTCATAGAATGAATATCATCATCTGCTAGTGGTCAAAGCACAGTTTTCCATCCAACTTTTCCTAGTAAGGGGCCCCAATGTACAGAGTGCACAATGGGTGGCATGATACTTTGCCACACTTAGATCTATTTTGGCATCAACATTCTTCAGGCAATTGCAGGCACAGGTGTTTGTGCCTTGGCCATGTAGAAAGCAATCCTTGAATTTCAACCTGTATGCTCTAGACCACAAGCCTTGATGGAGCTCATTAAGCATATCATTGTCCTGACCTTCCTGCAGCTGAAACTTGATCAATTCAAGGTTATGACTGCATGAATACTCATGGTTGATCTGCAAAGGTAAGTACAGGGGAATATCTTCAGGTGCACCAGCCTTCCCACAGCCTTCATTGTAATGTTGGTCTTGTAAAGTGGCCATGCTGGGAACATAAAGTACATGTATCTTCATCCAAACTTCAATGCAATGAGCAAGGGCATTGCTGTACTGCTGTAGCTTTGCCTTCTGTGTGTCTGTTGCATGCAATCCCAGTTTAGTTATGTCAACTTGCAAATGCCATCTGATGGAACAGATCAGTATGAGCAATAATGAATCACTAATACTTACTGCTGGTCCTCCAGGTCAACTCTGGTACTAATCAAGATGCTGGGTGTGATAGCAGGATGAAGGGGGGGTTTCAGGCTGCTATCAGTTACTCAGGCCTCATCCTTCATGAGCTGTAGGCATATGCTGGCTTGAGTAATTGCTACACCAACCATCAATTGACCACTGCTCAGAGGATCTGTGAATACATACATATCTCTTTCACTTCAAGGGGATTTGGTTTGGATGGGTCATCTTCCCAGTCTTCACTTGTCACCACCACAATGAAAGCTGTTCCAGGTACTTGCAGGTACTTGATAGAAATGGACTTCTCAAGCTCCTCAAAGCCTTCTTGATGTTCATTTCATTGCAGTATTGCTTCACTAATTTTCCAAAGGATTGTAGATCCTATCCATAATCAGTATGATTTGCAACCTTTGGCATAATATACACACTAACATGATAGTTTTTTTTTTCCAATTCCAGTCACCAAAGAAGTCATCTATGGTATCACAGTGGTGGCCAGGTCCCATTACCTTTGTGCTCAATCCTATGGGATTGATATGGGCACAGCCACATTCTGGCACTTCACCATCAGTGCAGCCAACCCCATGCATCCAATTGAAGGAATACTTCCACTGGCAAGGCATAACATGAGCAGGAAGGTGGAACTTGGGTACAAAAAATGACACATGCTTCCCACTTAGGTCTAGTTGTACTTCTTGAGGCAGAGACATTGTCCTTTGGTAGATAGACTTGTGCCACTGACAAGTGATGTCATATGAAATGTTCAGTTTGTCAATAGTAGCACCCCTAAGGGCTGAAGTGAACAAGTAATCCATATTTGCATATCTATCCATTGAAGTTAGAATGTCATCACTCAAGGAGTAGATTCACTGACCTTTCTCCCTTCTGAAGATCTCTGGCACCATTTGCAAGCTTCATACCATGTCTAGCACAAACTACAATCCCAACACTGGTTGCATCAAGTCCCTTGTTGGCTTTTGTGTCAGCCATGTTAACAGCATTATGGCTTGAACACATGCTTTTCTGCACATGCATAAGCTGTGCCTGAAGTTATTCTGGAATCACACTTACCTCCTGGATATCATTTGCATGATCACTCAGGTGTGATTTGTATGCACTCTCCTCCACAAAATAAGCTCACCCTCACTAAGGCTAGGATCACTCAAATCCTTTGAGACTGCCCTCTGTTTCAGTCGGAAATTTGTGTTGAGTGCAACAAATAAGCTGTAGAGAAACCTGCATACAGTGAGTTCATGGTGCAGAGGTGAAAGGATGTGGCATACTGTTTCCCAGGCTTGACACTTCTCCAATCCAGTGGTAGGTTCTTTCCAGGATGGGGACAAGCTGGACAGAGAAAAGTGAACTATGAGAGAGAGATTGATGGAATTTGGAAGTGGATACTTTGGATTTGAAGGATAGCAAATGAAGTTGCTGTAGGACACTGAATATTGCAGCTGTATGGGGCTTTTTGGAGGAGGCAGGGAACAATGTATGTGAAGCAATTGTTGGAATGGTGCTTCTGCAGATTCACAACCACAAAAATCCAAGCTTACTGAGTGTATACCATTACTATGTATGCCATGAAGCCATCCCTTGCAGTGGGACATGGCCTATAGCACCTGTCCCCCACCTGATGACCTAGTTGGATCTGCAAGCCCAGATCTCTTGGTGATCTGCACTCAAAGTAGCTGCCTGTCCAATACTTACAGTCATCAGTAAAAAGCTTGTATACCACAGGAACTGTTGTCTTACTTCCAAATGGTGAAGTGGATGTTGGCAGTGTCCTTTGGCAATGCAGTCCTGACAATACATGATGACCACAAAGCAGTCTTCACACCAAAAATGGGGATACAGAGTTCCACAGCCACCACAAATGTCAGAAACACTGCCCTGACCCTCAAGATGGATGAGCTCAGAAAGAAAATTGTCATGGTCTTGTGCCAACCATACTAGAAGAGGATAATCCTAACTACATGATCAGTCTAACATCCCACATAATTAGTTTCTTGTCCTTACAGATTCATTTGGTTGCCTGGGTTGCATGTTCAGGATGCTGAGGTCTCCTTCTGGAAGAATATCATCAACCCAATCAGGGATGGAGATGTCCTGAAGGGAGTGGGGGTGGCAAGTTAAACCTGAACACTCTGAGGCAGTTGGTTGTGTCAAGGCAGTAAACTTTTGCATGCTAAGACAAAGGCCTCCTTTTCACATCAGCAAACCAGCCTTCCATCTGTCCAGGCTGGACAGACTGGACCATATGGGATTGCTAACCCAGACACCTAGCTACCCCCCAATAAGGTACCTAATTGGCTATATCTGTACAGATTTCCCCAACACAATCCCAGACTATCCCAGTATTGTGCCAGAGTGTTCCAGTTCATACTTCCCTCACTGTCTGATTGTCTCATTACTATGATATGAATCAAACAGACTGTTACAGACTCTTCCAGTGTGGTAAATACTTGAGATAGGAGAAGATAAGATTGCATCTCCAAATCAGATAACACATAATCATAGATCAACCAGGTAACTAGTGATAATCATGTAAAGCTGGGATGAAATTACTAATTGAGGTCTACATTGAATCCAGTTGTTGTACCTGCAGAGCTCCCATTCCTAATAATATACTTTCAAGATGAGCAGAGAAGCATGACAAGTAGCATATGTACCATCCAATCTTCACCCATTGCATGTGACATGCTTTTGTCTTGGCATGGAGGACTGGAGCCATGTCACATTTAGCCATGAGACCAAGTATGTCAGTGTAAATGTTAGCATAAACATCATGCTTGAAGGTGACCTCCTTGCCCTTGGCAACCACCTCATCTAGTGTGACTTTAATCTGTGTTTCAGGATTCAACACCCAGATAAAAATATCTATAAAAGTAAAGCATACTGCTGTCACAGCCAGTGCAACTGCAGGGTGGGGCACTTCAAGCTGGAAAACCTCTGGGAAAATATTTGCCATAGCATTGGTACCTGTGTAGAAAAATCTGATGATGAGACCTGATAACACAGGGTGGGCAAGATTATTTTGTATGACCTATGAAATAATATTAGTACATCATAAAGTCCAAATCCCCACTCACCTCCTTGTCAATGCCATCTTTTAAGAAATCACCATGTTCCAGAAGCTTCCTTTGATACCAGCATTAATGTCATGATGGTTCTGGGGGTCCCACTCATAATGGTCATGGACAAAAAAGTGGGCTTTCTTTTTCAAAGAAGAATGCCATTTTACAAGGTCCTCCCAGAGCTGGGAAGAGGATGAATATTTAACCTTGTTGCTATCATGACATGTACCAGCTTTGTGATACCAGTCATATAATGGGGCCACCACTCTGTGTACAGGCCACACATGTCACACCTTAGTTTTCATAAGTAATTGAGGCACATACCATCAGGGATCAATAAACCTTTGGAGTGATGCTCTGCAATGGCTTCAATAATGTATTCAGAAGCTTTGCAGCTAAAGTCTGCATGCAGTGGAAATGAATTGACAGCTGCAAGGTCACAATGAGATATTTGCTTGGCATGCTCTAGGATATCATGGACTGATGGTGAATAAAACTGCAGCTGGGACAGATCTGAATTGACATCAGACATCCTCCCAGAAGTAGTGGATGTAGCAGCAGGTAGGGGATGGGATGGGATGACATCAGTTGTCAGAGACAGCTGGCCACCAACATCAAAATGGCTCATATGGCAAGGAGCTTCAGATGTCTGCTGGCTGCATACAGTCATAAGTTGCACATTGTCAGGAAGACAGGGGCCACAGTTGCACTGGTGATGCTGAGTGATAATATCCTCCACTCCTCCTATCCATACTGTCAGTACAATATATCAGCAACTTGCAACCTTACTTTGGGTAGTCAGAGGCCCAGAAAGATGACTGTCCTTGGGCTGCAATCCAGTCAATTGAGAATGTTCATCACTAAGTTGACTCCTATGCCTAGTATCACCACCTAATATATACCTGAGTCTTTGTGGTTGATGAAACATGACAATAATTGGACTCACCTCCACCATGTACAATTGACTCTGCAAAGCAATCATCTTCACTCAGGGACACATCATCAATGATCAGGCCATCTCTGGCTGAACATACTTCATCTTCACCATTCCTGGCTAACATGGTGTGAGCATTGGATATAGTTGATGGGAGTTGAGCAAAGGTTCAAGTTCAATGTAGCCCCATGCATCATGGGGGAGGAGGACTGACTAAAGGGGGTACAAACACAGGAATTATGTGGAGGAGCACCTAAACCATTATCCACTGCAGGTGTATGATGTTGCAATGACCAACTTTGGGGAGCAGTTTGGGAATCTTCCATATCATCTTGTGTTTCATAGGTGCTATTGGACCCACATACAGACTGGGTGAGAGAGGTCAGCACTTAGGAACCTCCATGCAATATGGCCATTGAAAATACTGATGAGCTGATGGAAGATGGATGAGAGCTATGTGATGTGATAGATTGTGTGCTGTTAGTAGAAGTAGCTGTAAACTGAGAAGGAATCTTGAAACTGAATGTTTGACCAGGCTGAGAGACAGTAAATGATGGCCAAACTTGAGAGTCTGACATCAGATCAGATGCCCATGGCAGAATTTGGCTCTCCTCATTGTCATTGCAATGGCCAGCAGCCATAGGGTTGACTGCTTGCCCTTGCATAGTGATGTTGAGGTTTTGGGTCACCAGTCAAGAGTATTCTGTAGTTTGAAGGCACCCAAGATGGCAGAGTTGCTGAAGTTGCCTCCCACAACCTTTGCTAGGGTGAGCAGAATGCCTTGGTTGAGATTCATTGTGATCTGGGTCTGCAAGACATGGTCAAAATGATATGAATGAATTCTGTGGAATGCACCCATTGAAGGTATGTTGAAACTTTGATCAGCTCTTCATTGCTTTGTATAAGGTGACTCAACAACATTGGCTGCATCTTCTGCAGCAGTGAACTGAGAATTGGCAGCCACCTTGCCCTTCAGTTTGCACTTCAGATGCATGGTGGTCACAGCTCAACTGTCAAAAAGCAAACCAAAACATACTTATATAGTGTCTGCCTCATGGCAAAACCCATGGTAGAATATTTGGACTCATAGAATTCTGGTACATAAAAACTAAACCATGCCAAATGTATTGAAGATCCCCATGCTATGCATACACCTTACAGATAATATGACAGTGATAACCTACTTGCACATTGTATTATGTGCACTCTGTCATAGTATAGAGCCAGTGCTCTGGCCCTTGCAATCATGAAGAATAGAGTTCAGTTGAGTGCCATGACCTGGTGAGCCAGAAGAACAGTGTGTAAAAAATTCACCACAGGAAGATGAATGCTGATGCTTGTGCAGAAACTTGCTGTCTAACTCCTCTGTAGCCATGTTACAAGGAGCCAGTCCATATCCATGCTATAAAAACCTTGGCCTGCAGCAGCCTGGTGAAGAGGTGGTCTGAGTAGCATGGGGGGAAGAGACATCAAGTTTGACAGAGTAAACTTATATGCACCACTTGCTTCCTTTGTCCCATCAGCATTCAACTCATCTTTGACCTTCACCTCTGGGTTGGCAAGGTCCTTGTTGTTGCCTACATGATCTACAGGTACCCCTGCATCAGGACCAAGATGTGAGAGTGTCTCAATGGTGCTAGTAATGAACAAATCATGGGTAAATGGCTTCCTGCAGGTGATATTGCCATGGTCATTGAAGAAGAGAGGTATGATGACAGCATTGCACAATTGTGTCAGAAGGGGGATGAGAGGTTTGAAATACTTCAAAATATGATGTAAGATGAACAGCATTCAAGTGATATCCAACTGGATGGTGATCATCTTGAGCATGCTTGGCTCAAAAGTGTTGAAGTATTTATCAAAACACAGGGCCAGGTCCTTCTCACATTTTAAGTTTGAGGGACTGTTGAGAAAGATGCATACATATAGTGACAAGGACATAGAAGAGAGACTTGAGATCATCCACAGGTTCATGTACAACTGGCTTTCCAGTGCCTGCCATGACAAGCTGTGCTGACATCCATGACCAAGTTCCCTAGCAGGATTTGTGCTGTTAAACTACTTGAATGTATGTACAGGGAAGACTGGATGTACTGTGCAATAAAGAGGGCTCATATCAATTGTGTGGTGCAGGTTACTCTCTGTCTCAAATTGAGGGCCCATAGCCATGACAATGTTATGGTCCCTAGTTAGGTCTGGGATGGAAACCAAATGAGGCTCAGCATTCTGCAAAGACACAGGTACCATGTAGATGTGATTTGCTGTTTGAGACACCATCTCAATTGGAGATGTGAGAGGATCACCAGCATCAGAAAACTGGTCAGCACCTGAATCAGTAGTGGAACTATGCTCAGTCATTGGGACTGTGTAGCCCCAATCTCCAAGCACACCTTGCTGCTTGAGTTTTGCTATCCTCCCACACAACTCTACTTGTGCTTCCATCAAGAGACTGGTCACCCTTTCCATGAAACATTTATGATCATTTCATTGAGTTTCAGGGGTGAGAAAGAGGTTGAACAGGCTGATGGCATGGTGCAAAATATGAGTAATCTCAACTGCATTCTTGTGGGCTATCAATACATAAATCAATCACTAATTACTTGAGCCAACAAATGATGATCTTAGTACTCACCAATGACATAATCAAGGAAAGCTACAAGGAGTTCTCCCAAGCAGGAAAATTCAGTGATAAAAGTGCCAATGGGCTGTGTCATGATGCATGATAGGACTTGGAGATAGTAGGGGCTTGTCTTGAACCAGAGAGATGCACTCAGAGGAAGTGAGTTGAACTGTTAACTAAAGGGCTCACAATGGTTGAGGGACTGGGTGCTTTCACCTGTTGCTCATGGATGAATGTTGGGACACCTTTGATCTTGTGTGCATTTAGGATAGAGAGTATCCTGCCTTCTGTATACAGTACCTTTGCAGAGGATTGATCCATGAATCTTTCACAGCCACTTGTTCCCAGTTCCAATTTGCACTCCCCTGATTTTATGCCTCCATAAACCATTGTTCCTCAACTGAATAGATTGTCAGAGATGAAGAGCACTCTATTGAGCTTGACAGTAAACTCAGTGTTGCCTGCCTGGATGTCCAACATCTTCATGCCAACTGTCCCATTATTGCATGGTTGTTGTTCCCAGTTAATCAAGGTATCAAAGCTGAGAGTTTCATTGGAAGCAGAAGTAACACCAATAAGTATGCAAATGAAATTGCAGGGTTGGTCATTAATGTCATAACTGCAAGTGGATAGTGATCCACTGTAATCAAAAATCATTAAGCAAATGCTAGAACCCAGAATGCAGAAACATGGAGCAGTGTGACAGCCATCTTGTGTGTACAATAAACAGGATCATGCCTTACTGGCTGTCTCTATGTAGGGAGATTTCACCTTGTCCTTTCCTCCACAGTTCTTCACTCTGGCAAAAGTAGTGAGGTGTCTCCAGTCAAATTCACTACCAGAAGCAAGCCAGCAAGCCATGTCTGGTTTCCTCACTGCATTGCCCCATTCAAGGGATGTGTGGCTGAATCTGCAGTCCATTTTCTGTAGTAGGTCAGTGAGACATCTAGCATAGAGCAGACTGCACTCACCTGCCAGCCCTGACCATCCCACAAGTGTTGTTAACACATTTGATCACAACTGTTGAAGAAATCCATAAGGGAGTTTTTGCATGCCATGGTGGCCACTGCACCAAGGTCAGGCACTGTCAGCCAATGTCATTCTGCCTCATTATACAAACCCTTGTTAACAAGGCTCTTGAACACTTGTTCCATTGGGAAGTAATTCAGTTGATCATTAAATAGTTCACCCATTGAAATTGGCCTAAATACAACTTGGTCTGGGAAAAGGCAATCCAAGATCTTGCACCTGTCACCTTCTGAGAGCTCCCAGTGAGTTTTGCAAGTATTGTTGTCAACCATGGATCCATAGCTGCATGAGACCAGTCAGTTTTATGCCTCAAAGCTGTGGGAATGCTAACAAGCTATGTATAATTGTGAACTTTCTGATGTGCAAATGATAAGTTGATGACTCACCTGTAGCAAGCTGAATGGTGTTCCATGGGCCACTAGTGGCTGGACAAAACAACATAAGACCACTGATTAAGTAAAGTTGAATACTCACTCAGCCCTTGGATGGGGTTCTTAGCTTGTTTGTTGGCATTTGAACATTTTCCATAAAATCAGTGTGGTTAGGAAGAGTCAATTGATCAGAGTTTCTCATATACAAGAATGTACAGCAAGATGCACAAGCCAGTCTTGAAGTAGGCTGTGAACACAAGTGACTTTGTGCATAAAGTTGGCAATGGGCAGTAAAGCAAGAAGAAGATAAGCATGTACAGTGAGCAACAAAAATGTTGCAATGTTTGCAACATTTTGATTGTGTGTAAGATAGCTTGGGACTGGTTGTGGCTGTGCTGATGCCATAGGGAGGGCAATTGTATCCCTTGGTCCCAGCTTTCTATTGGTGGTCTTTCCAAGCTCTGAGGTGAAGTGGATGTGATGGCATGGGCCAATTACTAAGGCCTATGCATTGCAATGTTTTTGTTGCTGACATCATGGTGGATGCAATCTACAGTGTGGAGTATGTATTCATGGCAGGAATGCCAGCTATTGCTTACATAACATATCACATGATCAATCCAATGATTTGTCAGCATGTAAACAAAGCCAAACATTGAACTTGCATCATTTATCCTCTATCCTGTACCACAACTCCAAAACCTGCCTATCTGGCTCATCAGGGTTACTCTGTCAGGGAAATGTCAGCAAAATCTGGTCCTCACAGCACTACATGAGTAGGATGTATGGCCAGCACCACCTGTCCCTTAAAAAAGTCACCCCTGTGCTGTTGCCCCCACTAACACCTGAGGGATCCTGATGCTAATCCATACTTGGAAAGCTGAAAATTCCATGGAAGTCAGTTTGGCACTTCAGGACATGAAGAGTGAACTAATATGCTCCCAACTAATGCATTTCTGCCAAAGAGAAGCTGGCACCAAGGTTGGTTTGAGGCATAGCCCTCCTTTTCACACCAGGTGTCATCAAGGATCAGCAAGAATATGCCCTGTACTGAACTGTGGATGTCTGGGAAAGGAATATTTGGTCATTACAACCAATGGAAACACTGAGGGACATATTGCAGCAAGGAATCTGCACCCCAGAAGCCCAGTAGGCTATCCCACCCATGACCACCTAGTGTGCAAAGGAGGCTATGCCTCAACCCAACCTTTGTGCCAGCTTCTCTTTGGCAGAAATGCATTGGTTGGGAGCATATTAGTTCACTCTTCATGTCCTGAAGTGCCAAACTGACTTCCATGGAATTTTCAGCTTTGCCAGTATGGATAAGCATCAGGACCCCTCAGGTGTTAGTGGGGGCAACAGCACAGGGGTGACTTTTTTAAGGGACAGGTGGTGCTGGCCATACATCCTACTCATGTAGTGCTGTGAGGACCAGATTTTGCTGACATTTCCCTGACAGAGTAACCCTGATGAGCCAGATAGGCAGGTTTTGGAGTTGTGGTACAGGATAGAGGATAAATGATGCAAGTTCAATGTTTGGCTTTGTTTACATGCTGACAAATCATTGGATTGATCATGTGATATGTTATGTAAGCAATAGCTGGCATTCCTGCCATGAATACATACTCCACACTGTAGATTGCATCCACCATGATGTCAGCAACAAAAATGTTGCAATGCATAGGCCTTAGTAATTGGCCCATGCAATCACATCCACTTCCCTTCTGAGCTTCAGAAGACCACCAATAGAAAGCTGGGACCAAGGGCTACAATTGTTCTCCCTATGGCATCAGCACAGCCACAACCAGTCCCAAGCTATCTTACACACAATCAAAATGTTGCAAACATTGCAACATTTTTGTTGCTCACTGTAGAGATGTTTTGCTGTGGATGTGCATGTCAATATTAGTGAGGCTGATCAGAAGTGGATGGGCCATACAGTTTCTGCTCATTACTGAAATATTGGTCTTATCAGATGACAAGAACACCCCTAAGAGAGTTGCACCCAGCAGTAGCACCTCCTAAGTGGTAGAGCATATGGTCATTAGCAAGCCCTGGAGAATATGAGAATAAAATAATACCTGCATCTGCCAGGTGTGATCCCCACTCAACCACTTGTCATATATGTAGCAGACCTTTGCAGTGCATGTCCAAACCTTTCTCAGCATGAAGTATGGGGGTCGAGAAGCAGGTGACTCAGCAGTGCTTGCAGACAATCAATGAAATTGCAATAGAAAATGCAGGCAGGTTCTTTTGTGGGATACTCAGTCATCAATGTTTCACATAACCATCATTGGCCAGGTGGAAGTATTTCCACATGAGTCCTGAGCTCTTTTGTGGAGTGAAAGGACAGCAGAACATTTTTGGTTGGAGGGGCAATAAGACCCAGAACACACTGATATATCATTACTTATGATTTCAAGGGAGAGTAGACTGTCAATTGCCACCATGCTAAGATGAGACCATAAAAGCCACAAAGCAAATGCCCACTCCTGCCTCAATGCCCAAGGGAAATAGATATTTTCTTGCTGCTTCTCAGCATATTGGTTGTTCCTGAACTGGTCTGTGAATATCTCTCCACCAGGGAATGTTTCCACACACCCTTCATATGTATGACTTGACAAACCTTGCAGTACCCAGGAGTGGTTCACACTGACTTTCATGGGAGTCAACAGAGGGAGTAGGAGCATAATTGGGAAAGGGGGGGCAGTATCAGTGGGAGGGATGCCCATGTTAACATCATCATCATCATGCTGCCAACTGGTGGCATCCTCAGCATCATCTGGGCCACAGAACATTGCCCTATCAATGATATCTTCCAAGAAATTGTCACAGTAAGAAGACCCATCTCTTCACTGGCCATAGATGCATAACAGGAGCCAGTGGGTTGGTTCATGTGCTGAAGGACATTAATGACTGAGAAATTTTTCTTTCTGCACCAAGGGCAGCTTATGTTTTTCAGCAGTCTGTGGGTGGTTTTCTTTTGAGGCATCATGACAGTGATAGTAGCTGAGGGCTGTTCAGAGGCAGTTTATCTGGGAAACATGGTACTCAATCATTCTGGCTACAACCCTCAATGGAATTATTGCATATGATATTGTGGAGGGCACTGTTGATACAGAGAGATTCCTCAGGTTTCTCAAGGAACAAGTGGTACATCTTTGTTTTTTTTTTCTTTGGGTTTCATTGATAGATGAGCTAGCAACAGATGCCATTTACCAATCCATATCCCAGCCCATGCAGCATACTCATAATGGATAATTGCCATATCCACCATGGTGAAGAGGTTTGCAAGTTGGTCAAAAATGATCATTGTAAGTCTTCTGTACATTTACAATGTCTCAAACTAAAGACTTGCTAGTGTACAAGCTTGTTTATCTCCCACCATACAGCCCAGACTATAACCCAATCAAACAAGCATTTTCTGCCATCAAAGCATACCTGTGCCACTACTCCCAAAACACTTCTTTGATGTCTATAATTCATGCATGCCAGAGTATCACACCTGACAAGGCTGAAGGTTACCTCAAGGCTGCTGGGTATATGGTGTAATGTCTTCATCATGTTGTCTTGTACCTCACTTGTGTATACTCACTGTGTACACCAAGAAATTGTATCAGCTTTGTTTCTTTCAATGCAAGGCTGCAAGCATGAATGTGAGACTTTGATAACACAACAGTGAACATTATGGTGAATAAAAAACTATGATGATCAATGATATGAAATTTATGACAACTGTTATTCCCCTGAAGCTTCCAGCTCAGCACTTTCATCTACAAAATAGCCATGTGGAATGGGCAACCACTGTTTGAGTGTCTCACAGAAATAGAAAAGATTGCAGTCTTGCTCTGCTGAAACACAAGTCTTGTCATCATCTTTCCACATGGGGGCAAACAAAATGACTACTGTGCCCATTGTAATATGTAGCACCTCTGGTAGGCTACTCATTTTGGCACTTGTGACTCCTGAGCTTCTGAGGCTGTAGTATTACTTCACTTGCATTTCACATCAGGTCCATTCCACCATGCAGTACTACATTTTTTCAGGCAGATCACATCACCTGCTGTGATACCAAGACTGGCTAAAAGCTGGTTGTCAACATCAGGGAGAATGTCAGGCCCAATTCCATTCATTTTGAGAGTGGACTTGTACAATCAAGCATTGCACACACCCAGGTGGGACTTGGCATACTGAAGGTAGCATGATAATTGACTAGGAGATGGGATAGGTGGAAATGATGGAGTATCCCCATCCTCTGCCACATGCCACTGAGTGGGAGTCTGCAAGACTGAGGGAATAGGTGTGACTGATGTGGAGGGAGGGGTGGTCAGCAAACAGAGGATACCAGAGTCAAATTGAGCAAGTTGAGATCTGCAGTGGGAGTGGGGCCTGCTTGAGTAGACATCTTGCATGCATGGTGGAGAACTTGGACTTTGTTTGCCATGTTGAATGACTCAATATTTGGTGGAATGGCTATTGTGGCCTGGCCATCCTCCTAGGGACATAATTACCACCTTGCAGAGAGGTATCATCCAAAAACTTACCAGTGCAAGGCACCAATCATGAACCATGGCAGGCATCAGGGGAATTGGACCAAGGGGCCTGACACAAGTCAGTCCTTAAGCATTGTGTTCATTCTTGTAGGCCTTCTGCAGTTTCAACCACCACTGTGCAAGGCAGTTATCAAGATCAGCTTTCTTAGTACAATTAGGAGTTCCCTGTAACCCAAAATGTTAGCTGTGTTTGGCAAGTTCATAAGATGCATACATCAGCATTGTGAGAGTCAGAGTCAGAACTCCCTGACCCTTTGGACTTTGAGACTCAAGCCAGCTTATCAACATGTCACATATCCATGAAGACCTTCATGACAGGTGGGGTTTCTTCAGCTATTTTCTGTACCATCTCCCTGTAATTGGCAATGTCATTAACATTGATTGTGTTGGACATGCATTGTCTTCTGAGACAGTTAGTAGCAGAAAGACAAAAGACAATGTACATACCCCCTTGCTTTTGGTGGAATGTACTTCAGCGGGAAGTGCTTCTTCTTGGTCACCATGTAGTCATCTAAGCCATGCTTGTGGAGTACTGCTTGTAAAAACTTGGTGTAGTTCAACTTGTCAAGAGCAAATAGAAGTTCCTTCATCTTTGTAGATTTTTCTTCCTTTGAGGTTGTCTTTCCCTTCAGCAATACCTTTTTGACCTTTGAATAGACTGTAAGTGAGACTGAGAAAGATTGTATGAGGATATCATCATCCAGAGGTGGGGATGACATGGTGGCTCCAGAGGGGAGTTGTGTGATTACTAGTAATTCCTAATTCTATCTAGGACTACTTCTTGGGTCCCCCTCAGCAATCCCCATGAGCAATTTTTGATTTTTGGTTTTTCCATGAACATTTGAAAACCACTGTAAAAAGGGTTTTCTCCAGATTTGGACTTTATGATAAGATCATATCTGATAGTGGACCAGAGTTTGCCTCTACAATAGCAAAAGAACTGGCCAAACTCCTTGGATACTCCCTGGGCCTGCCAACAGCCTACCATCCCCAAGTTGCTCATGAAATGAAACATGTGAACCAAGAGGTCAAGACCTACCTTTTCATCTTCTGCCAGAACAACCCCATGCAACATCTTCCTATTGCAGAATTTGCTCACGACTACCAACCCCACTCAGTCACAAACCAGTCACCATTCTACTCCATGTATGGGTATGAACCAATGTAGGGAATGTTTTTCCCTACCAGGGGAATTTGTTTTTATTCTTTGCTTCTCATCTTCTTCACTTGCTTTCCTAGTTATTATACTCTTGTTGCTTTAGTCAGAGGTTTTATTGCTTACTCAGCATTTTTTAATTACCTAGCCTGTCCTTATTTTCAAACAATCAGAACAGATGAGTTACCAGACAAAGTTTGAATTGAGAGGGACTTTTCTCCTGTCTAGACTGCCCACAGTCACCATTCCACTATCTCTACCCAGGCTATAGACCCCCTTTGTCCAAGCTCTTCCCTTCAGCACTCAGCACTCTTCCCCCAGCCTCTAATTCACTTTCCCTACACTGAGACTTCTCCCATTGCTTATATCAAATCTAGGTACCATGCTGCTGAAACAAGAACAGCTGAACTCCACATGGCATGATTAAAAAGACTATGAAAGACTGCCCAACCAGACCCCTTACCCTATTTGAAAAAGTGGACAAGATTTGGCTAGAAGCATGAAGCCTAAGTGCTCATATGAGAGCTGCAAGTTTGCCCCAAAATGGGAAGGACCCTTCATCAGCTCTGGGTCTTATCTCCCATCATGTACCACCTCAATATTCCCTCTTAATGGAGGATCTCTGCAATGTATTCCATGCATGCCTCTTAGTATCTCCCTGTCATGAAAACAAAGCACATAGCCCAAACTTTCCTCAACCTCATTACAGCAGTTTTCAAAGCTTTGCAGAAAACATGTCATGCATTTTCAGTCACCAGAAACAGCTGAGCAAGACCCCATGAGCACCTCAGTGTGAGAAACTGACCTTATTAAGTTGAGCTGGCCTGTATTTTCCCATCACTCATGTCATTGCCATCTGCTACTTGTCATAGTGGTGAGTTGGAGAAGCAGTATGCATTCACAGTCACTCTCATGGTCTATTCCAGCCTCAAGTCAAAGGTGAAGGGGAAAACTTCTATGCCAAAGGAAGTCAAATCTGTCAAAACCAAGGAACTTTTTTTTCCACTCAAGGTCAACAATTATCTAGGCTTCTTACAGGGTGTACTCAACAAGCATGGGCAATATCATTATAAAGTCTCAGAGAAGAAATGTTATCCATTCAAGTATGTACCTCCCAAGACTAAAGGGTAAGTATTTTGCCCCCATCATAGCCTCTAACTAATATTTTCTTAGTCAATGTGTTGGTGATGCTATGGATGTTCATAATGAAGCTGATTATTGGGAGATGGTTGGTAAGGTTTCCAGTGTCCACCCCAGCACAACCAAGATCTTTGTCAACATGAAACAAGTTGAAAAACTGCCTTCAAGTGAATCTGGGGATGAGAGCAGTGAATCATCTGATGTGGGTGACCATTCTGTATGTATTTCCCTCAATTCCATTCACTAATCACCTACTTTACCCACAGAAGACTTCATCCCATGAGGCAACAGATCTTGATTCACATCTTGCTTGGTGGCAAATCAAGCTTCAACAGCTGCACAAGAATGAGTGTGATGAAGGGTAGACATATATTGGACCAATGGGTCCAGTGCCACTGACCCCAGCATGATACTAGACTGGTGTCATGCTTTGGTAGGTGCTGTTTTCTTTGTGCTTACCCATTCTGACTTGCCTGCAGGAGGAGGGATGGGCAATGTTACACATGCTGCCCAATATTGAGTCTTTCAATGTCACCAACAAAGTGACATAGCTGCATCCTGCATGCAAGGCACAAGCACAAGCCCTTGTTCATCCTATACCTCCTGCAACCCTGACCATTGATATCAACTCTCTTACATCCATCCTCCTTCTCCAGATGCTTACAAAGTCTGGCTTACTCTTGTCTCCTGCACCAGCCACAACTGCCATCCTGCCCACTTCATCCCCAATTACCCCTATCTGACCAGCTGCAGATCTTGTTCCCTGCTCACCACTTGTCCCATCACTTTCTCAACTATCATGCCTCCTTCTCTATGCTGAAGTGAACCTTGGTGTTTGCAATGCCATGAGGTATAAGAAGAACCTTGAAGTTCAGGGTATTGGTCCAGACATACTTGCTGACATCAATGACAAGATACTCACCAATGCTGGAATCTCTGTTGGCAATATCATTCACTTGAAAAGAGACTGTACAGTGTGGCAAAATAGTTTGCATGTGAAATGCAAATGTAGCAATACTGAGACATCAGTGCAGAATGATCCATCCCCCCACCCTGCCTCCAAAAAGGTAGCCTACAAGAAGCAGTATTTCACTGGGGGTGGATCCCAGTTTGCTGGCTATCCAATGATGCCCAGCAGTACCCCAATGACCCTTTCACTACCCCAAAGGACTATGCTATTTTTTACAAGTGTGAGGTTCATGATCAGTGGCTCCCCATTCTGCCAGGTTTCTGTGTTGATGAGAGTGGAGAGGAGCCTGAGGAGGACTTGGATCCATTTTATGTCACAAATTAGTCCACCCAGTCTGGATATCTTTTGCAATTATATGCACATTGTTCTCTAGAATTTGAATCGCAAGTCATAGCAAAAATGATGTGATACATGCTAGGAGGTGATGACAGGTAACAACAAGTATATACCCTAAACTATGTAACTGGATGCTCTGAAAAACCCTCTGCCTTCTCAGGAGTGATACTTTGGCAGGCACAAATGATACTCATGAGGACACAGTCTTCTGAGTGATGGCATAGATAGGCTTTGAGGGTGGAGAGTGCCTGTTCAATGGGGTTGTAGTTGGGGGAATAGGGTGGCAAGAAAATCAGTTTACACACTACAAGTTGGTCAGTCAACTGAGGGATGTGCAGGGGAAAAGGGAAGGGGAAAAAAGCACTTACAGTGCATATTTCAACCAATTCATGCACAGCCTCTGCATGGTGGATCCAGCAATTGTCCATGACAATCACACTGCATGGACCTGGGTACAGGTTGGTGAAAGGCATCTGGGAGTAGATTAGCATTGTGTACACAAAAATCACCTAGTACTTACCACATGTTCCTTCAGAAAACACATGAAGTGTTCACTATCAACTGGACCCTCAATGATATCATATGCAATGAAACCATCCAGTGTGATCACAGGGACAATGGAATAGCACACACCACAAACAAAAACCCTCTTTGTTTGGCACCTTTCTCCCCTCAAAGACCACCCATACTGATGAAGGGATGTACACCTGTCCTTTGCAACTTTGTCAATGAAAAGGAGCATATTGGGGCCTGAAACCTCAGCAGCAATCCAATTCATGTAGAGAGCATGTAGTTCTTCATTCCACTCAACAGCAGAAGCTGAAACAACCTTGTGAGTGAGCTTGAGATGCTTGATTGCTTGAGCAAGAGTGGAAACAGTCACATACTTGTGGCATTTGAGCCAGAGCTGATGCTGGAGTTCATTGAGATAAATAGTGTTGCAATGATTGATAGCAGACCAAATGAAAAGGTTATCTGCTGAATTGAGAACTCAACAGTGCCCAATGACATGGAAATATGTATGAGGGTTGGATATGACACCATATGTTGCATAGAAGGTGAGGGTTTTGTAAATGAGGGTTTTTTTTATCCCTAGAATGTTACAGATAAGCTTGACACTGTATCCATTGTGATACAGGATGGGTATATGGGATTTGAGATCCTTGGACACAGTGTGAGGTGGCTGGAAGGAGTTGACCAACCATGTGGTAAACCACACTCATGCACTATTGGCTGAGCTGCTCATGGCATCCTGCCTCAGCTGTTTCTGGCATCTGAAAATTCAAAATGTGTTTTCTGCAAAGCTTTGAAAACTGCTGTAATGAAGAAGAGTACAATGTTGAGGCAATAGTTGGCCATAAATGCCTAGGCCATGGACATGCTTTTCTTATCAAGTAGAAGGCTATCCTTCTTCTGAAAACTCAGGGCAGTCTACCAAACCACCAGAAATGTCTTTGCCATCTTGATTGCCTCTACCATATACATAATGACCTGTTGCTGGCAATGCTATGTTGGACACCTACAGGTGTTCCTCACTGACCCCTCTGTTATGCATTCCATCCTTTGAGATGTTGATACTGACTCACCTCTCAACCTTCTTTACCATGTTGCCTTACAAGCCTTCAGAGTGGGAAATGCCACCTGCTATGTAGAATGACAAGGCCCTCTCCTTAGCTTCACTTGGACCATTCTCAGTAAAATTCATCATGAACAAGTTCTCCTCCTCCTCCAACTCTTTGACATTCTAGGGGGAGCTGATTTAATCCATAACATCCAACAGTATCCTTCCCCAGTCACTGCCCATCCTTTCACACCATATAGAAACTACTCATCATTGTCATCTTCCCACTCTCCACTGTCATCCCTGTCCCCATGAAGGATTCACCCTCATGCCTGTTGTCTGCCCCCTCCTCTCCCACTGTCACCTGAGACAGTTGACCCTGTCAAAGCCTTCAGTCTCTCTGAAGCACAGGTCATAGAATGGTTGAAGAAGCAGAAGCTTCCCAGGCCCCTACCACTCAAGTTGCTGCTGCCAGGGCAGCAATTAACTGGACCTTAGGAGGAGACAACTGTCTCCCTCTCATCCCTGATATTGTGAAGCCTGTCTTATTTGCCAACACATTGGACATGTTCACATCTACTGCCCAATTTATGAGTGTCCAATCTGCAATGTGATCTCCCCCAGTCATCTCCAAGCAAATTGCCCTGCTTTCCACCATTCCCTTGAAGAGCAGTTCTCTACCCCCATTCATGTGGACAAGACTCTAGTTGCTGAAGAGAGCATGAATGACTTATATGACAATGACTTGGATTATGATGATGATGCCATTGCCAACATGACAGGTAAACCATACAGTGAATCTCATCTCTGAAAGGTGGGAAGCCAGTGGCACTCCCCATGCAAAGGGGGTAATGTTACAGTTTAAGCTACTGTGAGACATTGGGTTCCAGACATGCTGCCTTGGCTGGCCAATGGCATTGTTCCCTCTAACACATGTTCAACATGTTCCCCTTTGGCCAATGGCCTTTTCCCCTTACCTATATGAGGTTGCCTTGAGGCCTCCCTCTGTATACTATATAAGTAGACTGCTCTAGTCCTGAGACCCTCAGACTAGATCTGCCCAATCTACTGGCTTAGCTCCTGAGAACTACAATTTGAGCCTCAGAAAGCTCTCACTCAGAACTACAATAAATCCATCAGTCAGAAGGTTACAACCATCATGTCATAGAACAAATACTTGGGCTTGACCCACATTAACAACTTCAGTCTTAGCACAACACAAATGTTCATCACAATGTGCTGACCCCCATTGCTGGTGCACAGTTTAGACAGAAGGGCAACGATAATTACAGTGACTCAACAAACCCTTTCAATGTTTTGCTGTTTTGTATTGATGGTGCAGCCAATAATTGGGGGAATTTCATAAAGTATCAAAAATATTTGTGTAGATAGCACTATGGCTTAGCTTCAAGATGCTGCCTTATGTGATGTGTTTGGTAGTGCTGTTGTTAAGATATCCCATGTTTAATCAGGCCTACTCATTGAAGGGGTTTTTTTGCTGATGAAAATGTAGTGAAATTGTGGCATTTGGACAGGGTTTGTTATGGTATATTTTTTATTGCTTAGTAGTGCCTACTTAATCTCTCACATGGTCTCTGAAATGATTTTTCAGCATATACACAAAGTCAAAGACTCAATTCACAGCATACAGCCATTGTCCTTACCACCACTCAAAAAAAATCTTTTTGGCTCATCAAGGTAGGCAAATCTCAGTATTGTAAATGCTGGTGTCTACTATGGCACCATCAATGTCATATGCTTACAGCATGATAACTTCCTTGAAAAGTCAGTTCAAAGTCTTCCCTGCACTAGTTCCTGCGTGCAAATGTGTCCAGTAACTCATTGGTACTGGAACTACAAATGTATTGACCAGCTATCTATAACTCTAGGGCATCAAGAACAGACCAATCCATTATCAACTATTTGATTTTTACCAATGAGAACCTTAATGGTGACATGGTAGTGAGCAACAACATTTCAGAAGTATATATTGTGCCCATTACATCTTTCCTTTGGATCTCCAGTAACCTCTCCTATGTGTGAATGATTTATTGCTATACTTACTGGTGAAATTTTGGAAGAACTCACAGAGTTGACAGTTTATGATGTTACAAACAGCCACATGGATGTTTGAAACAAGTTGCTGATGGTTCTGGCCCACTCCTAGATACAATTTAGCTTCATAGGTCCTAGTAAAAAATAGTTAATACCTTTGATTCCCTATATAACAAAACCCTCCATTTTACTGACAAGATCCTGTGTGTCAATGTCCACAATGTGGCCCATAAAGTCAGTTGTGAAGGCAATAACTTGGAGTGGAAGATTGGTCATTCCATGTGTTGAGTACAGCACACTCTCAACACCTATGCATGACTTGGGATTATTAAACTGGAAGGAGATTAGCAGGGACAACAAGGTGGAGGCACATTTCATTTTCAATAGCCTTCAATGTATGGGTGATATCATTTATTTTTGATTTTGTCATGGTACAGATCCCAATGGCCTCTGACTCTTTAAACTGGCACTGCAAGCATTTCACAATTTTTCATGCCAAAGTATGTTGAAAACATTGAAAGAAGAGATACTCTTTCATTTGGGCTGTGTTCACAGAAAAAATGCAATTATAATATTCCATTTTCTTTGTCTGCTCTGCCCCAAAACATGAATTGATGGTAGTGCTGATGCTTCTACACTAATGGGTATTACCATCAATCAATGTTGTGGCAAGTCATGCAAAGAAAAGAGAAAATTATTTTTGCATTTTCTCTTTGAAAACACCTATCAAAAGAGAGTATCATTTTCTTCAATTTTTTTTAGCATGTTTTCTCAAGAAATATTGTGAAATGCTTGCAGTGTGGCTAAATTCAAAGGTGATCCTTGTCCTCTGCAGAAAGTTCATGGTACCCCATGTGATTCTCTTGGACTAGGTCAAGCAGCATTCTTGTGCTACCAGCCACTGTAATGTAGTTAATTGAATGGCCAAATGTTTTAGATAGCATACCAGTGACTCAAAAAACTGACCAGATGTTTGCCACTTTTTCAAAGTCTTATCTATAAATCATGAAAAAATAGGGGTAGATAGCCATTGGTCAGGTGATCATGTATGCCAAATATAGTTATGATCATGTGACCTGAGCTGTTACAATTAAATCCACAATGGCAGGTCCTCATACAGAAAGTTTTTTTGCAGGTGGTTGGAACTGTGGAGATGGCTGTGGCTGTGCTGAATTTCAACAAATTAATACAACACTGTTATGAATATACCTAAATCAGGTGCAACCTCTGGACATTATGCTCCCTATCCCCCATGAAGCCCATCTCCCCTGAGACTCAGCTAGCTGTGCTGTCTATGCTTCAGGATGGCCAATCTTGTTGTCAAATTGCTACCAAACTCCACATGGTCATTCTACTGTCCCAGAGCTTCATTCAGAGGCCATCTCACCCCTTCCCATCAATGCTGGTGGTTGTCCCTCTGACTTACACACCATGATCATTGTCATCTTACTCTGTGCTTACCTAATCACCTCTGGGCAAGCAGATACTGCCACCCAAGTCAAGAAACTTGGTGGGCTTGATCTCAGTGCCAGACCATCAGGCATCACCTCAAGAAGGAGAACCTGAAGGCTGTTGTGAAAGCAAAAAAGCCTCAACTTCAGCCTTGGCATGTGTGACAGCAGTATGCATTTGCACAGGAGTACCAACACTGGACTCAAGAAGACTGGGCAAGGGTTGTTTGGTCTGATGAGACTAAAATCAATCATCTGGGGTCAGATAGGAGGCTTTGGGTGTAGAAAAAGCCAGGGGTTCCTCTTACAAACCAAGATGTTCAAGGTACTGTCAAGTTTGGTGGGGGGGAGCATGATGATTTGGGGCTGCATGACAGTGCATGGAGTGGGTCAAATGTGCAGGATTAATGGGAGCATAGATGTAGCATTCTATACCAAAATTATGGGGGACCATCTGTTCCAAACTGTGGAGCAACATGGGATGGATTCCAATAACTTCATCTTTCAACAAGATGGAGATCTCAAGCATATATCCAAATTGGCCAAAAAATGGTTCAGTGATCATGGTGTTGAGCTTCTAGACTGGCCTGCATGGTCACCAGATCTCAATCCCATTGAACACCTTTGGAATCACCTGAAGAAAAGGCTGGGAACCTACCCAGAACCCCCCAAGGGCATAGAAGGAGTTGCAGAAGAGGACTGAACAGGAATGGAAGCAAATCTCCAGGGAGGTGTGCCTTGATTTGACCAACAGTATGCCTAGAAGGGTTGCAGCAGTGCTTAGGGCTAAGGGTGGATACAAAAGTACTAGATATATTATACCCATGGTCATTTGGATACCCTGCAAAAAAAAACTGTCTGGATGAGTACCTGCCATTGTGGACTAATTGTAACAGATTTGGTCACATGATCATAACCATATTTGGCATCCATGATCACCTGACTAATGGCTATCTACCCCTATTTTTCAATGATTTATAGATAAGTATGGACAGAGTTACAGGCCATTCTTTAAAAAAGTGACAAACATCCAGACAGTTTTTTGAGTCACTGTATATACCATGATTTCATTTGACCCATTCACTGCACACTGTTTTTTTCAACAGAACATGTTCCAAGTATTGATCTTGCTTTGTCTGGAACAGAACTTCATGTGGCCTAGGTAGAGGACATTCTGGATGTGATGAATGCTCTTGTGGTGTTTGAAAGCAAGTGACTTCTTTACCTTATCCAATGACTGCCATGCATCATCTAAGTCTTCTCTAAACCACTATTGATTTAGTTTCAACACTGCATGTGCATTTGCACCAAGGACAACCTCAATGCATGGATGTAATTTGGACTGAATGTGTTGGGCACTGTGTTTGGAGGCAAATAAAGCTTGTGAAGTCACTGATTGGATAACTCATAGTCTGACAATTCTAACTACCTGGTGTATTGACTAACTTGGAGTCTGAGAGTGCTGATAACCTGGTGTACTAAGTAACTTGCAGTCTGCCAGTGCTGAATATCTACCAGATTTCTGTCAGAACATGTCTGGCTGACTGTTGGTACTGCTCTGACTTTGACTGCTGCAAGTCTTGTCAGTCACTGTAAGTGTCACTAGAAAAGAATGCAGGCTTCCTGATGTGACTGTCATCATCTAGAGGTGGGGACAACATGGTGGCTCCAGAGGGAAGCAGCATGATTACTAGTATCTAGGGCTACTTCTGGGGGTCCCTCTTGGCAATGCCCTGCAAGTAATTTCTGATTTTTGGCTTTTCCATGAACATTTGAAAACCACTGTAATAAGTACAATGTGTAGACAAACAAAAGAATGGCAATTTACCCATCTCATCTAGCAATTGGCCTCAATTCTATCCACCTACTAATGCCCTCCTCCCCTCCAGTAGTTTCTCTTTGGCACTCCTAATACCACTGGGCACCTACAATGTTACACATGCAATAAGTACAAAATGCAGACAAACGAAGACTAATAATTGACCTTACCATGGCCCTGACCCTATCCTCCCCCCATCCCATCCCCCCCTCTCTTTGGCATCTCCTTGTACCACTCCGGCACCTCATGTGCCTTTGGAACAGCTCGTCTCCTCATCTCCCTCACCTCCCTCTCCATCTCTTCCTCGGCCCGTTTCCGGGCTTGCTCCCTCACCCGAGCCATTTCTTCTTGTTTCCGGCGGATCAGCGCGTCGAATTTGGCACGTTCGGTGGCACGCAGGGTGGTCGTAAATGTGAAGGGGTGCGGTACGGTGGTAGTTGTCGTTGTTGTAGTGGTCGCTGTAGTTGCGGTGTTGATAGAGGTCGTTGGCTTTGTCGTCGCTCCATCAAGGAAAACTCTAGACGAAGAGGGAACGCGCTCCTTCTGACGGCGCATCCACGATTCTCCATGATCCGGCTCGAGCAACTTCAGTTTCTTAAGTCCGTCATCCCTCTTCTTGCCCTTGTCCTTCTGCCCCGTATGAATGCCGCCACCACTACTACCGCCATTCAAGCCAGACCCAGAAACGCACGGGTCGGTTACAACTCGACGTACCCGTGCATCGACGCGGAACGTGAACGGTACGGGTTTGGTCAGGTGCACTGCTGTTGCTCCCGATCTTGTACCACCCATCCTCGAATCGTTAGTATCAACCGTCCTCACGTCAACCCAAGGTTCCCTTTCGCGCTGCTTTGTCGGCACAGAAGGACCAGCTCTCGACGTTCCTACCTCTACGTCTCCCACAACCGGCTGCGTGCGCCTCTGAAGAAGCGAAGCAGATACAGATCTCGACGATGGGCGCACCCCGATTCTTCTTCCAGTAGTTCTCCCGCTGCCAGATCCAGATGCGCTCGATACGACGACACGCTCACTTTTCGTGATACCAAGCCGTCGGTGTGCTTCGCGTAGTTGGGTGAGATGAGGGGCTCCTACTGTCTTACCACGTGTTCCAGTCCTGTCTCCAGTCATCTTCGTCGTGGTCATCGTTGAGGTTGACGCCGTAGTGTTTGAGATAGTCATTGCAGTTGCACTGGCAGGTCTAGGAATGTATTTAGTGCGCTTTGCAGGGAGAGTTTGCACCGAGGTAGACTTGGGCGTTCTGCCTTTCTTTTGCGGACGGTCGCTTTTGCCATTCTTAGCTTCGTGGCTGCCTTGGGCCATGTGCGTACCCCCGCCCTCGATCTCGCCATTCTTCTCAAGGCGTCCACTCCTCCTCTCGAGGGCCAAATCGACACCCATATGCAAACCTGTTTCCACCTCTGCATCTGAGTCACCCATACCCGTCGATTCAGGCCCCTTCTTATCGTCCTCATCTTCTTCCTCCCAGTTTTTCTCGTCACCGGCCCCCTCATTCCCGTCGATACTCCTCTTGGTGCCAGGCCGCATTGGTGAGAACACATGCTCTTTTTCTGGATAGTGCGTTAGCACAGAGTTCGACTCCATGTTCATATTGTCATCCCGCTTAGAAGTGGGCGGGTCTGAATCCGAGTCTGCATCTGCGATGGAGAGTGTGATGTCAGCCACTTCAAGTTCCTCCTCTTCGTCATCCTCGACGTTGTCATCCAGGACTCGGAGGGGTTGTTCTGGCGGAGGAGAGGGTGAGGAGGCATCGGGATGAATTTGGGTGGGTGTATGCGTAGGGATCTCTGTCTCGTCAGGTTCTGCCGTATTCAGGTCGGTAGCTTCTGGAGTTGGAGTGTTGCTTCCGTGTACGGATGAGATCTCATCATCAAATCCTGCTGTGGGCAGGCTAGTAACTTCAGGCGTTGGGGTCTTGCTCCTGTGTATCAACGGGGGCTCTTCGGTAATAGTTGACTTGGTGGGAAAGATAGACTTGGGGAAGCTGAGATGTCCAAAGCGGGGAGTGCAGAAAGGGTATCAATACATTGCATAAAAGACAAACTACGAATAAGATGTGACGTACGTGGGGAGCCGTTGGCTAAGTTTACCAGTAACGCTGCCATCGTCACCGATTTTACGCTGGTTCTCACCATCCTTGGTATTGGTATCTGCACCCAAGGCACCGACGCGCATGCGTGGAATATGGGTCTCAGTCTGGCGCGTAGACGGTGGTTTGGTTGATTGGATGCGTGTATCGAGGTCGCGTTTCGTGTGCACTGAGTCGGTATTCGCGAAGCTGTGGGTATCTTGTTTGACTGGCCCACATATAGGGACGTCAACGGGCTCGATCGCGGTCTGGGACCGGGTCCTCCTAGTAGCACGAACAGAACCCGTATGCTGTGATGGCGCGTTTTTGTCAAGTTCAGACTGGTGCACGGTGGTTCGCATTCTCTTTGACGGCGAATCGGCCGTATCTAGTGTGGTTTTCTTGGGGGATTTCGTCGTGGACGAGCGTCGTAGCTTCGCGCTAACGGTGGCATGGTTGGGTGACTTGTTCGTCCTGGCCTTGAAGATACCACGGGTACTGGACTGTGGAGGGCATGACCAGTGCAAACGCGTAGTGTAACAAAGAACATACCCTGCGTGGACGTGGACTGTGTTCCGATGCAAAGCTAGTAGCGTGTCCGAGTTCGCAGTCGCGCCTGAGCAAATCGAACTCGGAGTCGTCTTCAAGCAGGTTAGCCTCGTCGTCGTCGGCCAACTCGGAGAGCTCCGGGATCTGCGAGAGTGTCACGTCCGTCAGCATCGCCGACTCTCTGCTCGTCGTCGTCGCCGTCGTCGCCGTCATCGATGCCTCTCCAGTGACCGGTGTGCTTGCCCTAAAGTGATCTCTTTCACTGCCTCTCTCCGCGGGGGGTTTTGTCTTCATTCTTCCTTCTTCCATTCCCAGCTGAGGCATTCGCTTGCTTCTTCTGATCGATGATGTCCTCCTCCCAGCAGTACGCTTGTGAGCCCAGTCCTTTGCCTGCTGCGGCCCCTCTGACACCCCCAGCGTAGTCCGCGCCCAAAAGCGTCTCGGGCTCGTCCACGGCACGCCAGCCTACTCGCCCGTCACAGGGTTCGCAGACCCAGGCGTGCCAGCCCGCACCTGCCAGTACAGCAACGACGGCAGACTCTTCGCCTATGCTCTGCCCACTTCGTATGTCCCCACTCGCGTGATCACCAGTCAGCCCACTCACGCCACTCCAGCGTCAGGATTTTTCAGGCAGAAAACGCCACCCTCGTGCAGGAACTCAACATTCCCAACGTCGTGGAGCTCAACTTCTCGCCTCGTGGCACTTACATCTCCACCTGGGAACGTCCTGGTATGTCCTCGTGTCCTGCACGCGGCCTTTTTCACTTACGCCAATCTCTCACCCGCAGTCAAACTCGAAGACGGCACCCAACACAAAAACCTTCGCGTGTTCTCCGTCAGCACAGGCCAAGAGCTCATCGCGTTCTCCCAAAAATCTCAGGAGAACTGGGACATTCAGTACACCGTATCCGAGTCCCACGCAGTCCGCCTCGTTGCACAGGAAATACAGGTGTTCAAACCTGCTGAATGGAGTAAAGGCATCATCGATAAGCTCAGGGTCGAAAACGCTGCCATGATATCCGTCAGTCCCGGCCTTAACCCCTCCATCGCCGTCTTCGTCGCAGAGAAAAAGGTCCGTGCACACGCCACCTCTTTTCCCCGTTTGTCCTAACCTTCTCTGGAGGGCGCACCCGCCAGTGTCAAAATATATGGCCTCCTCGCTCTCAATCCCACACCCACCAGCTCCAAAACCTTTTACAAAGCCGACCGCACACAGATCAAATGGAACGAGCTCGGCACCCAAGCTCTCATCGTCACTCAGACCGAAGTCGACAATTCCAACATGAGCTATTACGGAGAGACGTCGCTCTACCTTCTCAGTGCGGCTGGTAACTTTGATTGTCGAGTCACGCTGGATAAGGACGGTCCCATTCACGACGTGGCATGGAGTCCAAACAGCAAAGAGTTTGGTGTGGTGTACGGATGTGTGTCTCTTCTCCTCTCCCTCGCCACATCCCACTCACCACCTAACCAGACATGCCCGCCAAAGCCATGCTCTTCGACTCCCGCGTTCGCACACTCCATGACTTTGGCAGCTCCCCCATCAACACCATCTCATTCAACCCACAAAGCCGCCTTCTCCTTCTCGCAGGCTTCGGAAACCTAGCCGGAAAAATCGACGTATTCGACCGTCGTTCCCTCACGAAACTCTGTACCATCGACGCCCCAAACACTTCCTACTGTTCATGGTCACCCTGCGGTCGATTCCTTCTCACAGCTGTCTTATCCCCTCGATTACGCGTCGACAATGGAATCAAGGTCTGGCACTGCTCGGGTCCACTCGTACACGTCCAACCTATCGACGAACTGTACCAAGCAGGATGGAGACCGACCCCCGTAGACCAAGTTCCACCGTTCCCACCCACGATTCCACAAGCTCCACCACCGTCTGAGAGCGTGTCGAGCGTAGAGGCGAGTAGTGGGAAATCTCCCAGTGCGAAACCAGCTGGCGCGTACAGACCTCCTGGGCTTCGGGGACTAGCGACACCGACGATATTCAAGAGAGAGGACGAGGGCGGAACACCGGTACGTTCGGGTAACGGGAACGGAGCAAATGGGACACCCACAAGAGGGTATGGTCGAGGTTCTGGGACACCTCAGGGAACAAATGGAGCGAACGGTGGAAGGAGGTACGTTCCGGGTGCACCATCGAGGACACCATCTACTGGTACTGGTGGTGCTACCACTCCTGGCGGATCTGGTACGGGTGCAACTACCGCTGGAGGGGAAACCGCTGCCGAAAAGAAACGAAAGAAAAAGGAGCAGAAGAAGGCCAAAGCCTCCGCTGTTGGTAACGGGGACGTCTCATCTGGTGCTGTTACGCCTACTGGTGGCGGGGAAGTAAGACCTTCTGTGGACGTGTCTAGATCTGCGAGACCCTCGGTCGACGTTGTGAATGGCTCGAACGGAGTAGTAGTGGGGGGTCCGACTACACCGATTACTCCCAAGGAGAGTGCAGAATCCGATATGGCAGCGAAAAAGATCAGGAATTTGAATAAGAAGGTACGTTTCTTAATCCTACTTTCTTTTCATCTGATATATCTTAAACACTTGACTACGACATAGCTTAAAGCCATCGACGAACTCAAAGAAAAGGCCAAGCGGGGAGACCGTCTCGAAGCGACACAGTTGAAAAAGATCGATGGAGAAGCGGATATCAGGAAAGAACTCGACGCGCTCGTGCTCCTGACTGGCGGCGGTGGTGGTGGCACTTGATTTTGTTGCCACGTCTTTCCATTCCTTCATCCTCTCTTCATTCTTTCTCCGTTTCGCTGGCCATTCCGCTTGTGCTGGTCCAGGGCCAATGCGGACGACGAGTGGACATCTCTAACCTTCGTTTTGTTTACGTGCACCACTTGGCATTCGTTTTTTTTGGTGCATTGGTGTGTACGTAGATGTGGTAGATTTGTTGTGTGTGGGGCGGATCAGATTAGGGGGGCAGAACAATCTTCGAGTCCGAAACTCCGAACTTACTTGCCCGACTTCCCAACAAACATGAGCGAGAGTTTTTGGTGACATCAAATGTAGTCGACTTGCGATGTGGTCAATTCTGACCCCCCAAAAAACATGATCAAACTAGGCGAGCTCTCCCTCAAACATGCATTGTCTCATGGAAATATCTCAAACTAGGTATCTTCACCTACCCGATATCACAACACCACCTGCGCATATACCACTGCAGACGAACAGTGACCCTTGATTGCAGCAATGAGATTGACTCCGGAACCTACTGAAACAATTTTTATTTGTATGTCTTTGGGCTCTGTGACGATGATGTGGCCCCTGATGCTGTTGGGCCGGGTCATCGGTATGAGACTTGCAGTATTCAACAGAAGATTCCCGTTCCGAGTATACTATCACAAGGAAAAAAGTGTACAAATACTAATACATGAGTATCATCCTTCAAGCCCTGGCTGAGTTGTGACAGTCGCAACACCACATGTACAGTTGACCTTCTCATAATGCATAATGTTGGGCAGTAGACACTTGTCATGCATTATTAGGGTTACACATGGGAAATTTCAATATTTTGATCTGAGAAGAATATAATTCTAAAGGTAAATGCAGAATATTATATTCTGATATAGTATTACACTGGGGGCAAAAACCAATGTTTAGTAAATAAAACATTGAAAAAGCAGATACTATATTTCAAAACACAAAGAGAACATGGTAAAAATATTTAATCTTCTTAAACATAAGTATCTCTTTCTTTCATGTTCTTTTACTGTTTGTGACTCAATTATTGGATAATGCCTCCAGTGATTATCTGTTTTGCATAATATTATATTTAGAGGTGCCTCAATGTTTGTCAAAATATATCATTATGTGAACAATTAGGACATCCTCAAAATGGAAAAGAAAATCATATATTTTGCTGCTGTCTAAATGTGTGACAGTAAATTATATTCTGTGGGAAATTTTACAAATTATATTTTGATTGCTGTAACAGTGCACAATATTATATTTGACCAATTACATGCCAACAAAATATAATTTTTTGTCAGAGTTCAAATTTCCCACAGTATATAATTTACTGTCAAACATTTAGACAACAGCAAAATATTTTTTTCTTTTCCATTTTGAGGATGGCTTGATTGTTCACATGATGATATGTTTTAGTAAACATTCTGAGGCACCCCTAAATATAAAATTATGCCACATAGACAATACTGTATCATAATATAATATTCTGCTCAGACCAAAATGTTTGAAATTTCCCATGTGTTATGCAAGACAATGTAGGGTGACATGTGTGACTACAGTGACTACATATTCATACTCTTGGCTGCAACATACCTATCCAACATTGATTGCAACAACCCTGCTGTTTCCCTCTGCCTCAACTCAATCCAGAGCTTCCATATATGCCTGGTGAGGTTGAGTGATGTCTCACATGTCCCATATGTGATTGAAATGCACTCCATCTGCTCACACAAATGGATTGCCTCACTCAGCTTGATCTCTGGTTCATTTTCCTCATCAACTGCCTCCTCAACCTCATCATCAACTTCCACAACCTCACCTCTCTTAACAGCCATCTTGTGATTGACCTTGGCAACTATCTCAGCATCCCCACCAGCAAATCTGTACCCAGATTTGCTAATCTCTTCTTCCTCCACCAGATTCAACATTTCCTCAAGGGTAAGTGGCATTCCAATGATTCATTTGCATTTCTTGAGGTTGCCTATGGCTTCTGAAAGTGTCTGTGAAGCCTCAGCAGGTTGTGGCAGGTCCCCAAACTGAGAGTGTACATGAGGGAGGTGTGAGACAGAGAGCTGGTTGATCAGGCACCCAAAGATAAGAATTGTAAGTTGGTCAAGACTTGATAATGCTTTTTCAGTATCATGTTCAGCATCCATGATAATTTTTAGTATGGGATCCCAGTCATGTGCAGTGTATGACCCCAAGAATTTCTTGAAGCTGGTCTTTGATTTCAGGCAAGCACATTTCATCTGATATGGCAAATTTTTGGATGCAAACCCACACAGAAGTGTTGTGCATCAGACTCATGGTCTTTGGAGTGGGTGATCTGATGGGAGTGGCTGCTGCAGTAGTGAGTAATGATGAGGAGTTTGTTTCAGCATCAGGTTGGATCCCAGTATGATTCCAGCAGTTTATGATACAGTGAGCAACAGAAACATTGCAATGTTTGCAACATTTTGATTGTGTGTAAGATAGCTTGGGACTGGTTGAGGCTGTGGTAATGCCATAGGGAGGACAATTGTAGCCCTTGGTCCCAGCTTTCTATTGGTGGTCTTCCCAAGCTCAGGAGTGAAGTGGCTGTGATGGTATGGGCCAATTACTAAGGCCTATGCATTGCAATGTTTTTGTTGCTGACATCATGGTGGATGCAATCTACAGTGTGGAGTATGTATTCATGGCAGGAATGCCAGCTATTGCTTGCATAATATATCACATGATCAATCCAATGATTTGTCAGCATGTAAACAAAGCCAAACATTGAACTTGCATCATTTATCCTCTATCCTGTACCACAACTCCAAAACCTGCCTGTCTGGCTCATCAGGGTTACTCTGTCAGGGAAATGTCAGCAAAATCTGGTCCTCACAGCACTACCATGAGTAGGATGTATGGCAAGCACCATTTGTTCCTTAAAAAAGTCACCCCAGTGCTGTTTTCCCCCACTAATGCCTGGGGGGTCCTGATGCTAATCCATACTGGGAAAGCTGAAAAGTCCATGGAGGTCAGTCTGGCACTTCAGGACATGAAGAGTGAACTAATATGCTTCCAACTAATGCATTACTGCCAAAGAGAAGCTGGTGCCAAGGTTGGGTTGAGGCATAGCCCTCCTTTTCACACCAGGTGTCATCAAGGTCAGCAAGAATATGCCCTGTACTGAACTGTGGATGTCTGGGAAAGGAATATTTGGTCATTAGTGACCAATGGAAACACTGAGGGACATATTGCAGCAAGGAATCTGCACCCCAGAAGCCCAGCAGGCACCCTACCCATGACCACCTAGTGTGCAAAGGAGGCTATGCCTCAACCCAACCTTGGCACCAGCTTCTCTTTGGCAGTAATGCATTAGTTGGAAGCATATTAGTTCACTCTTCATGTCCTGAAGTGCCAGACTGACCTCCATGGACTTTTCAGCTTTCCCAGTATGGATTAGCATCAGGACCCCCCAGGCATTAGTGGGGAAAACAGCACTGGGGTGACTTTTTTAAGGAACAAATGGTGCTTGCCATACATCCTACTCATGGTAGTGCTGTGAGGACCAGATTTTGCTGACATTTCCCTGACAGAGTAACCCTGATGAGCCAGACAGGCAGGTTTTGGAGTTGTGGTACAGGATAGAGGATAAATGATGCAAGTTCAATGTTTGGCTTTGTTTACATGCTGACAAATCATTGGATTGATCATGTGATATATTATGCAAGCAATAGCTGGCATTCCTGCCATGAATACATACTCCACACTGTAGATTGCATCCACCATGATGTCAGCAACAAAAACATTGCAATGCATAGGCCTTAGTAATTGGCCCATACCATCACAGCCACTTCACTCCTGAGCTTGGGAAGACCACCAATAGAAAGCTGGGACCAAGGGCTACAATTGTCCCCCCTATGGCATCAGCACAGCCACAACCAGTCCCAAGCTATCTTACACACAATCAAAATGTTGCAAACATTGCAACATTTTTGTTGCTCACTGTAGTTGAAGCCTTCACCTTTCCCCAGGCCTTGACCAGCAGTAACATTGCTTCACATAGGTCAATTTTGTATATGTCATGTCCACCTGCTTCATCAATCTCCAGTGCCCACAGGCAAAATGTGCTCCAGTAAAGTGCTTTAGTTGTGCAGATGATTCCAGCATCACAAGGTTGAACATATGATGTAAGGTTGGGCTTGAGGTATTCAAGGTGAATATTATGAGGTTGGTAGTCTGTGAAGTGCCCTGCAAAGTTGTTGATGAGGAGGCAGATGTTCCAGTTTTCCTGATGCATCCAAATATCAAGTGCTTTGAGCCATCTATTAATGGTATTCAAAGTTGGCTCAGCTTGGGCCTAGCCAACAAATTTCAGTGTGAAATTCCAACTAAGCTCATGGGCCATGAGGCAAAATTCAAGCAGAGTCTTAAATGATGCCTCCTCTTCATCAAGACTTATGATGCTCTGCCCACCTTCAGCTCAAGTTGAAGATCATTATGCTCCCATCTGGGGGTGGTAGGGGTTATCCCCAATATTCTTTTGTCCCTCAATCTAACCCACAGATGGCAACATCCAAGCCCAACATGAGGACCACTGCAGGCCCACCTGTGGAGTCTGTTTCCCAACCCTCCCTGGCTAGATCTCAAGCTAAGCACACAAGAAAGCACCATCAGGAGTCTCAAGATGGATCTGGAAGTGAGGCTATCCACTGGGAGCCATACCCTCAACTTATGAGGGATCTGCTAGCTTGGATTCTATGACATCCAGTGGATCATGCTGTCCTCTTCAATGAGACAATAGATCAAAATACTCAGGGCAAACCCCATTCCCAGAGGAAGAAGGAAATCAATGCAGTCATTGCTGATGCTATTTTTCATGAGGACAGGCAATATGGGGAATCATATGCCTCCCAGCCTGCAAGGTTTGCCTCAGCAGTAGCCAGCTGCCTCATAACATATGTCTCCTCCCCCTTTCAAATTGATTCTTTACACTTGTTTTACAGATTGAAGAATAAATATTGACAGCATGCATCAAGATTCAAGTCTACCAGTGAGGGCATTAATCCCAATAACCCAAACTACCAGAACCTCCACAGTAAGTACTCTCTGTCCTGTTGTCACCACCCCACCCACTCACAATACCTATTCCAGAGCAAGTTCTTGTGGAATTTCTGTTCTGGGAGGAATGTGACCAGCTGTGGCAGGGCAATCCCACTTATGATGCCAGGGTATTCAATGCAACTCCTGGGGCTGATCAGATGGGCAACTTTCTTGCTATTATCAAAAGCAGTGGGACTACTGCACCACCTGTATGTGATGAGTCCCACATTCAAGAATGAGGTGATCCAGTGGGTTGTCTGGGTTCCTCCACAAATGCTAACTGGGACCCCAGTCCCAATATTTTGATGGATGTGTCTGAGCTAGAGGAGGAGGAGGAGGAGGAAGGAGAAGCAGATGAAAGTCAGGAGGGGGATTGGAATATGGTGTCAGTTTCAGAGTCAGTTCCAGAGTACCATGGTAACCAGAGTGATTTTATGTTGGTCAACAAGCAATCTGGCAATCATCTGCCATCCCAACACCAGGTATGTCCTAACAATTTGTTTCTTCCCTACCTAACAAGAGAATTATAGTATGGAAATTATACTGGCACATTCCTGCCCCTGGACAAACCTCCAAGTGCAATACATCATCATACTCCATCATCAGACAGCCAATCCACTTTCTGCATGGCCCCATATCTGAGGCCACCAACCTCCATGTCTACTACATCATCTACACTGAGCAGCAGTGCTCAGTGCACCAGCATTAATTCCAAGAATCCCTGAACCAGCTTCATGAAGGGAAAAAACATCCTTGCACAGATCAAAGCTGACCTTAACAGGCAGCTCACTGGACTGAGTGAGAGTTCCCAAGACCAGTGCCTTCTCAGAGCTACCCTCAAGTATGAACATAAGGTCACAAAGACACAGGCTTACATGCAAGAGAAGGAGATTGCTCACCTAGAGAAGGAGCATGAAAGGGAGCATAGTGTTGGAGATTGAATCACCCCTGTGTGATGTCTATTTTGGTATGCTTTTCTATTGATTACATAAGCACTTAGAGCATACACTTCACAGTACATTTTGGTACTATTCCCTCAGTAGTTGAGTCACTACTGAGGCTGCCTACAGCCCTTTTCTACACATAGTGAGGTGGAGAAGATCCATGCCTGAATGTTGGAGCAGAAGAAGTTGGATCTCCAGATGCTCAAGGAAGAATCAGAACTAACCCATCTCAAGTTGGAACTGGCAAAGCTCCAAAGTTGAACAGGTGATGCATCTGGTCTGTCCACCTCTACTGCTACCACTTGCACTATGCATCCAGACAGCATGTAGTACCTTGGCATTTTTTTTTTTTTTTGGTTTACTACCATTTGTATCTTTGCTATCATGAAATCTGTATCACTGCTTGCCTGAGAATGTGTTTTGCCTAAGAAATACTTGAACTACACACAGATGCCATGTTGTTTGAACAGCCTTTCCATCAAGTACCCATGGAAACATTGTCCCTGTGTTCCTTCTCCCTGTTTGCCTCCACTGTCATTCCCCCTTCCTCATTCCAGCCTTCTGCCTCACTTATTGCCCACTGCATAGTTTCTCTGCCTAATTTTTCTTCAAAGTGGATAATCATGTTGTGGAGAATTATACAGGTGGTGATCCAATAGATGGCAACATGTAAGTCATTGTCTTTGCCCATATGTAACCTGAGCTCCTGCAGTGACTGAAAATGACCTTTGAGGGCAGCAAATGCATGCTCAACTCTGATGCAGACCTTCCATATGCTGAGAACACAATCAAAACTTTTTCTCTGGTATGCACCTTTGATAGATAACAGTTATAAGTATTCTGCCTATGGGTCAACTGACCCCTGCATGGCTTCTTGAATGGAACCACACACCACATCTCTGTAGGATAGGCCAAATCTGCCCATATCCAGTGCTGAGCTGGAATCAAGTTAGTTGGGTCTTGGGATATTTGTGTTCCTTGGAATGCATATGCATCATGTACACTCCTGGGCTGGCCCAATGCATAGTCAATGATCATTAGGTTGTGGGGCATGATAATTGCCTCCAAGGTGACATGAGTTTTACTTTACTCTCTGCCCTCTGTGCTTACCTGGCAATTCAACAAGAAATGAGCCTTTTGCTCATAAAACCCATCCCCAAACATTCCTGAACTGGCATACAGATTGATTGCAGAACCATCCACTGCAAACACCCCATTCTTCCAAGCATGGCAAGTTCAAGACTTGGTGAATGCCTGTGCATGCTTCATTTCCTCAGAGTGGGCACCTGGAATATATACAAACTGGTCATGTTGATCTAAAAGAGTGGCGATTACATGGTGGGTACAATTCACCACCATTCCAATGCTAACACCAGCCCACTGGCCTATGTCTTCTGGCAAGCACACATTCCCATAGTGGCCTGTGTGGTAGAGGAAGATTGCAAGTTGTATTGAGATAGGTACCTGTTTATTGTTTGATTGGTTTTGAAACATGGGATGACCACTGATTTGGTCTAGGATCTCATCAAATATCTCAGGGTGAATGTGGAGTTTCTTTCAAAATAAAGAAGGGCAGTGTTCTGCAAAATGACTGAGGAGAGGGAGTCATGAAGCTTTAGGAATTGGTTCCTGTGGGTGTTCAAGAATGTGCAGGGAAATTTCAACATTTTGGTCTGAGCAGAATATAATATTATGATATAGTATTGTCTATTTGGCATAATTTTATGTTTAGGGGTGCCTCAGAATGTCTGCCAAAACATATCATTATGTGAACAATTAAGCCATCCTCAAAATGGAAAAGAAAATTATATATTTTGCTGTTGTCTAAATGTTTGACAGTAAATTATATACTGTGGGAAATTTGAACTCTGACAAAAAATTATATTTTGTTGGCATGTAATTGGTCAAATATAATATTGTGCACTGTTACAGTAATCAAGATATAATTTATGAAATTTCCCACAGAATATAATATTCTGTCACACATTTAGACAACAGCAAAATATATGATTTTCTTTTCCATTTTGAGGGTGTCCTAATTGTTCACATAATGATATATTTTGACAAACATTATGAGGCACCTCTAAATATAACATTATGCCAGACAGATAATAATGTATCAGAATATGATATTCTGCATTTACCTTTAGAATTATATTCTGCTCTGATCGAAATGTTGAAATTTCCCATGGGTGAGGCACCAAGTATTGGCTGATTTTGATTAGATCATATGAAATTTATAATGGGGGGGTGCAAACCCATGCCATTTCTATTACAAGTAATTCACGTGTCCAAAATTTTTGCGACGACAATACAAAACCAAACGGTAGTGAGCCGCATTGCCTCGGTTCACTATTTTCCCTCCCTACTTCCCCCAAGAGTAAAATCTCCCTTTACGAAGTCTGCAAGGTCCAACTATTCGTGTGAGTATGTATAACACTGGCTACGTTGATGTGTGCCAATCGCATTGCTTAGCCTAAGATGCGCCTTATCGACGTTAATGTCTTGCTGACGGGGGAGAGAGGGACACAACAGGACTGCGATATCAAGCCTGTCTTGAGAGAGTTCGAGGACACTGTCATAGACTACGCCATCTTGTCACATCGTTGGGTCCCCAATGAGGTGGACTACACGGAGATAATAACACTCACAAAGACGAAGAATCGAGATGAGATTCGAGGGCGAACGGGCTACCAGAAGATTGTGAATAGCTGCAAGCAGGCTAAAAATGATGGATTAGAGTGGCTCTGGGTCGATACGTGCTGTATCGATAAGTGGAACAGTTCAGAGCTATCAGAGGCCCTAAATTCTATGTTTCGGTGGTATGAGAATTCGAGGAGGTGCTATGCTTACCTCCATGACGTCGACGTTTTTCCCACTTCACCGGATACTCAGAAGTTTCCAGGGTCTCAGGGCTGGCCGGAGTGGTTTTCGCGGTGCTGGACATTGCCGGAACTGATAGCACCGAGGGAGCTCCAGTTCTTTAATGCAGTTTGGCAACCTATTGGAGATAAGAGAGCACTTGCGTCCATGTTAGAGGTCATCACTCGTGTCCCCTCCCAAGTCTTACTGGGTGGTCTGGCTTCATACGGCCCCAGCGTTGCACAGGTCATGTCGTGGGCTGCTGCCCGGAGGACGACGCGAACCGAGGACCGCGCGTATTCACTATTGGGTCTGCTGGGTGTCAATATGCCTATGTTGTATGGGGAGGGGAAGATAGCATTTCTACGTCTCCAGCTAGAGGTCATCCGCAAGTCTAACGACCAAACTATCTTTGCTTGGACTCCAGTGCAGGAAACTTGGCGGACCACTAGGATTACTGGCGTACTCGCGGATGATCCCAGCCTTTTCCGAGATTGCCATGATATCATCCAGATAAACCTAGGCAAATTCGACCCGAAATCACCCGATTTGTGGGGTGTTAAGAAAATTACTGGATCCCTACTGAGGACGGCCTATTTGTCTTCCAATTTTCTGACTCTCCGGGACTGGCGCATCGATATGCCGGCATTCCACACCTTCACCATCACCAATGAGGGAATCCAGGCGAAGCTTCCCCTTAGGCGCTATCCTGGGTCTCTACCCGTGTTGCAAGTAACACTGGCCTGCAGGCGAGAAGGTAGTTCGAGGCCAATAACGGTTGATATGGTCCCCTGGAAATCCAGGTGCTACAGACATATCGGCGATGTTGGGTGGGACCACCTGCCACGTTCTTACCAGCACACGCAACTCATTCTCGCTTACGAGCTCAACGTGCCTCCCTCTGGAATTGTCATTGAAGAAGCGCATGGTGTGGCAGCACTGCTTCTTGAAGCATGCGCGGCCAAGACCGGCATTGAGGTGGTAGGCAGGAATGTACAACCTGTTGGTGTCACTATTGCTAACATTCATCGCGTCCTGCCTTCAAGCCTCGGAATCCTTGCCAGTGCTTTTTATGTCTTCCGTTACTTCGCCTTCATTACCGTTCTATTGACCATCTGTGAGGGCCTTCGGAGACGAAATCCTTCGTCATTTTTCGAAGTGCCCTGCTACGTTGTCATTCCTTTGTGGATATTATGGGATGCCGTAGCAAGAATCCCAATTATCCATCATTGCACGACGGAAGCTCCACCCTTTGCAGAGTACATCCTCAGCTCCGACAGGGAAATTGTTCTGTTGAGAGGGACGGGACGCGCAGTCACCTCAATCATTCGGAGCGAGACGAGTGTTGCGTTTCGTACTCTGCTACGTGTACGCTCACTGGTACTGTGTCTGCAAGCGTTTCTCGTTGCGTTGCTTCTGGCACGTTCTACTCCAACAACATTGCCGGTGTCATGTCTCACGATCACAGCAACGGTCTGGCTATTTACTCTTGCGCAGCGGGAACTACTGGATAGCCCCTTTCTAATGCACCTTCTCTGCCAACCGAAACTCACAAAATACATGTTCGGTACTCGCACTAGTGGGGTGGTTTTCGCACTTCTTGTCTTGCAGACCGAGAAAATAGAGGAGGTCATGAATGAGCTCTTGTCTACACCGAACACCAGGGCATGGAGGAAATGGAAGACTATCATCCTCGATTGCATCAAACACCGGGTAGATTTTGACTTTGAGGCTTCCAACTGGGATGATGGCACCTGGTCGGATACGGAGAAATCAATATTGATCGATCTGTTCCAAGACACTCATGATGCTCTTCAAGCCTTTGGCAGGTACCTTGCGGAGTCCAGACAAACACGTTAGCCATAAAGTCCTATCGACATGACATTTCCTGATGGCCACTAAAGTGCCTCGTAACTGTGGCTCAACTGATATCTTGCAAACGCAATGTCTCCTGTGACATAGAAGGTTGTCCCGGTGCCAGTACAGGAGACCGCCTCAATGCTTTTCAGGAGACAGTGCTATAATACCTTGCCGGCCTTGAGGTTAAACGGTTTCTACACTCCTCGATGATTTTTCCATCGGGTTGCTCCCCCCCCCTTTCACCTGCCTTCCTTTCCTTTCGTACATATATGTCTGTCTCCCGCAACTGTTTTTTTGTTCAACACAGACTCCTTGACACACCGATTTAGTAAAGCCTAGCAAACGAGACGTACCAAGGCATAGCAAACCTTACTAAAGAGGCCTGGTAGCATTCCAATACTGGATTACCAGTGATGAAAGAGTGGCAACCATGACTGTACCAGCGAGTAGTAGCATGTATCCCTACTCTAGTCAGAGTTGCTTGAATTTGGATGGGGCCTGGACACCTTTGGATACTATGACCAGGGCCCCTCACCAGAAACCTGCATTTTTTCTGGTGACACTTACAGTGACTGACAGGACTTGCAGCAGTCTATCAGTCAGAGCAGTACCAATGGTCAACCAGATACTGTCAGAAAAGCAGTTTGCCTGATATTCAGAATTCTCAGGTTGTAAGATACTTAGTACACCAAGTGGACAGAAATTCCAGACTATAAGTGGTTCAGTACACCAGGGTTGTCAGAACTGTCAGGCCATAACATCAGTGAAGTGGCTAGTTGGTACCTGATGGTTCTTGGCAGTACAGACTAGTCCTGGTGACAATCTGGCTCCCTGATGAAATTCCTTACACAGTGCAGTTTCTGATACAAAAACCCCTTTCTACCATCCCTTTCCAGACTTTCCATTTCTCTTTCTCTCTTTTCCATTGTATATGAGACATGTCATAAGATGCTTACCCAGTTATGTTCCCTTTTTGGACAGACTTACCTATGCCATCTCCTTATACAGCTTCCCCTTCCCTGGATCAGTGCATTACAGCTGTTTGCAAAAGTCTGTGGAAAAGTGAAAAATCAGTTTTCAAGCTCTTGGGGAGGACCCCAGAAGCAGCCCTAGACAACTGTAGTAGTGACTGTGCATGGAGCTACACAGTGGTGTGCTGGACAGGAATGTGGTGCTGGAGGGGTAGGTGTGAGGTAAGTTGATGACAGGGAGAGGCTGGGATCCAGGGAGGGTATATAGTGGCTGGAGGAGGTTGGGGGTGCCTTGGGTGGGTGGAGGGGGGAGGAGGAGGGGGTGCCATGGGTTTTGAGTTTTCCATCTACTTTTGAAAACCACTGTAACTACCCCTTGCTGCCAAAGTGTCTTCACTCCCTGGCAGTAACCCACCCAATCCTCAGAGACCACCCTCTGTAGCAGGATCAACCACCTCTTCCAAGTTTTGACCTCCAGTTCCCTCCCAAAAGGAACAAAACCAGAAGGAGACCTCTTCTCCAGGACATTCTGCTCTCCCTCTTTGACAGGAACCTTCTCTTCCTCAATCCTGATATCACCTTTATGCTGCCAAAGCATCTCCTACCCACTCAGGGCACAAGGCCTTACCCAGCTCATTTGAGGAGCCTTCTTCATCACCAAGACATGATGTCTTGCTTCAAGTGCACAGGGCACTTTCAACCTCTTTAGCTGCCAATGCTTCTACTTTGTCACCCCAGGCAACAACATAACTCAGAAGGAGCAGCCTTTTTTTCTACAAGATCCATATGGGGTCTTTACCAAGCTTAGGGAAACAGACCCTAGCTTCACTCAAACTGCAAACAAGCCACAACCACCTCAGGAGGAGGATACTTCATCACTAGGAGGCAACTTCTTAGATTCCAGACCAGGAGTCCACCCCCTATTACTGAGACATCAATATGGCTGAAGAACCTTTTGCTGGTCAGCAAGATGTGCCAGTCACACAACTGGTGACATGGTACAGAGACCAATTCAAGAGCAAAATGGATTTCACCATTCTGTCAAGACCAGTTCTCAACAGTCTCCGAGAAGTCCAAGGTCAGGGATAGACAGAGGGGCAAAGTCTGGAGGGTCAGAGTAGCATACAACCTGTACACTTGGAACTTGCAGAGTTCCAGAGGTTGGAGCAGAGCAAGATTGATGAGTATCTTATTCGATATTTGAACTGAGGTGCTACAACGTATGTACATGGGGTTTTATACTAGAGGGAACATTCTGAGGCAATGTCTGGGTAACAAAACTCTGGAGTGCAGTGCAGAATGTTGACAATGTTCCTACAGGCTGTACTGGAGTATCAGTCAGTCCAAAAGTCCAAAAGTTAGACTACAAGTACCAAAACAGTTAGGCATATGGTGGCAAGAAGAAACTATTCTAAATACAGAATGGAATGGAGTAACAGATCAAAACTATAAACAGAAATGGAGTGGAGTTCCACAATGGACCCCCAAGAGCCTGGACTGAGCCAGAAGCACTTGGACTTAGGCCTGGACCATGTGCACGTGTCATGGATGTGACACATTCCTATGAAACTGAAAGACCCTGTAGGCCCTGGAGGAGCTCCTGAGGAAAAAGGAAAGGGAGGCAACTCTTACTGTGGGGAGTGTCAGAAGGAATTGAACCTGAATCAACTGTGAGAGTATGATGGCAACCATGCAACCTATGACATGTGGCTAACCTCTATCAAAACTTACCTTGGCATCAACTCTCATGTGTATTGGTCAGCAGAACAAAAAATAGGCTTCACACTTTCATTTATGATGAAAGGTTCTGCCCAAGCCTTGGCCAAGAACTATGCAAAGCAGTCCCTTCTGCTGGACATGGTATACATAACAGATTTATGGTCAGGTTTCCTCAACAAGTTTGACCAAATGTTTAAGATTGGAGGTGTATCACAGATGGCATTGCTCAAGCTCTCTTCAATCAAGCAGGGTTCAAGGACCCTCAATGAGTACATCACTGACTTCCTCAATGCTTCAAACAAAGCAAAGCTCTTGGAGACTAGCCCTGAGGCTGGCATGTTCTTTGGACATGGCCTCCAAGCTGAGCTCAACAAGTGGTTACTCAAAACCAACACATGCCCTATGACACTGAGGGAATGGATATCTGCTGCATTGCAAGCTCAAACAGCTTCATCTCAGCTTTGGCTTTTTACTGGCAAGCTGTAAGGGACCCTACTCCCTTTCACTAAGTGATATTTACTACTGCTGGTTGTATGTATATTAGTGCCATCAGAGTCAGCAGGTTCCACTGTACAGTTGTTACATATGTAATCATGAGTGCTTGTATATAAATGAGTGCTTGCTATGTAAGGAGGATACTTCTTTTTTACCTCACTACATATACCCAATATAACACTGGTTGTGTTTATATCAGGGTGACTAGTGAATAAGTGAAAGAGAAGATACTTAAACACCTGAAAGTGTTATGGCACCCAAGTCAAACAAGAGCTCCACACTGCAGAAGCAAAATCTTTGCAGCACATCAAAACCTCTCAAGCCTGATAGAGCTTGAGAAGATATATATGGTGACAATCTGCCACCATTGGAGAGGAATGACAATTATCTGCAAGTGGGATTGTCTGAGATGATCACACAAGAGACCTCTGAAGAAGCTGATCATGCCATAATCCTAGGTGATGGGCCAAGCACCCTAACAGAACTCACTACTGAAACTGCTCTGGTAGAAAATACAAGAGCAGAAGGATCAGGAAAGCAAAAAGAAAAAGCTGATACCAGAAAACAACCACCTATCTTCCCCAAATTTGTCTGAGAACTAAAAGACATCATAACCAAATGCACCACCCAATGGGAGAGCTTTGGTGATGAGGACAAACATGGTCACCAGGCATGTACATTCAAAAAAATGTATGACTTAGTGGAAATGCCTGACATTGAAAGCACACATGATAGGGTCAGCAAGGAAGGATGAGGCCCCACTCATGCTGTGAAGAAAGAAGTCCACTATGAAGAAGAGCATGTGAGAACTGAACATAGGCTAGAAAGCACTCCATGAAGAGGCAATCCCCATGGAGTGGGACCAATGGAAAATCCAATGAACAGGGCAACCAGATACCAAGCAATAAATGATTGGCCAGATTGCAAAATCCCACCTCACATGGAATGAGGTTACAAAGAAGAAGAGGACTATGGTTGGGGAGCAGCCACTGGACATCCTGATGAAGATCCAGATGATGACCCAGATGATGACCTGGATGATGATTATTGCCACAGAAATGATTGAGATAATCATGATGATGACTGCAGGAGAAGACAGACCCCAGCTGCACATTGAAACCATAGAGACAATGAGGACAAATGCAATCACCACAGCCATGGACAACCAATAGGAATACACTCACACCAAGGGATAACCCCTGGTATGAGTGGATACACAGAATCCCTCCTGGAAAAATATTGTCAGAGAATCTATGAGGCAGTAGGCCATCACACAGCCCCTGTGGGTCCCAAAGTCAAGGCTACAAAGATTGCTCAACCAAAGTCCTACAAGGGTCAAGACAATATTGATGCCTTTGATGAATGGGTTAACCAGATACTGCATTGGTTGAAGATCTACAAGGTGACAGGACCAGCCTGTGATGCAGACCACATCATGTATGCCAGGACCTGTCTAGAGGGAATGGCTGTGCAATAGTTTGATCAAGAAGTTGATGGCCCAGATCACACAATCCATGACTGGACATTTGAGGATTTTGTATGTGCCATGTTTACAAGATTTATACATGAAGTGTCCACCCAGAATGCTGCTGAATGGCACAATAACACCAAGCACTCTGCAGCAAAGGGAGTACTCTCATTCTATAATGACCTGAAATGCAGGGTGTCCAGAATGGTCCAACTGCCTGATGAATATTCCATGAGGAGGAAATTCATCAATGGACTCCCTCTGCTGATAGCAGAAGGAGTCCTCAAGTCTAGGGGTGTGTCAGCAGAGCATACACTGATGGACCAGATACTAATCAAAGTCCAAAGGATGGAAAGCACACTTAGACTGATAACCAACCACACTCATGCCCAGCAAGCTACATAAGCAGGCTGGCACTTGTCCAGCCTGCTCAGACAACTGAGTTGGCAGCAGGCAATACATTGACAGTGACTATAGGTATACCCAGAAAGGGAACATGCTGTATAGGAAGGCATTGGACAATGCACAATCCAGCAAAGGGAATCATCCAAGCTGCAGGGACAATGTGCAACAGGATCCAGTCATGAGAAAAGGAGTGGAGTGGGAGACCAGAGTCCAAGGAAGGACTCCAGTGCACCACACCAAAACATCAAATGTTATCACTGTGGCAAGGAAGGCCATTATGCAAATGAGTGTGACCAAAAGAATGCTGTCTCAAAGGATGGCAAGGCTGGCAAGGCCAGACTATTCACTGCTGAAGTAATCAAGGATGAGAATGCTGAAACACCTTCCAATAAGGAGGAAGACAGGGAGGCACCATCTGAAGGGGAAGTAGAAGCAGATGATGAGGTCATTGACATCTACAGTGGATATTATGATAGCAATGAGGACAGAGAGCCCATTGCATATCTTGGATTGATGGGCATGTATGATGATGCCATTGATGATGAACCAGTATGTTATGCCAGAATGGAGATTGAAGAATCAGTCATGGAGGATGATCCAGTCAAGGAAACTGAGCCAGATGATGAAGAAGCATTGCCTGGCAACAATGGAATTGGTGAAATCAACCCATGGGGGCTGACCAATGCAATAGAAAATGAGGCAATGCCCCCAAGGATGATGACCATACATGGCATTACTCAGAATTATTTGGTCTGACACACATAGATGATTGTCAGATGTGTAGAATACATAGAGCTCACATCATTTGAGATGAACTTGTGGAAGTGCCATCATTGATCACTGCTTGAGCAGTTCCCCAGCAGCAGAGATGAAGAGTGTATGATGAAGGTTGGGACATGAGGGAAGCAACTGGCAAAGTGATCCTCCCTCACATAGGGTACATGTTAGAGGAACTGAACCATACAGAGGCCACTGTAGATCTCACCATCATGCAACTAGATGACATGATGGAGGATGATCAACCAGTGGTTGATGTGGCTGGAGTACATGAGTCCCTACTTAGTATAGGTCACCAAGTAGTAAGGATGTGCCAGTCTCTCCAACCTAGGGAATGCAACACCTTGACAAGTGTGTCACCCTCATCAAGGGAACCCTGGATGACCAGGGCAGAGATCAATAGAATGGGAGGGCTGCTTCAAGGCATTTGGGGAGCAATGGCCAGGAATGAGCAACAACTGCAGCAATCACTGTTGGAGAGCAAACATCTCTGAAGAGAGCTATGGAGACTGGCTGATAGGCTCTCACATGCCCATGAGAGTGCAGGTGGTGGCCCATGTTCATACATTGAACTAGAAACACCAGCAATCCTGGAATATCATCAGCAACTGATGGCACTCCACCCAACAGAGGAAACCAACCACACATTTTGATATGGAATGCACACCAATACCACCACTACCCCCAGACCAGCAATCCCTCCACAAGTATGTGCTTATATAGTAATAAAGGCAGAGGTCAATGGCTATGAGGCATTGACCATGATATGCACAGGGAGCATGACCAACTTTGTCAGCCCTGCATTCACAATGGTTGCCAAACTGCCTACATTCACCCTGGCATCCCAGTTAACATTACAACTGGGATGCATTGGAAGCTGCTCTAAGATCACACACAGCTTCCAGATGAAATTGCATCTGGGAGCCTTCACATGTGATGCTTACTTTGATGTTGCAAATATAGACCAATACAATTGCATTCTTGGGATCCCTTTCCTCTGATCACATGGTGTGCAGGTGAAATTTGACATGAACATAATAGAAGTTGGGGGTATCACCATCCCCATGCATACAGAACTGGATATGTCTAGTTCTGTGGAGAACTGACCAAGGGAGAAAGGGTGGTGTAGGTATATGGCCATCCTTTCCACCTAAGAGTAACTAACTATCTAGTGGGTACCAATGAGGAATCATCCTGGCCCCACAATGCCTCAACAAGGTCTTGAGGCACCTACATCAGCATTGGAGGACAGATGGCAAGCTTTACTTGCACATATGAAGATTTGGAAATACTCAGACAAGGACATCCCTCATCTGAGGGAAGAGCTGTACAAAAAATACAAGGGTCATATGAAAGGAGTGGTCACAAAGATGCCACCACTCTGAGAAGTGAACCACCACATACCCTTGATAGATGAGGGTATGTGTTACACCTACCATTTACCATGCTGCCCAGACTTGCTGAACCCTCAGCTGGCAGAAAAGATTCAACTGTATATGAAAGCTGGGTGGTGGGAGAGAGCCAGTGTGCTGCAAGCAGCACCAATGCTCTGCATCCCCAAAAAGAATGGCAAGCTCAGAATGGTTGTTGACTGCTGGAAGCATAATGATAACACAGTCAAGGATGTCATGCCATTCCCCAACCAAGACCAGATCTGGATGGATGTCATGTGAGCAAAGTACCACTCAAAAATTGACTTGTCAAATGCATATGAACAAGTCAGAATTGAACCTGAGGATATCTGGAAGACAGCTTTTTTGACTGTCTTTGGCATGTTCCTGAGCCATGTTATGCAGCAAGGGGACTGCAATGTGCCAGCCACTTTCCAGCAGCTGATCACTGTAATGTTACAGGAGTATATCACTAGGTTCATACATGCATACTTAGATGATGCATTCATGTACAGCAATACTATAGAGGACCACATAGAGCATGTGCACCTCATACTCAATGTGCTAAAAGGCTGATTTTTACCTTGAATGAGATAAAGTTGACCTATTCACTGAAAGATTGGACTGCCTCAGGCATATAATAGACAACTGAGGCATACATGTGGATGAAGACAAAATGGCTTGCATCTGCAATTGGAGGAAACCCATGAACTTGACTGAAGTACAGTGGTTTGTGGGCTTAGTCAAGTATTTAGCACCATTCATGCCAGATGTGTCTGCATACACAACACCTCTGATAGGGATCCAGAGGAACAGCCACTCATTCCTCTGGTGTGAAATCCATGACAGATGCTTCCAGGCAATCAAGGACCTCACCTGTAAATAACCTGTCTTCCAACCAGTAGATCTGCAAGCAGATGAACCCATATGGCTTGTCTGTGACATGTCCCTATATGGAGTAGGGGCACTGTATGGTCAAGGGCCAGACTGGAGGACATGCCACCCAGCAGGCTTCATGTCGAAGAAACTCACAGATGCCCTGCACAATTATCAGACATTCAAGAGGGAAACTCTCACCATCCTTGAAGCACTGTTGAAGTGGGAAGACAAATTGCTTGGATTCCACTTCAAGATCATTAATCATGAAGCTCTCCAATTCCTCCACACACAGCAGTGCCTCTCCAGTCAACAAATGCACTGGATGGACTACTGATCCCATTTTGACACCAAAATCATATATGTCAAGGGACAGGAAAATAAGGTGGCAGACTGCCTGTCTCAGTACTATGAGACAGACAGAGGAGATGAAGCCCAAAAGGAATGTGTCAAATGGGTGACTGCTGATATTCAAAGGAGACAATCTCCTAATCAACAGATTGAGAGAGTTGTGCCTTGCAGCAATGTGAGATGTGTCGCAAAAAAGTAAAGTACCATTACAACCCCGGCGGCTTGTCATGTGACTGAGATGCCCATTGAAATGGCATGACCGTGGTAATGTAATGATGACTTATCATTCCTTATTGTATCAATGCCATAACAATACACAATTTGGTATTTGGATGCCCACCACAAGTCCAACAAATCATTACAAGTGCATATCACATGATGTCATTGATCATTTTTCCGAATCTGAATCTATTAAGACTGTTGTTGGTGCAGCCAGAGGTCAGTTGCGAGTTCTCCTGCCCTTATACTGTCCACCATGGCCCCACATCGAAGCTACCAGTGGTCAAAAGAGACACTAACTAAGAAACCCTGCAAGCATTGCAGGAATCTCTATCTGCCTCAAGGCATCAAACAGCACGAGAAAAGGTGTGCAGAGGAGTTGTCCAATCGGCAGGAACAAGAGAAGCACAATAAGGCATACATTCGAAATGTGCATCGAAGTAAGATAACATTCCTGTTGAACTCTTTTAATACCTGCCTTTTATCTTACATGGGTCTTTTACTAGCCAAATTTGCAGTCGCCAAGGAAGCCATTGCAGCTATGTCTTTGTTGCTAGGGCATTCTGACGCTGCACCTTCGGGCTCTGCTGTGGCTGTCATTCCCATGCCGCCCGAGCAACTGTCAGTGGCTCCCTCACTATCAATCCCTGGCACATACACCTTTAGTATTCGTGCCTGGTTCTTGGTGCTTACACATTGTGGGACAGCATCGCCAACTGACACTTTTACTTTCAATGAAGATGACATTTCAATGGGCATGATCAGTCCTCATATTAGTAACATGCTAGATCCAGGTGAGTTCAGGGTATATGTCACATTGAAACTAATCTTCACACCATTGCAAGACTTTGACATGTCAATGACAGCCCCTGCAGCCAGTCACTCAACTAACCATCCTCCTGACTTCAAGACTGAATTTCATCCTCGTAGCAAGCATCCTACACTTTACCAATCCTTTGAGGACTTTGGTCAGCAAATCCCTGAAAACATGGCCCCAGTTTCTGAGCTGTGGTGTCCTTTTGCTTCAGAGGGCGATTACATATTTGTGATGATCGCTGTGGAAGCTGGCCTTACCTCAACCCAGGTTGATTCCCTTCTCACGTTGTTCCACCATATAAAGCAAGGAACGACAAGTGTCACACTAATTAATGATGCTGGGCTGCACACCACTTTGGATAGAGCAGCGTTGCAACTAACACCAGTAAGTTGTTTACTCCAAGTGCGCTTTTCTCACTATCTAGTCTCAGTTTTCGAAGTTTGAAATCACTGCACCCTATAAGGGTGAAGGCATGATGTTTCAAGTCCATGCCCACCCACTGTGGGACTGGGCTCTCGACCTCTTGCAAAACCCCTCCCTCGCACCACACTTTGTCTGGGACGCTCAATGGCTCTTCAAACATGATGGCAAGAAGTATGAACGTTTCTACACTGAACCCTGGACAGGTGATCATTGGTGGGATATTCAAGTGCATAGTAACTAACTTTATCTCATAGTGCTCCATGATGTACATTCACAATGTTTCTCTTCTTGTATTGTCTAAATAAAGTCACGGTTACCCACTCGCACAGAAAATGCTGTCCCATTCGCCTTCATACTTTATGCCAACAAAACACGATTGTTGTCTCATGGTACTGTCAAGGGTTACCCCATGGTAGCACGTTGTGCAAACCTCCCAGTTCATATTCGCAATGGTGAACAGTATGGTGGTGGGTGCATTGTAGGTTGGCTTCCAATCATGAGTGCTATGTTGTACTGTCTTTGGGCAGCAAATTATTCTAACATGTCTGACAGGTTCCTGAGCTTGCACAAGAAGAGAGGAAGACCAGTTATGCGAACTTCAAGCACACCGTCTGGCATGAAGCCTTCTTCAAGCTTCTCGAGAAGGTCGCCGAACTCTCAAAGGTTGGGTATCTCTACGAATGCTATGACAAGGTTCTCCGGTGGCTTTTCCCCATTATCCTTATCCTGTCAGCTGACTATGAAGAACTGTATGCACTAGTTTGTCTGCTACCTGATTCTACTTACAAGCCATTCTTTTTAGTTGTGTGATGACCCTCATACGAGGCACGAAATGCAAGTGTCCTTGCCCATTTTGTCTGGTCCCATCAGACAGGCTCTGGGACTTATCAAAGACATACGAAATGCGCACTAGTGAGCAGCACAAAGAGGCGCTGGCGGCGTATATGGACAAGAAGTCGGTCGGTGAGCAGAAGCTAAAGTTTCTTGGGCTATGTCCTCTCAAGGTAGAGTTCGCTACATGTTTCATTGCATACAACTGAAAGATTATTTGATAGAATGTTTTTTGGTCTGTAGAACACTCAGAACCTGAGCAGGCTGCCAGCTTCGAGCCTCTTCACAGCTTGCATGGGGGCATGGGAGGCAAGCACATGCACGAGGAGCTTAAGATTGCTCTCAGCAAACTTGGCCATGATTTCGAGACAAAGTTAGAAGAACAGTAAGCAACCCCATTAAATTGTGAAACGAGCTGATTGTTATGCAGGGTTTCAGCCTTTCCCTGTTGGTGGGGCCTCGCACACTTCGATACTGTGATTCATATCACATTTTCTGACGGAAACAAGATGCGAGACGTCACCAGGGTAAGTCAAACGAGAATGTTACATTGTGGCCTGATAGGTAATGATCGCTCTGGAATAGCAATGCTTCTATGCTGCTCTCAACATTCTGACGACTGAGGGTTCTCCGGCTGGGTACCAATTGCTACGCATGATGCGTAGCTATCTGCAACTAGACAGTCTCATTGGACTTGACATACAGACCGAGAAGACCATCGGTATGATTGAAAATGAGCTTATTGTTTTCAGGGATGAACTCAAGGTATCCGCATCCTCCAGTTGTGTATTATTGCGAAATGATTTTCTATAATAGGCATACCGTGCCTGCATTCGTCACTTGGATGAAACGGGTCTCAAGGAAAACTGGAACTTTCCCAAGGCACACCTCTGGAAGCACGTTACTCGTGATATTCGAAGCAAAGGGGCCATTTGTAATTACAGTGCTCGGCCTAATGAGAAGATGCATGGCCCACTCAAAGATGCATACCAGGACCGTTCTAATGGTAAGGACGTTGCAGGCCAGGTTCGTATTAAGTACCTCCTACTTAGATGACAATGACTCGTTACTCGCTCAGATTCTCCACGTTGACCACCACCGACTTGCGATCAAACTTATTCAAGTATGCATTGATGCAGAAAACGAGCATACCAATCTTGCCGCCGGCAATGATGCTGGAAACAATGAAGATAATGGTGGAAAGTTTGAAGAGAACATGAAGCTCGGTGCACCTCAGCAACCTACCTCACTTTCTGATATTGAGACCGCTCACAAAGACGACAGAGCCTTCGACAGATTCTATCAGAAGCTGGAAACCTTCCTCAACACTTGCCTCCCCACTTACAGGTACCCCCTCAACAAGTGGATTCGATTACAAGGAACACATACAGTATGACTTACTTTCCCCCTCTATATGCTGACTTGTCTCCATTTCTCTCAAGGTCCGTGAGTATTGATATCTGAAGGTCAAGCATGTTTCAATGGTGGACTGGGAGATCACCACCAGCCATCTCAGATGCAGTCCAAATTTTCACGGTCAGTGACAGTATGATTGCGCCCTCATTCAGCTGTCAGAGACCAAGATCACTTTTGTCCAATTCATATTCTTTTTCACTTGTAAAATTGGAGCATATGACGACAGCTTTCAGTTTGCACTTGTTCAGCCGCTTACGGCCAGCACTAGAGTGTGCTGATTGGACCAAGATTTCAACCTTATCTGAGTCAAGGCTGTATCCTGTGCATCGTCAATATTCATTCCTGTGAAGTCAATCATCCGAGGCACATTGCTTTATCCAGATCCCGACCGTGATGGCGAGTTTCTCGTTGTTGAGCATATCGACGGCAACATGTTCCTTCGCATGAAGGAGTGGACTCAAACTCGCCATCGAGCAGTAGCAACAGCCAAACACATTCCCAGTTCTGAATCTGACCGAATGCCGACCAAAACACAAAGCGATGGTTTGGGTAAGTGGTCCTCATTGCAGCATTCACATTATTCCATAGAAACTAATGCTGTTCTACACTAGTCAAAGAGTAATGAGATATGGGTGTTGGAGGGTCAGCATCTGAATGAATGTGATCAGTTTCGCCACGTGTCTCCTTGTACATCAATGTCATCCCGTGCTATTACCTTTGCACATCACGATATTACCCTTATTCTGATTAGGTTGATCAGGGAGCGACTGCGTGGCTTTATGGCAATGATACAGTCATTCAAATGACATCCAAGGTTATGCTGCACTGCGCTGGAGTCCTGAGTACATGCTGCTTGCCGCCATATCACTGACTTGCTTTTTACATCATTGAATAGCCGTCTTGGATGCAGGGCCGGCTCGTAACTTATCTATAAGAAGGCCCGTGAATGTGACTCAGACCTAGGCTGAGTAGCAGCGTTTTCGTCCTCACTGGTTTCAGCTCAAACTGCTGTGTCCCATTTTTGCAGACATGCCTGAGGACTTTACGCATGCACTTCGTAATGTTAGTTCTGATTCTTCTGACTCAGGCCAGGGTTCAGACCACTCTGACTTGGATGACAACACACCTGATCTCGAGGAACTCCAAGAATTGTGTAGAGTCATGCGTGAACTGCCTCCAGATGCTAGTGCTCCTCAGCTCTGTGTTGTATGTCCTATTTCCCTTCTTGTTGTTTAATTACCACTTACACTACGATAACAGGCACTTGGCACTGCTCAGCTAGCATACTCGAAGCTCCACGCTGAGATGAAGAAGCTACGAACCAACTACGACAGTCTGCTTTCCACTCTCCCGCAGAATCACAAGAGGGCTGTGGAAAACAATCCGAACACTGCACTGGAGAACAACATTGCAGCCCAGGTGAAGAAGTATTGTTTCTGCTATCATTACTGGGTCCCTAAAGACGTTTTTCTGCTCACGACTCCACCACCGGGCTATGATCTGAACGATCCCACTCGCTGGAGTACAGCCGAATCGAAAATTTCCAGTCTGAAAGCAGAACTATATTTCATGCTCCCCAACAATCTCAAGCTCCACATAACTTATGATAAGTTCCGCCATGTGGTAAGGTGTCATTTTCTGATCCCAAATGCACAGACTGACGTTTATCATCTTCTAGTTCTCAAATGCAGTTGGGGCTGAGAGGCCCAATATCCTCAAGCCTGTTAAGGATAATGCACAGCAGCTATTCGTGCATTTGGGACTTGATACCGATTTGTTCGCGAATGAGAACTCAAGAACTCTGCGAGGGTCCAACGAGGCAGTGAAGGCGCTACTGAAGATGCACCCAGGGAATGTGGGTGCTCGCTACACCCCTCTCTCACCACTCCTCTTTCCAAAGCCGGATGCTCCTGTGGCCAGGGACTTATTCAAGACGCAACTCCTGGTTAATGTAAGTCCTCCCCATGGCCCACACCTATGTCTATGCTAAATACTTCTGAAAGATCATCCGGGTCATGATTTTTGGAAAGGGCGTCCTGGCTGGCAAGTGCAGAGGTGGCCCGCAGGGACGTGGCCAGAAACTTGGGATATCTGGCACCTCAGCAGGGCTTGTTTCCATCGCTGCAACCTTTGTAAGTCTAGTACCAACATGTTCACCTCTGATGTGTCTATTCTGATGGAAATGTTGTGTATAACAATAGGCCCAGTACTTACTATCGAGTGACCGTGAACTTACCACAATCGGCGAGGAAAGTGGGTTCAAATATCAGGAGGACTTCGAGTATTTTGTTGAGTTATTGAGCGATCCATCAAAACGAGAGTGGTCAGCAGACGTGATGCAGTTCATCAACCAAGGTGTATGGAACACCTCCAGTCACTCTGTTAATGTCACACCAGATTCTGCCAGTGCCTCTGCAGCCCCTACATGGGAGTCTGACATCTTGGCACAGCTGAATGGTCCCCGCCAGCCAACACCCCCACCCCGCACCCCTTCTCCTGACCTACACTTTAGCCCTGACTCGGCCAGCGACATCTCTTCTCCGCATTATATCCCAGAAGTGACCAATGCTCCACCTGCAACGGATTCAGTTATCATCTCTCAGTCTGCAAACTCCGTCACCTCAACACTTTCAGTCGATGTAACAAGTCTCTCACTTGGGGGTACTCATACACCCGCGCTACCATCCCTGTCTACTTGTGGCAGAGGGCTGCCTGCTGCAGGAAGACCCTCCAGCTCTAGGATGGCAAACATTCCAGTGCTGCCCCCACTTGCTGCCCCCGCTAACACTCAGATGCCACCCACGAAGGAACGTCGCACCACACGCACTTCTCATAAGGGAAAGGGTAAGTAATTGCATTGTGGTCATGGGTAATGTGAATTTCGGAATTTTGGCTATGAAACGTACTTCATCGTGTGCCATATGCTCCTACTGCACTTTCTGCAAATATAGTTGATCATCCCGTTTCTCTAATCCCGTGACTTGACTCATGCTCGTTGGCCTGAAAAGCCCCGTTCCTACACTCTCATCTCAGACTTCTGGGCCCACATGCTCACCTCTCCCCATCCCTCATTTGGTTGCTGACCTAGGCAATGTTGCAAACCATTGCCACCTTTCACAGAATAAAGTAGGTTCTCTGCACTTATAGCATTGATATACTGAGCTTATTGCAATCAGGCATGTGTGTAACTCTCTAAAAGTACCATAACCCAAGACTTGTCTACATATGCTGTACAGGGGATACCTGGGGCACTAACCTTGATGATGAACAGCATAAATGGGCCACCTGTTCAGGCACCAAGTCATAGTTTAGTGCTGTTACACCCAGCCAGTCATGTATTTTTCTTACCATGTCTTCTTTAACCGTTGACCATGCCCCCACCCCCACATCTATAACTCCTTCCAAGAAGGTAGGCACATGGCAACATGTTCCATATCCTATCGTTTAATTTGCTTTTCCCTAGGCTGCTGCTGCCCTCGAAGCCTTCTCGCTACGAACTCCAACCAAACAAGGTATCAATGACAGCAAGCGGTCCGAGTACCAGATACACCAGTCGACAATGTATCTGATGAAGACGACCTTGGCAGCCTCTGGCAGAAGTTCACTGGTGAGGTCGACCTCCCAGAATGTGAGTTTGCATGGCTTTTTTCTTTTTTCTTGTCCCTTACTGACATGCGTGCCATAGGCAAAGAGCTACTTTTGAAGGCATCACGGTGTCAGTTTGTACTCTTCCCTATCTAATATCACAAGGCATGTTGCTTAGTTATTGACACTGGGTTGTGCTAATGGTGTCTTAAGATCTGGCAGATGTACAAGAAGGCAGAGGCGTCGTTTTGGACTGCTGAGGAGATGGACCTTTCAAAAGATATCCATGACTGGAACAATCGCTTGAATGACAACGAATGTCACTTCATATCCCATGTATTGGCATTTTTTGCAGCTTCCGATGGGATTGTAAATGAGAACCTCGTCGAATGCTTCTCAAATGAGGTACAGGTAGCCGAAGCCCATTGCTTCTATGGATTCCGGATCATGATGGAAAACATCCACTCAGAGACATACTCCTTACTCATCGACATGTACATCAAGGACACTGCTCAGTGTGAATATCTCTTCGATGCCATTGAGACCATCCCGTGTGTCAAGTGGAAGGCTGACTGGGCCCTGAAATGGATCTCTGATGATCGCTCAACATTTGCAGAGTGGCTTGTCACCTTCGCTGCCATCGAGGGCATCTTCTTCTCTGATTGTTTGCATCCATCTTTTGGTTAAAGCAGCGCGGTCTCATGCCTGGCCTCACCTTCTCAAACGAGCTCATCAGCCGTGACAAAGGGATGCACACCGACTTTGCATGTCTCCTATTCAGCCACCTCAAGCGTTGCCCACACCCCGACACAATAGAACACATCATTACGGAGGCCGTCAAAATTGAACAAGAATTCTTAATGGGTACATCATCTCTATCACACAGGAAATCCATACTTATTTGTTCTTAGATGCACTGCCAGTTGGCTTGATCGGCATGAATGTGAAACTCATGTGTCAGTACATTGAGTTTGTCGCCGATCGTCTACTTGTATCGCTTGGCAACGATAAAGTGTACAATGCCGGCAACCTGTTCAATTTTATGGACATGATCTCGTTACAGAGCAAAACCAATTTCTTTGAGAAGTGAGTCTCTGACTCCTCGAAGGCCGATGTTGCTCATTCAAATCAGAAAGCTGAGCCAAGTGCCACAAAGACTTTGTGTGTTTTTATTCTTGGTAATGCTGAATGGTTTAATAATTGCTTTCCTTTGTAACTCATTGGATGAAGACTTTTGATGGCTGGCGTGCTTGGGGTCTGCGAGTTACATGTCCGAGTACCACCTCTGTAGTATGCCTACATCTATGCATAGATCATCTTCCAGAGCTTTGTACTACTATCATATTATTAATAGCATAGCACAACATTGGCTGGGATCTCCAATACTTGTTAATTTGCTCAATGCTGCTACAGGAGTCTGTCATACAGGTTAATGTCATTGCACCATCCTACCCTACCCCATAACACCTGAACAAATTTTCACTGTTGAGCTTCTCATTCTTCTGAGCCATTCTGGAGATAGACTTAGCGGGTAGACAGACCTTTGGACGAAGACTTCTGATAGGATGTACTTCGAGGAGAGAAAAAATGATGCGATGGGAAGTACAGCGAGTAAGCAACAGCGAAGAGAAGCAGTTTTTAAGAGGGCTGCTCTGGAGATCTGATACGGTGAAAGATGCGTCACGCAGAAACCATGACTTAATATCTGCATACCTTGTGGTCGCCTGATCTGTGGCCTTCGCAATTGAAACCTGCGCACTCATGATATCAAGTTCGCCAAGGAAATGCCAGTGAATTAATTCTTTGTCCTGTGAATGACTTCAGGAGCTCCGTGAAAACATATTCAGCATATGATATTTGCGATCTTCGTCCGCTTCAAATATGTTCACAGCAAATCTGTCAACGTTGAACGTTGAACTCGTTTACCTTTCGTTCATTATCATTGTCGTGCATTGACACCTCAATAGTAGTGATTACCATTTTGGGACCGTAATTATGTAAGCATTGCAGTTACTTATAATAAGTGCAGTGTCGGGACTTAAAAACATTTTGCCTTGACTATGACTGCAATGCTATCACCACATGTCAACAGCCCTCAGTACTTCAGTGGTTAATCAGCATCGTCTGACGGTTAATTAGATGTGAGTAGGCAATCAACGACTCACTAATGTATGCATTGAACCATTTTATCCCTGCAATCATGGTGTCCAGTCAACATTTTAACCACGTTGGTAAGCAACTGCTTTTCAGTCTTGAAGTCGAGTCAAGGTTTATTATTAAACTGTGTTCTTGTTTACAGTCATGGCATCACTTCTTGACATACAGAGTAAAGGTATGTTGTTAGCTCAGACTTCCTCTCCCCTCGTAGCTAACTCTCATAAATTACTCCATTATTTATTATCCAGTTGTTGGCACTTGCATGCCGGTGAGTGACATGTTATAATACCTGTAACTGGTGTTTAATAGTTACTTGTCCTTCTCATCCAGCATGCTCCTGATCTGTTGCTGGTGCAGTGCTCCCATGTTGCTCACTTTGTTCATGATACCACACTGTCAGAGTACCCCCATGTATCAGTGGTATGTCTCCTGACTCGCTACCCCCATTCCTCCTAGTTACTAACCATGTTGTATGTCTTCTGACTTTGACCTGTTCTCCCTGGTTGCCACCCCCATCTTGCTATCCTGTTCCTCCCGGTTGCCAGCAATGCAACATGTTCCTTAACCTGTTACCCGTTCTTCCCGGTTGCCAACCATATCAACCACTCCAGATGCTATACCCCTCTCCCCTGTTGCCAATCGTACGTGTTCATTTGATTTATTATCATCCCTCCCTTGTTGTTGCATGGCACTATCTTTTCCCCAGTCGGCCAAGCGCATGTGTTTCTTGGGCTTGCTATCCTGCCCTCCTTGCACTGCTGTCGCATCACCCTATGTTCCTATTGAACTCCTCATTATCTATCCATGGTACTGACTTTGAATGTCCCAGGGCAGGAGTAGTGCATTCCATGACCTATTCCTTTCTCACTATGTGTTCCTTCGACTTGCTATCTTCCCTCCCTATGCTGCTGCTGTGTCTCCCATGTTCCTACTGAGCGCATTATCTATCTGTCGTAATGATTCGAGTATCCCAGGGTGGGTTAAGTGGGAAGAGGATATTTCTAAAAACCACATTGTTGTAGTGGAATAGTCACAGACAATAAAATCACTGCATTATTGCAATACTTGGTGGCATTACAATGATATAAGAGTGATCCAATATGCATAGTGGGGCGTCTCAATTATGCTATAATTAATGTGTCATTGTAGTGGCAGGTGCAGCCACTGTCAGGCACTCCAATCAGCAGGCAATGGCATTGCAATCACGTGCACATTGCTCAAACTGACTGGCCATTGTCAGGCACTCCAATCGGCATCCCCCAGATTATGACACCATGACAATGCCAACATCACCCATTGGCAGGACACTAATATATGTTAACCATTATAATTACATACAGTCACGTGTAATGGCTGTAATTTTTTTCCAACATGAGACACCAAAAATAAGAGAACTGACAGAAGAGTGTCAAAGGGAACCTGATGAGTTACACCAAAATGCAAAGTGGAGAAGGGAAGAGCCCACTCATGCACCCATGAGTGAGGACCCCACTCTTCTCAAATCTGCAGGGAATCCACTAATGCTCCTCACCCATTTTCAGGGGGAGCATGGTTTCATTGACTGTATCGGGCAGGGGTACTCAAAAGACCCTGTACTGAAGAAGGTGGTCATGAACCCTGACCACCACTGGAACTTCACAGTTGACAATGGAATGATATACCTAATGGTCACCTCTGGGGACTGGGTGTTGTGTCTCCCTCAAGTTGACTGGAATAATGATTGACTGACAGCCCAGGTTATTGACCATGGCCACAAGATGCTGGGTCACTTTGGGGTGCTGTGCACAGGAGACTACATCTGTAGATGATTCTGGTGGCCTGGCAGGGGCAAGGAAGGAAAACATCTCTGCAGGTTGTGCCCAGTGTGTCAGACCACCAAAATGGACAACACCCACCCAGCAGGGCTCCTCCCCTCCCTGCTGGTCCCAAAGCAACCATGGAACTCCATTGCAATGGACTTCATTGGCCCATTCCCTGAAAGTAATGGTGCAGACTACCTATGGGTCATCCTGTGCCAACTAACATTGCTGGTACACCTGATGCCAGTCAAGACAACCATACAAGCATCTGAACTTGCATGGGTATTCATATGGGAGATCATGTGATTACACAGCCTCCCTGAATTGATCATATCCAACTGAGACACCAAATTCACCTTGCAATTTTGGCACAAGGTGCATAGGTTACTGGACATGAAACTGATCATGTCCACAGCCTTCCACCCACAGACTGATGGTTCTTCAGAGTGAGCAATATGCAATGTATCAAAGATACTATGAGGGTTTGTCTCACCAGACCAAAGGGACTGGACCAACAAACTGCCAATGGTCAAGTTCACCATCAACTCAAGTATCAGCAGCTCAATGGGTTTTGCACTGTTTGAGCTGACCTATGGAAATATGCCAAGATCACTGCCAAACATTGATGAGCAGTCATTTATGACTGCTCTGGGAATGACTTCATTTGTTTAATGAGCCAGAGAGAACCTCATGATGGCTCCTGATGTGATAATAGAGGCCTGCATGATGCAAATGCACCACACCAACAAGAGATGGCAGGCAGGATCTGAACACAATGAAGGGGAATTAGTTTACTTGTTGACAAAGAACCTCACCTTGCCCAAGGGTCAAGCCAGGAGACTTCTCCCACAGTATATCAGCCCCATGAAGGTGATACAAGCAAATCCATCCACAGACATGTACACACTGGAGCTCCCTCAGCAGCTCCAAGATTGACATATCCACCCAATGTTCCATGCCAGCCTTCTGCATCATCATGAGCCCAATGATGATGCATTGTTCCTCAAACAGGATGCCCAAGTATTCTATGATGTAGGTGTACTCAATGACACTGAATGGCTCATTGAAGAAATAACCACCCATCACTGGGCAGGCCATCAGCTTGAATTTCTGGTCAAGTGGAGCCTGGGTGACTCCACTTGGGAACCCTACCTTCACTGTCAAGAGCTTGAGGCCCTGGACAGGTACCCTGAGCTCCAAGGAGTCACAGAACCCTACCAACTGCCTAGATGCAGTCAGCACACTATGAACAATGGTTAGAGATTCCACTGGACACACACTGATCCACAAGTCCAGCCCATGTGGCTTACTCACTGCCACCTGCTGACATACACTCCCTAATTTGGTTACTGCCAGCATCTGCTTTTTTTGACCTTCATTGGAAGTCTATTGCCATGATGACATGATTGCCTTCCTTGGACAAAAATTTACCAGCCCTGTTTTGCTCTTACTTCTTCTTGTTATACAATTGCCCACTATGCCATTACTGACCATGTCCCACCAGCCATCCACCTGCTCCCATTCCCCCTCCCCAGCAGCATTCTGTTGTCAGAATGCTGCTGACCCTGACATGCCCATGTCCCCAGAAGACAGAGCATGCTGCCATGATGCCAAGTAATGAGTGAGGGATGATACCCCACCCCATCACCAACCCTCCAGTTCCCATTCCTGTTCACACTCACATGACACCAAGCATCATTGTGAGTGTTCAGGATCACCCCCATGCTGATGCTGGCATATCAGTGAGTTCAGTGTCATAGTACATGACAACTGTGGGTCCCCTGATGGGTGCAAGGCATGCTCAGCATATGTCTTGCACATGGCCCAGGACCTTGTGCTTGGGTCCCCCAACCTTGCTCATGCCCATGCTGAGTGCATGCATGTCCTCTCTCACCTCCTCAGTTTCAAGGACATGAACAACCTCCACAAGGAGATTGATTGTCTCTGCATGGACTGAGACTACTGGAGGTCCCATGCTTATGTACAATCTTGAGGATGAGTGCAACCATCTGGAATATAAGGCTGATGACTTTGACTGGGCTCACACTGCCTCCCTCACACACCACACCCCCTCTGCCCATCCACTTCTTCCAGCCTTGCTGCTCACATTTCAGGGGGAGGGTGCAGGGGAAACCCTGCTACTTCTACTGAATGTAATACTCCAGTTCAACCTACTCAAGTTCAACCTGGCCCCATCCCCAAAACTGTGCCTCCTACAGTAGACCTCCATGAGGCAACTGCACCCCACAATGAGACTCCAGAGGATAGACCTTGTCAAAAATGCTAGTTGCTGACTGACTGTCTCAAGGGAACCACTGCCATGTTCCCAGTCAACCAGAGGGAATGCCCTCACCAGGCATTTGTTCTGCTGAACAGCAAGAAATACCTGCATGTTAGAGTTCAGCAGAATGTATATCAGTTTGAGGCACCTCACCATTATGAGGTTGAACAGTCTATCACAGCTGGATATGCCCCATCTCTGTTTGGTGCAATCCCCCCTGGCAGGGCACCTGCTCAACTCTGCCTGTGCAATAGATGACCTCTATGCTCATGCCTCCAGGGAGATGGATGAGAACCATATGGTCATGGAGTGACAAGTGGACTTACAAGTCATGGGTCTCTTTTGGGGCACCTAACTTGTTCCATTTTTCTGCTGCCCTCCCAGCTTCTGCTTTCCTTTCATCAGAAACAGACTCCCACCACTTTTGGATGATCCTGTTCCTCTGCCCTATGGTCTTCAGGTCCTTGGTGTCCCTCCTTTCCCTATCATAGGCATCCATTTCCTCCTTAAAGATCCTCTGTGCTGCAGTAAATGCTGTAAAGGCCTTTTTGTAGTCCCCAGCCTTGGTAGGGTGAGCCTTCTCCTCCCTGGCATCCTCACCCTCACAACTTTCTGCCTAGCTCTTCCTAGTGACAGCCAGGATGTGCTGGATAATGGCTATTTCATCATCCTGATCCTCTGGATCCAGGTGGGGCAAGAACTCCCTCCTGATGGCCTAGACAAACCTCAGACATGTTTGACTTCATGCAAAGGAGCTCACCACTCTCAAATGTGGGGGCAATCCCACAGAATCCTCAGGTTCATGTTGAAGGATCTCTGACTTCACCTCAGCAAGGATCTCATTCCTGAGCTGGGAGTTCCCCCTTGCTTCTTTGTACCTTCCCACATAGGAGGAGAGGATTTCAGTGTAGACTTCCTTCCAGTCAGACATTGTACAGGTCAATGGGTGCAAGTGTATAGTGGCAGAGATTTTGTTGTCACAGTTGGAAGACAAAAGACAAAAATTTATTGGCCCTTACTTATACCAGCACATGGTATGTCCTGTGCCAGCCTCAGAGGGTCCCCATGCACATCTCTGAAGGCAAGTGGGATGTCCCATGACAGCCTCAGAGGCTATGGTGGGACATCCCACCAGTACATGGTATGTCCCATGCCAGCCTCAGAGGGTCCCCACCCTCCCCCGTCCTCACCCACTGTGTAGTCTGACCCATCTGATCACCCCATGCTTCCCCCTAGTACTCTCCAACCACTCCAAACACCCACTCACACTCTCAAATAATTGCCAGATGTATAACATATTTAATTAGGGAATATAGACAGGTACTTGATTAGCAAATGCATGCTTGCATTGACAAACAAAAGTGTAGTGAAATTGATTAGCAAATGTGTGGTAGTGTTGACAAGCAAAAATGTAGTGTAGTTGAATTAGTGGGTGTGTGGTCATGTTGACTGCCAGAAGTGTGGAAGTGTACTAGCATTGGGTATCAAAGGTGTAGTGTACTTGATTAGCAAATGTGCAGTAGGGTTGACTACCCAAAGTGTAGTGTACTTGACCAGCAAATGTGCAGAAGTGCTGACAAACAAATGTGGGGTAGTGTTGACTAACAAAGGTTGATTAGCAAGTGAGCAGTGGTGTTGTCTAGTGTTTCATTATTATTGTGTTGTGTACATTTTTGATTACCAAAAGTGTAGCAAAGTCTGCTTTTTTGACTACCAACTAAGTGCAATGTTTATAGTTTTTGATTAGTGAAGTGTTGGGTACACTTTTGATTACCAAGAGTGTAGTATCTATTGGTGTGTGATTAATGAAGTGTGGTGTGCACTGTTGATTACCAACACTGTAATAAACTTTGCATTTTTGGCTACCTAATGAGTTCAGTGTTTATTAGTGTTTGATTAGTGAAGTGATGTGTACACTGTTGATTACCAAAGGTGTTGTAAACTTCACATCTCTGACTACCTAAGATGTGAGCAGTGTTTATTAGTGTTTGATTAGTGAAGGGGTGTGTACACTTTTGATTGCCAAAAGTGTTGTAAAAGTCTGCATTCCTGACTACCTAATAAGTGTAGTGTCTATTGGTATTTCATTAGTGTGGTGGTGTGTGCAGTTTTGATTATCAAAAGTGTAGTAAAGTCCACTTTTTTGACTACCAACTAAGTGTACTGTTTATTAATGTTTCATTGGTGATGAGGTGTGTACAATTTTGATTACCAAAAGTGTAGTAAAGTCCGCATTTTTGACTACCAACTATATGTAGTGTTTATTAGTATTTTGTTAGCATTGTGGTGTGTACAATTTTGATTACCAGAAGTGTAGTAAACTCTGCTTTTTTGACTACCAACTAAGTGTAGTGTTTGGTAGTGTTTCATTAGGGTTGTGTTGTGTACACTTTTGATTACCAAAAGTGTAGTGAAAGTCCACTTTTTTTACTACCAACTGAGTGTAGTGTTTATTAGCATTTCATTAGTGTAGTGGTGTGTACACTTTTGCTTACCAGAAGTGTAGTAAATTCCATTTTTTTGACTACCATCCAAGTGTAGTGTTTTCATTAGTGTTCTACTAGGGATTTCCTAATCAATTTCTGCATTTTTGACTACCAACAAAAGTGTACCTTTGATTAGCAACATTGTAGTAAACTTACATATTTCATTGGCAAATCCAAAGAGATATGCTGCCATGAATGACTCACAGTAGGCCTTCATACAGAAAAGTGAATATCTCTTGACCCACTGAGCATATTATCATAATGTAGATGTCACCAGGTAGCTATGAATGAGTAGTACCATCCTGCAAAAAACTGAAAGTCCCAGCACAGAAATCTGTGAGATATGTGGTCCTGACCTCCCCCACCCTGCTTAGACACAAAAATCCAAGTAGGTTTGGAACTGTGAATGCACATGCTATTTCTTGTATATCATCTGGTAGGGTTCATCTAGGAGAGTCATGCATGAGAAAAGTGAATGATTTATACTGGAATTGCATGAGTTACATACCAAACATGGTAGGGGGTTGGAGGGAGGACATGTGCTGATGCACAATGGCTCAGCACAATGCTACAGCCTCACCACATTTCCTCCTTCCAATGTAACACCCTGTAATGTATTTAAATACATCTGGGACATGGTCCCCCTTAGATAGACACACAAATATGATACAAACTAGGCCATTAAATGGGTGTAAATATACATAGGGGTAAAAATGCGAAATCTGTTCCCTATGTTGTAGTTCTTGACATATCATCATGAAAATTTCAGCCTAGTCCCCACTCATATGCTCCTACAATCTATCAAAATCACTAATCCACAGAGGCATCCCTTCTTGAATTATGATCAGGTCTCCCCCTCCCCCTGCAGACTTGTATCCTGCAGCCTGGTGTGATTTCCAATGGCCTGGGAGCAGGGAGGGTGCATGGTATAAGGTCCATGCAAAACCATTTGGGTGGTTTAGATGACAGATGAGGTGTTGGTTCACTTTCTCACCTTTTTATTCAGATGGGAATCACACATCACCCACATTAATAACTTCTATTTTAATTGCTGGAGAGGGTGCCAGCAATGTATATCTAGCCATGTACAAGGTTTGAACTCCATCCAATAAGTATTGCATGTGCTAGAAGGCAGCCAAGCTTTTTGGACCATGGGAAAGTGGCCAAAGATTTTAGGAGACTTGCAAAACATATCAAAAACTCATCATAGCACAACACACAGCAACTCTGCTACCCTCATAATTTGGGGAATGCATATTGGGACATGTCTGATTATATTTCCAATAGTAATTGGATCATACAATCCTTGAAAGTGTCAGAGACCAAGAATGTCCCAACTGTGAGGTTCAATCTTGCAGCAAGTATTTGCTAGACACCTCACATACACACCACAACACTAACAAATACTAATAAACACTACATATAGTTGGTAGTCAAAAATGCGGACTTTACTACACTTTTGGTAATCAAAATTGTACACACCTCATCACCAATGAAACATTAATAAACAGTACACTTAGTTGGTAGTCAAAAAAGTGGACTTTACTACACTTTTGATAATCAAAACTGCACACACCACCACACTAATGAAATACCAATAGACACTACACTTATTAGGTAGTCAGGAATGCAGACTTTTACAACACTTTTGGCAATCAAAAGTGTACACACCCCTTCACTAATCAAACACTAATAAACACTGCTCACATCTTAGGTAGTCAGAGATGTGAAGTTTACAACACCTTTGGTAATCAACAGTGTACACATCACTTCACTAATCAAACACTAATAAACACTGAACTCATTAGGTAGCCAAAAATGCAAAGTTTATTACAGTGTTGGTAATCAACAGTGCACACCACACTTCATTAATCACACACCAATAGATACTACACTCTTGGTAATCAAAAGTGTACCCAACACTTCACTAATCAAAAACTATAAACATTGCACTTAGTTGGTAGTCAAAAAAGCAGACTTTGCTACACTTTTGGTAATCAAAAATGTACACAACACAATAATAATGAAACACTAGACAACACCACTGCTCACTTGCTAATCAACCTTTGTTAGTCAACACTACCCCACATTTGTTTGTCAGCACTTCTGCACATTTGCTGGTCAAGTACACTACACTTTGGGTAGTCAACCCTACTGCACATTTGCTAATCAAGTACACTACACCTTTGATACCCAATGCTAGTACACTTCCACACTTCTGGCAGTCAACATGACCACACACCCACTAATTCAACTACACTACATTTTTGCTTGTCAACACTACCACACATTTGCTAATCAATTTCACTACACTTTTGTTTGTCAATGCAAGCATGCATTTGCTAATCAAGTACCTGCCTATATTCCCTAATTAAATATGTTATACATCTGGCAATTATTTGAGAGTGTGAGTGGGTGTTTGGAGTGGTTGGAGAGTACTAGGGGGAAGCATGGGGTGATCAGAGGGGTCAGACTACACAGTGGGTGAGGACAGGGGAGGGTGGGGACCCTCTGAGACTGGCATGGGACATACCATGTACTGGTGGGATGTCCCGCCATAGCCTCTGAGGCTGTCATGGGACATCCCACTTGCCTTCAGAGATGTGCATGGGATGTCCCATAATAGCCTCTGAGGCTGCCATGGGACATCCCATGTGCTGGTGGGATGTCCCACCAGAGCCTCTGAGGCTGTCATGGGACATCCCACTTGCCTTCAGAGATTTACATGGGATGTCACATAATAGCCTCTGAGGCTGCCATGGGACATCCCATTTGCTGGTGGGATGTCCCACCATAGCCTCTGAGGCTGTAGTGGGACATCCCACTTGCCTTCAGAAATGTAGATGGGATGTCCCATAATAGCCTCTGAGGCTGCCATGGGACATCCCACTTTGCCTTCAAAGATGTAGATGGGATGTCCCATAGTAGCCTTGGAGGCTGCCATGTGACATCCCATTTGCTTTCAATGGTGTATATGGGATGTCTCAGAACAGCCTCAAAGCAAAGCACCAGAATGGAGGATACAGAATATAGGGTGAAATGGCAATCATATGTAGTAGTGAAATCAAGCCAATCAGTGTTTGACCATGGGCATTCTCTGTTAGAGAGCAATCAATCATTCTGATGTAGTGAGTGGACTGGTATACATACTTGACATTTGGTGGCCCACATGCTACTCCACTGCACTACATTACCATAAACCATGTTGTTGTGTTCAAATCTATATCCAGCTGCTTGCTTGCTTCTCATATACCAATCTTCACATGTGGAATTGGATGTATGTTACTTCCTGGTGATGGTTGTGGAGGGCATTCCAAGGTATGGCTTGCCAAATTTCTTTTGTAGCTTCACATGTATGTTATGGACATGATGGTGCCTGATCATGATAGGAATGTTCCCCTCAGAAGCAAGATTTGTAATGCTAATATGGCTGCACTGTTTCAGCAAGGGACCCCAGACACCTAAGGCAACAATGGGATGTCCCAAATTATTGCAAATCCCAGGGCAGGGAACATGGGAAATCCCATCTAATCCAGTGCCTAGAAACATGCTTTGCCCTGGGACATGAATGGATGTCCCTGGGATAACCTTGGTCCAAGAGGCATTTAGCTTGAATGGTTTGGAGAAACTATTCAGCCTAAACACTTACAGAAAAGGGTTACCTGAAGTGGGTGGTGAGTGGTGATGGTGGGGATATGTATGTGCAGTGCATGGTGCATACATACCTGGTAGGTCTGTGGTGGTGCAGGGGTGAGTGGTGATGGTGGTATACATATCACATAATGTGCTCACTGGTGATGGTGTCAAAAGCCAATGGTGCTTACCTGGGAGTGGTGATGGCAGCATATTTGCTGCACAGTGTACACACAGTGCAGGGTGGGTAGTGGGAAGGTTCAAGGTGGGCTGTGATGATGGGTGTGATCATCAGTGTAGGGAGGGAAGCCTCCCTACTAGGATATTTTATTTATTTCATTGCTTCTACTGACTGATTTGATTTTCTTATTTTACTTTACTTGTTTTATTTAGTATTTCAATTTGTGTGCACGCATCTTACAGCTTATGTAAGCACATGTGCACTTCAAAAGCCTTGTAATTACACTAGATAGGAATAACAGCCGCATTACCAGAGACGAGCAGACAGAAATAAAGATGCAGAACCTGGGGAGAATATTTCTCCACTATCAGACACTCCTTAGATGTCATCTCAGCTATTATTGGGACTTTTTGGGCACATTTTTATTGTTTTCACCACACTCTTTGACTCTCTACCAGGCATCTCTAGCCCCCTGGGTTGAACTAGGACCCTCTTTCCAACAGGAGTGTTCTCTAGCCTCCTCCCACACTCCTTTCTCATCAATCCTTACATCAGTTGGATGGACTACAACATAATGGGAGGGGAGGAGGAATGGGGGAGGTGGGAAGGTGGGAAGGTTGGGAAGGATGACTGGATTGTTTGCTGCCAGTATTCATAATATTTTGCATTTGGTTGTGTTTGTCTGCCACATCAGCATGAACATATCTCAAAGTCAGCTAAATTTATCCTATCCTATCCTAGCCATATGTGCCTGTATCATGTAACATGTAGGGACACTATATTTTTTGTCATCTATTCAGGTGTGACTTCAGATGCATTGTCTGATTGTTTGGTGTGTTAATTCTTACTGTAGTTTTTCTTTTTTTTTTTCTAGGACCAAGAAGAAGCTTTGTCTCACACTCCCATCATCACATGCCCCACCTCAGACATCCCACCTGTGACCTCCCAGGTAAGCACAATATGCAAAATGTATGCAGCCATCACCACTAACCACCTCATCACCACAGACCTCCCAGGTATACACCATGCACCATGTGTACCCTGCCATCACCACTCATCACCACCCCAACTTTCACCTCCCAGGTAAGCATGACATGCCACCTGTATGCAGCTGTCACCACTAACCACCACTCCACCTCAAATGTGTGTCATGTGTATGCTGCCAGTACCACTCACCACCACCCTGCCTGTGACCTCCCAGGTAAGCATGATATGCAAAATGTATGCAGCCATCACCACTAACCACCTCACCACCACAGACCTCCCAGGTATGCACCATGCACCATGTGTACCCCACCATCACCACTCACCACCATCCTGCCTTTGACCTCCTGGGTAAGCATGATATGCAAAATGTATGCAGCTGTCACCACTAACCACCTCACCACCACAGACCTCCCAGGTATGCACTGTGTGCCATGTGTACCCTGCCATCACCACTCACCACCACCCCACCTTTGACCTCCCAGGTAAGCACAATATGCCACATGTATGCAGCCATCACCACTAACCACCTCCCCACCTCAAATGTGTGCTGTGTATATGCTGCCAGTACCACTCACTACTGCCCTGCCTGTGAACCTCCCAGGTAAGCACAATAGGTGATATGTATGTGGCCATCACCACTCACCACCTCACCACCACAGACCTCCCAGGTATGCACTGTGTGCCATGTGTACCCTGCTGTCACCACTCACCACCACCCCACCTTTGACCTCCCAGGTAAGCATGATATGCCACATGTATGGGCTGTCACCACTAACCACCTCCCCACCTCAAACGTGTGCTGTGTGTACACCATGGGTACCACTCACCACCACCCCACCTGTGACCTCCCAGGTAAGCATGATAGGCAATATGTATGCAGCTGTCATCACTAACCACCTCACCACCACAGACCTCCCAGGTACACACTGTGTGCTGTGTGTACCCCACCATCACCACTCACCACCACCCTGCCTTTGACCTCCCAGGTACACACTGTGTGCTGTGTGTATGCCCTATCACCACTCACCACCACCCTGCCTGTGACCTGTCACCACTCACATGTTCACACCCCCACATCAGACCACCCAGGTAAGCATGGTGTGCTGTCTGTACACTGCTGTCAGCACTCATCCTTGCCCCACCTCCAGACTAGTATGGCCAGAACCAAGCAAACTGCCAGGAAGGTTACTGGCGGCAGTGCCCCAAGAGTCAATCTTCAAGTTCTGCAGAAGAAGAATGCCAAGACCAAGCTTGCTTCCAAGAAACCTTCCCCCAAGACACCAGCCAATACTAACTCTGTAAATATTTTCCTTCATGGAGTCCACCCCTCTGACATTCTACACAGTTCTGTGTCATGTGTAGGGATGGTGGTGACATGTGCATTTGTGATGAGAAGGATTGTAATAGAGTGGTCTGCCATAGATGCTTAATAGTATCTGATGAATCCATCAACAAGCTCAAAGGGGATGATATCAATTTCATGTGTGTCACATGCCACTGGCAAAAAACTAAGAATGACCCCAAGCCTTACATTGTAAGTTCACAACTACATTTCTTTCAATCCCATCCTCAACAACTCCTAGGGTTTCTACTCCAAGGGTGAACCTGCCCTCTCTGCTCCCCCTATTATCCCTGGGGGCTTTCAACATGTCATGACCTCCCAAGTGGCTCCCCTCCCTACAGCCCTTGTCCACATCCATCTTCAAGGTCTAGACAAAAATATTGGTCATCCCCAAGTTGTCATTCTCCACTCTTTCCTGAGAGGATAGTTTCCTCAAAAAGACTACAACTTCTCCCAGCTCCCTTTCAACCTAGCCACCCCACAGTCCATGGAAGTATATGAAAAAGCTGCATCTGACCTTGCAGACACCCTTTCTCCATATTCAAGGGTTGTTTTGTTCATCACTACTCATAGTCATGAGGACAGGGGTGATCCCTTTGCTGGCTTTAGGGATGGCAATCCTGTAGCCTCCAAGGTGCTTCATGTAAGTTCACCAGTTCTTCTCATGCACTTCAAGCTAATCCAGGCTACTTTCTCCAACTGCTTCTCAGTCCCCTCAAGGAAATTGTCAAGGGTGCAGACATGGTTTTGGAGGTCTGTGGTTCCATGGTCACCCAAGAACAAAGTTTCAATGAGGTAAAAGAAGCTGCTGAACTGTAGGTTTCATCTTCTGCTATTTATTCCTCCCTCACATTTCCCAGTTTCAAGCCAAGGTCCATGTTATTATTTGATGCTCCCCATCTTCAAATAGCTGCCACAGTCCCCTACCTCCACAGCCTCCTTGATAACACAATCATTCAAGGCTTTGATGTGTCAACTGCTGCACGCTCTGCCCTTCATGACTGTGCAATGCTGGGTAGGCATTCTAACATTGTTTTGATTCTTTGGGAGGAAAAAGGCCTGGTGGTGCAGAAGCTTATCTGGACTGACAAGCACATCAGACCCTGGGGTAACCACTTGCCAGTCCAGTGCCCTCAATGTGGAACTATACAGAAGTGGGTGATGGGTTCTGCAGGGAAGACTCTATCTTCTGAGTGCAAATATGCTGACTGTGGAAAAAACATGGGGCTGGATGGCAAGTCCCTCCCACCTAAAACATGGTCATTTTCCATGTGAAAAGGTGCCACTCAACTTCAGCAAGGGAAAAAAGGGGAATCTTCTTGGCTACAAGTCACATTATAGATATCATGACATGTACCTTCTATAAATACCAGTCAAATAAGATCTAGACTGGCAACATCTCACAGTGATGGCCATGAACACTGACTGAATCCTCATAAGCTAATATTATTAAATTTCAAGCATCCCATCTAAACATCAGGTGACACTCCTCCCCTAACAGTTGCATAAAAGACATTATATTATTCAAACCCACAGCCAGAGCATGGGTCCTGGCTGCCCCACTGTGCCCCTTCCCCTCACTGAAGGTAGCCAACCCAAAGCTGGGTCCTCTCCTGATGGTGTAGGCTGACCTTGGCCTACCTCCACTTCCAGGGGGTGTGACATCCCTTTCAGGAGCATGGGTCATCCCATAGCCAGGTTGGCCTATCCCACTTTCAAGGTGGTGAGCCATCCCCCAGCTGGGTCTGCCTATTCCACTTTCAGGCTAGTGGGTCATCCCCCAGCCAAGTAGGCCCCTCCACTTTCAGGAGCATTGGTCATCCCATAGCCAGGTTGGCCTATCCCACTTTCAGGGTGGTGGGTCATCCCACAGCTGGGTAGGCTGACCCCACTTCCAGGAGCATTGGTCATCCCATAGCCAGGTCAGCCAACCCCACTTTCAGGTGTGTGGGACATCCCCCAGCTGGGTAGGCCAACACCACTTCCAGGAGCATGGGACATCCCATAGCCAGGTTGGCCAACCCCACTTTCAGGTGTGTGGGCCATCCCCCAGCTGGGTAGGCCTACCCCACTTTCAGGGTGGTGGGTCATCCCCCAGCTGGGTAGGCTGACCCCACTTCCAGGAGCATGGGTCATCCCATAGCCAGGTCAGCTGACCCCACTTTCAGGTGTGTGGGTCATCCCCCAGCTGGGTAGGCCAACCCCACTTCCAGGAGCATGGGTCATCCCACAGCCAGGTCAGCTGACCCCACTTTCAGGTGTGTGGGCCATCCCCCAGCTGGGCAGGCTGACCTCACTTCCAGGAGCATGGGTTATCCCACAGCCAGGTCATCTGACCCCACTTTCAGGTGTGTGGGCCATCCCCTAGCTGGGTAGGCCTATCCCCATTCCAGGCACCTGGTCTAACTGGCCAAACCTATGTCATGGTTGGTCAGCTGACATTGGCTAGTCACACCTTTAGGCCAAAATGTACATGTCATGTGTCCCAGTTTCAGGCCTATAGTTGACTGAATTATGTGGTTAGACACAGATTCACTTTGAAGGTTATCCCAAGTATGCAAACTACTGCAGGACATTTCTGGTCATTGTTATTTGGGTGCAGTAGGCTTCAAGCTGCCAATTGTGGGTTGGCTGGATGTGAACAAGGCTGGTTGTGTGGCCCTCCCTGTGTGGAGGTGCATTGCATTTAGAGTGGTGGATGTCATGTGGTTCATGTCTTTGCAAATGTTAAGCTGACACCAGTTAGGTGCAATGTGCACTTTCTTTGACTCCCTCCAGGATACACAAGTGGTTCATCAAGTCTACTTCCACCTGTATCATGATCCATCATGCATACCTCCTGCCTTCAGCTCTCTCCTAGCCAGCATATGAAACTCAGGATGCACTGAACTTCATGCAAGCACCCACAATGTCTCTGGTGGCCCAGTCCATATTCCACAGAAGCCTAACTTGTTTCCAAGTAGCCAGACATCTCTGACATCCTTGGACATTGACTTGCCCATCTTCTTCTTTCTGCATTCTATACTATTCACCCTTTCTGTCTTGCAATCTGCATGACTGACAAGTTCATGGCTTGTTAACACAGGCCTGAGCCCTGTGCAGTGGGCATCACTTGTTCATAAGATTAACCTTCCTTGTCTCACTGAGTTGGAGGTGGACTGAGCTTGCCTGATCCATTCCCTCACTATGTGTTTGATTGCACATCAAACCATCTCCAAACTCACTATCTCCCATTATGGTGTACCTACCATGTCTGTGGAATACAACACTCATCACCCTATCCTGCACTCCCTGCAGGAACTTGTTGGACCTGCTACCACTATCCTCTCTCTACTGAAATTGGTTATGCTTCCCAATGATGTTTGATGCCTATGCATTAGGTTCCCTCCATACTATCCTGAAGAGAATGCACTTTCCAGCATTTTGTCATGTGCAGAATACCTCCCACAACTCCTGGGTCTTGAAATTTCCATGCCTATGATTACTTCCATCAATGAGCTGGCTGCATGTGCTGCATTTCCAACAAATGACAAACACATACTCCCTGCACAGCACCTGACTTTCAGGGGAATGCACCCAGTCTGTAGTACTCCAGATGTCTTGGATGTAATTGTAAGTCCTGACTCCTCTGCTGCACCACTTCATTGCATCTAACCATTTGTCAGAGTCAGTGTGGCCCTTGGCTCCAAGCATTTCCTAATGTTCACCTGTTACATATTGCAACAGGTAGACCCCTCCCTCTTGAGGTGTACTGTGATATTTTCTATCCCTTCACCCAACAGAGTATTGAAATTTCAACTATTCTGTACTAGTGTGAGTTCATAAAAAATGTGTAGTTAGTATTGCAGTAGGCAACAATTTATGAATAAAAATGAATTCAACCCCAGTTTCAAGAGCAAAAGGGATTATTCATCTTCAATTCTGTTGGCATAGTCAGGCTCGATGTCCATGTGTAACCTGCTCTTCTGACAATGTGATGTCAATGTTGTGATCCTGCTCATCAGGTCATCTCATGAGATCTTGGGCAAATCCTGAACTTGGGGTCAATATAGGGATTCAGGCCCCAATGGCAATCCTCAAAGCATTGCATTGCAGGAAGCAGGACCAGGAAGGGCAGATAAAATGGAAGGCAGAACATTGAATCATGCCATGTTGGTCACAGTAGAATGTCTATTGTAGTATTGGCAATTACAAAGCTTTCATTACATCATATACCCTGCACAATAAACTGTGACCACTCAAATACTTTGTCTGATTTGAAGGTAGGATTGCCTTCTAACCACTCAGGTTTGTAGAAGGTGGCAGGTAAACCACATACAGGTTGACAAGCTAATGGGAAAGGGTTAGAGGGCCTGATCTGTTTCACTGGCTTGGCACCTTTAGGGGAAGATATAGCCTGGTCTTTGTGCTTGGAGTCTATGAATTGCAATTCTTTGTCAATGTCACATCTCCAGGGCATACTTCAGACTTGAAAAACAGTTTGCATGTCCTCTTCCTTGCTGTCTTCTGAACTCATGCCATCAGTCCTCAGGTGGTCAATGATGTTGGAGAGCCATTGCCAGAGTTCTACCTCCTTGGTCCCTCATGCCATTTCTATGCATAAAAATGACTTTGTGACAGTTGAATGACAGCAGAACTTCTGCACATCTCATAAGATGCTGCCAGCAAGGACAGAAAAACAACTCACTGCTACCCCCCATGTATCCTTCCATGTAGTCTTGAGATCATCCATTTTTGTGTGCATCAGTCTAGCCACAACTTGTGCAGGTGTTTCCAGAATACCAGTCTTGAGCCTCTTGGGTCTCCCTTTAGTCCATATCACCTTAATCTGGTTGAACTTTTGTTTGATTGCCTCTTTCCAGTATTTGTCACTCCTTGGCTTAGTGGTCCACTTCTCTTCTGTGCATAATGCATGCAACTTATCTAGCAAAATTTCAATAACAGCTTGATTCCACAATGAAGAAACAGGACTGGTGAAATCCCATTGCAAGTTGATGGGGTCAGGACCAGGGCTGTTGCCTTCAGTGAAACTCATTACCACCTCATGTGAAGGTGACTCATGAGAGAGGAAGTCTTCATCTCTTGTGACCAAAAAAATGTTACCAAACAATTCCCTGACATGTTCCTATGGTATAATCAGAGATGGACATCACAATGCAAGTAAATCACTTGCCAGATTATCATTCCACTCTTTATCATTTATGATCTCATTTTTCACCATGGCAAACTGGTGATATTTCCTGGAGTGAACTTTATGGCATGGTGTACTACAAAAGGGTGTGTCCATCCTTAGTATGCAGACAACTTCTTCTGCAACCATGCCAGCTGTGGCTTCCATATGAATGGTACCTGACATGGAAGGTGCTGGACAGGATTCTTTGGTAACTACAATGTCCTGTGGATGCACAGATGATGTAGATGATGACACCTACAGCTGCATGGAATGGGACAACTGCTGGCTTCAGTTGAGGACCTCAACCTGGTGTAAGGCACCCTCAAATTTCTGTGCCAAAGCTGCAACCTTGGTCTCTTTCTCTGTTTGTATCTGTGACTTAGAGGCCTCAACCTGGTGCAAGGCATCTTCAAATTTCTGTGCCAAGGCCACAACCTCAGCCTCTTTCTGCATTTGTATTTGTGATCTGGATGCCTCAACCTGGCACAAGGTGCCTTCAAATTTCTGCATCAAGGCCACAAACTGAGCCTCTTTCTCTGCCTGTAAATGTGATTTAGACACTACACAGTCATGCATAGGTAACCATACATTAACTCTGGTGATTTCACAATCCAATTTAGCCTGCAGCATCCCAAATCCAGCTTGGAGATTTTTGAGGGCAGCCCTTTGCTGTTCTATGTTTCTGTCTTGGTTCCCCAGTTCTCACTGGAGTCACCCATGCTCTTCTGCCAACTGTGCAAACTTGACATTTCCATCTGCCTGCAGAATGGGTTAGTGGCAAGGGGCTGTAGCTGATGGTAGACATACATCTAATCTAGTGAATTGAGAGGATAGAGTCATTCAAATCATGTTAAGACTGCTGTCAAGTTCCTTGGCCATAGCTCATTGCTTGGCTATGGTCATGTCATGGTCATGAAGTTCCTGCTGTTCATGTTTTTCATATGCTCTGACCACTTGAGCTCCACCTTCAAGCTCCCCCCATACTTGTGCCAGTGCTGAGTTGTGTTGCTGTTTGATAGTTAGTTGTGCCCCCTCAAAGGTTTTTATGAGTTCATTGCACTCCTTCATTTGCTCTTGCATGAAGTTGTATAAGTTATTGCAAAGACTAGATGAGTAGTCTAATTCCTTCAGAATCACCTTCTGCAATTGTGAGGTTAGCAAATACTCTAAAATAGGAGGGTGCTGAGTGCACTCACAGATGAAATGAATGGTTTACATGCATTGTCAGAGAGGGGAGGTGTATTGACCTGGGCAGTATCCACTGGGGCAGGGTGTTTACCCAAATTGGATCCCATGGAACTAACAATGGTGGTATTTGCAGCTGCAACAGGGCAGGGATTGTCTACCAGGTTAGATTCCATGGATCTAATGACAACAGCAGTATTTGCAGTTGCTTCTGAGTGGGGGTTCTCTGCTGGTGCCTTTTGCATGGTAGCAGGCATGCATCTGTTTATAATTGCACGAGGTGCAGACTTCTCAGCTATGCCTGATGTGCTCACTATGATGGCATGGGCATCAATGGGAGGCTTTGATGGCTTGGAAATAGTGGGAGATGTGGCACCTACATCCAGTGTATGAGGAGCAAGTGGGCAATGGCATATAACAGATCACTCACCACTCCATGAATTGTCAATGTTCATGGCATGCAGTGCAACAGTTGAGCTTGATGAGAGTGTGTTCTTTGGATGAGTCACTGTTGTGATTCAGAGGGGTGGGGGGGAAACTTTCTGCTTGAGTTTGAAACCACTGGAGATGCATTGTTAGCAGATGTGATGTATTAACTATGGAGGAACAAAGCATATTATATACAGTGACTCAAAAAACTGTCTGGATGTTTGCCACTTTTTCAAAGATTGGCCTGTAACTCTGTTCATACTTATCTATAAATCATGAAAAAATAGGGGTAGATAGCCATTGGTCAGGTGATCATGGATGCCAAATATGGTTATGATCATGTGACCCAATCTGTTACAATTAAATCCACAATGACAAGTACTCATCCAGACAGTTTTTTTGCAGGGTATCCAAATGACAATGGGTATAATATATCTAGTACTTTGTGTATCCACCCTTAGCCTTAAGCACTGCTGCAACCCTTCTAGGCATACTGTTGATCAAATTAAGGCACACATCCCTGGGAATTTCCTTCCATTCCTGTTCAATCCTCTTCCACAACTCCTCTATGCCCTTGGGGGGTTCTGGGTAGGTTCCCAGCCTTTTCTTCAGGTGATTCCAAAGGTGTTCAATGGGATTGAGATCTGGTGACTGTGCAGGCCAGTCTAGAAGCTCAACACCATGATCACTGAACCATTTTTTGGCCAATTTTGATGTATGCTTGGGATCTCCATCTTGTTGAAAGATGAAGTTATTGGAATCCATCCCATGTTGCTCCACAGATTGGAACAGATGGTCCCCCATAATTTTGGTATAGAGTGCTGCATCCATCCTCCCATCAATCCTGCACATTTGACCCACTCCATGCACTGTCATGCAGCCCCAAATCATCAAACTCCCCCCACCAAACTTGACAGTACCTTGAACATGTTGGTTTGTAAGAGGAGCCCCTGGCTTTTTCCACACCCAAAGCCTCCCATCTGACCCCAGACAATTGATTTTGGTCTCATCAGACCAAACAACCCTTGCCCAGTCTTCTTCAGTCCAGTGTTGGTACTTCTGTGCAAATGCATAGCACTGTCACACATGCCGAGGCTGAAGTTGAGGCTTTTTTGCTTTCACAACAGCCTTCAGGTTCTCCTTCTTGAGGTGATTCCTGATGGTCTGGGTACTGACATCAAGCCCACCAAGTTTCTTGACTTGGGTGGCAGTATCTGCTTGCCCAGAGGTGATTAGGCGAGCAAGATGATGACAATCATGGTTGGTAAGTTTAGAGGGACAACCACCAGCATTGATGGGAAGGGGTGAGATGGCCTTAGAATGAAGTTCTGAGACAGTAGAATGACCAATGTGGAGTTTGGTAGCAATTTGACAACAAGATTGGCCATCTTGAAGCATAGACAGCACAGCTAGCTGAGTCTCAGGGGAGATGGGCTTCATGGGGGATAGGGAGCATAATGTCCAGAGGTTGCACCTGATTTATGTATATTCATAACAGAGTTATATTAATTTGTTGAAATTCAGCACAGCCACACCATAATTCAACACAGCCACAGCCATCTCCACACTTCCAACCACCTGCAAAAAAACTGTCTGGATGAGTACTTGCCATTGTGGATTTAATTGTAACAGATTGGATCACATGATCATAACCATATTTGGCATCCATGATCACTGACCAATGGCTATCTACCCCTATTTTCTCATGATTTATAGATAAGTATGGACAGAGTTACAGGCCAATCTTTGAAAAAGTGGCAAACATCTGGACAGTTTTTTGAGTCACTGTATATCCATGTCTATCAAGGGATTTATTGTCAACTAATGCCTCTTAGAGATGATTTACAATTATTGCCAAGCCTAATTGTCTTGTCATCACCTTGGAGGCAAATTATCTGGCACCTAACATAATGTCACCAGGATACACTTTGAAGTGCCCGAAGTAATGTATGCATTGGCCTTGGTATGGTGAACACAGCTCATGATAAACAATAATATGGAGTACATGTGAAAGTGGTAACATTTGGTCAACATAGGGCAGCCTAGAAATGCATAGTTAATTAAATGTGTATCATGTGTATCAAGTGGTCAATCAAAGGTGCTTAACTTCAGTGGTATTTCATGGACAGATTGAGAATGGGGTCAGCATTGCACCCCATGGCAAGTGAATTATCTGTGGGTGGGTGGAAGAGGGGAAATCATGTTAGTGAGGAAGTTGGGATTGATATGCTGAACCAACTCACAATAAATGATAGGACAAAAGGGATTGCATTGAATGATGGCTGCTAAAGGTGTATGACAATCTAGGAAGTGGTTGATTGGGCACCAAAAATGGATGGCTTAAGTGGACCTATATCTTGTGGTATTTTCTTGAGGAAATGCACCTTGCTATTAATGAACATCCATAATTGTGAACATATCAATACATAGATAAATGTTAATGCGATACTATACAAGTCCAATTGTGTAACTACTGACTACTACTAACTGTTAGGGCTGCTAGAAAGATTGGCATCATGCCCAACAATGAGCAACTTACCTATGGGTGGGTGGAAAACAGAAAAGATGTTCATGAGAAAAGTCAATGTTGATATACTGAACACAACTCATAGTCACATGTATACCCACTTCAGCATGAAGCAATTGCACATGTGACCATGACTTGCATTCAGTATATCAACACTTGCTTTTCTCACAAACACCTTTTCCACCACCACAGGTAAAGTTGCTCATCATTTGGACAATCATTATGCTAATTCTAGCTCTCAGCATTTAACTTTTCAAAAACATGTATTATGTATACTAGACATGATTTAATTGTTCCTAAATAGTCTTCAAATTATGTCTTGATGAACATAGGAGTGTGAAAACATGCAGCATAGTTCCATGTACCCATTGTTCACTGTGTTGTAATTCAAGTTGTGAGTCTGTAAACCTTGTTGCCATGCATACCTTTTTCACTGTCTTCCCACATTCCAAGTTGTAGTCCTGCATACCCTTGTATGCTGCATACCACTAGACAGACTAATATTTACAGTAGACTGAAACATGATAAGATAATAGAACAGTACCATATTTTTGTGAGCTGGCAGAAGCAACATGATGAACATGCATGCTAGTTTAAGCTCATCCACACTGTCAGCTTGATTATTGTGTGACTATGTTGTCCTAGATCATTGCTCCATCCTCCTCTTGCCACAAACTATATGAAATATAACAGCTATAATTGCCAGCCACCTCAAATTACTTTGTTCATACTCCCCTTCAAAGACAATGCTCATGATATGCTAACTCTTTCTCAGCACTGTGTCAAGCTATCATCTCTGTCTACACCATCACCTAAATATGCTTGATTGCATTCAAGGTTTGGTGAAATGAATACCTAACACAGAGATTACTGGGCAGGCATTTGGTGCCTTGTGCCCCCTCACTGCATGATCACTTCTGAGTGTATGGAAACTGATTTCTAATTATTTACTTTCATATTACATTTTGATCATTGGAAAACCTATTATTTTGATGATCTCAGAATCAATTGTGTAACATTGAATTAAGTGTGCCTGCAAAGTGATTTCCAAATTTAAACTTTATCTATTGTTGCTATCTTTGTAGGCAGATATTGCTGTCAATAACCTTGTGATATTCACACCATATGTAATTTCCAATTGTCTTTGGATAGATATCATAAGTTTCTCCAAATATAGCCTGGCAATAAAAATTATAAGCCTTCTCAGAATAAAATTTTGTAAGAGCATTGTAATTTGAATCATAATAAAGAATATTGTTTTCACTTTTGAATACTCTTTAAAGTGTCTGAAAATATTGAAACCACCACTGTGCCATCAACATCTCACTGATCACCTGTCTGAACTTGTGGAGAACATGCTGCAAGATCTTACCAATTCCAAGTGCATCACAATTGGCATGTCCAGTTCTGTTTATCACTTTACACATTGACTTACATTACTAACAGGAGATGAAATACACATCTCTGTGCTCAACCTTGGCATGATTGCTGCATGTGTTGAGTCCATTTATGATGTCATGGAAGATAACAGGTGGAATGCATTGCTCAAAATGGATATGCAGCATATATACAGGTTTCTACCAAATGGTCACCTGTCTTCCAACTAATAACATCTTGTGTAGGCATGATGTTGCAATATTTGTCAATGCCTACCTGACTCTGGATGTCTCATACAAACTCTTGAAAGGCAAATACATGGCCAGCACACCTATCTTGACACATGTCTGGCTTACCTGAGACACTGATGAAGAGAGCCCCAATGATGACCAGACTATTGTAATACCATTCTTTCCCCTGAAGGAGGTTGCAAGCTTGTGACTGGGGATTGGGGAGCCTAGCATGCAACAACTACACACTATAAGCATGTCACAGCCAGCAGGGAATCACATGTGAAACTTGAGTTATTATTACCCTGCCTAAGGGACCCAACTGACATACTTGCTCAAATTATATATGTATCTGAGGCATCACAATCTATGCTACATTGACCCCATCGCTGAGGGTGAGGGGAGTGACAGTGATTTCATGTATGGTATTAGATTATCATATGGACTGTAATCATGTAATTTTGTATGCCATTCTCAGGGACATGTGACATGAGGATACAAGTGACTTCCACTTTAAGGCATTTGTTTGTGATTTGTTTGTGATGCTTTTTGCATCAGCATACATAGATATGCAATTGTCATGCATTTTGCATACCCACTTCCTTGTCTGGGCCCCCAGTATGGCACCTGCTTGCAAGTCCCATGCAACTTACAACCATTCTGAAGAGACACTAAATCAAACAGGTCAAAGCCAACTATGTCAGTATTGCAAGAAACTGTTTAAAGTACAAGGTATTAAAAGCCATGAGGCAAGCTGCAGGAAGCAGAGAGGAGATGACAAGGCAGGTGCACAATTTGCCAGCCATTATGTGGAGTTGAAAAAGGGTGAGTTGTCTCTTCATTCTGTGAAGACAAATGTAGCTTATAAAGTCCTTCATCATGAATCCTAAGTGCAATGCTGGGAATGGAGGTGGGAACTGCAATCTGCTGCCCTGGGATCTTCAACAATCTCAAATTATGGTTTGGCAGACACTGGTGGCAACTCAATATATGCACTGGATGATGACAGTGAGTTTTTATATGTATATCAAAGTCTCATGTCCCCTTGTGAATCAGAATGTCATAGTCAATCCAATAGCAGGTGATTTAGGCCCTTGGCCTGAGGGCAAGCTGCATGGTGAGCATGAGGGCATCAGAAGCCCAGGTAAGTTTACTGCTTTAGTTACTGGAATTCAGTATTATTGATTGGTTCTCAGTGCCATCAGATGTGACAATGGACACAAGATCAGCTTCTTCACAACCCCAGCCTTCCTCCCAGTGTCCCATGGAATACAAAATGGAGTTTCACCCTCACAGCAACCTGCCACCACTCCTCCAATCATTTGATCAATTTCATGTCAATGCCAAAACATTTACCCCTCTGACAGACAATGCTCCCTACCACCCTTTCCAGGTTGCTGGTGATTTTGAGTTTATGGAAGTCACTTTAGCTGCCAGTTTAAATCAAGTGCATGTGGACAAGTTACTTGATCTTATCTCTTGTGTTGCACAAGGTACAGCTCAAGTCACACTCAAAAACAATGCAGAGCTCCACAAAGCATGTGATGCTACTGCTGCCCAACTCATGCCTGTGAGTGAGTATTGTAGCTTCTTCAGTTAATGTTTCATGCTCACTCACACCTCCAGTTCTCCAAACATGATGTAACAACATTATACAAGAAGCAAGATCAAACATATGAAGTCTTCACACATCCTGTATGGGAGTGGGCACTCGATTTATTGGAGAACAAGTTGTTGGCCCTGCACTTTGTTTGGGATGCCCAGCATTTGTATAAGTATAGTGAGGAGGGCTTTGAGCATTTTTATGATGAGCCTTGGATGGCAGACCACTGGTGGGATATCCAAGTATGTGTTACAGTGCACTGATGGTTGCATGAATTACCTTGTATTCTAGTGATTGATGGGAATAACAGTCTTCCCTGCCAGATGTCAACAATGCTGTACCTTTCAGGCTCATCATTTATGCTGACAAAATGAAGTTGTCTTCTTTTGGTACAGAAAAGGGATATCTGGTTGTTGTATGGTGCACAAACCTGCTGGTGGGAATACAGAATAGTCATGTGATAGGAGGAGGTTGTGTCATTGGGTGGCTGCCTATCATATGCATATTTTTTCTCTATGTAGGACTCTCCTATGGTGATGCCTTCTATAGGTTCCTGAGGATCCTCAAGAGGGGGGCCACCTGGGCTACACAAACCTCAAGTGACAACTCTGGCATGAGTCCCTTGTCAAGCTACTTGAAGACATTTCCCAATACTCACAAACTGGGTATTTGCATACTTCTCCATATGACAAGGTCACCCATTGGCTATTTCCAGTTGTTCTGATATTATCTGCTAACTATGAAGAACAGTGGGTTGCCTCTCCTACTTGCTGTTATGGGTTGCATCTAGCTGTGGGACTTTCTTTCCTTTTCCTGACTGTTGATTGTTGATTGTCTTGTTCTATGTTCTTCTCCTTTGTTCTCTTGACTCATGCTTTGGCCAGGCCAATAGCAGTATTGCCTCTTGACTCATGTTCAACACATGTATGACTTTGACCAATGGCCTTTCTTTCTCTACTTACATGAGGTTGCCTTGAGGCCTTTCTTCCTATACTATATATAGTTGCCTCTAGTCTAGAGTAGACCCTCAGACTAGAGCTGCCCAATATACCAGTTAGCCTCTCAGAACCTTGAACTTGAGCCTTCCAGCTCTATTTCAGAACTGTGATAAATCCTTCAGACAGAAGGTTACAACTGTCATGTTGTAGAACATTTACCTGGGCTTGACCTACATCATAGACTTCAGTCTTAGCATAACACTTGCATTTTTATTGAATATCTGTTAACTATTAGGTGTATGATGTCACTGATTCGAGGGTGCATGTGCAAATGTCTGTCCAGTATGTCTCATACCTATAAATGAACTTCACAACCTTGCAAAGATGTATCCTCTCCATTGGATGGATCAAGCACAGGATGTGCTTTGCACTTACAATTATAGCCATACAGCAGGTGAGGAGTGGCTGAACACCATTGGCTTATGGCCTGTTGAGGTGAGTGGCATTATATGTTCTTGGACTTCAATTCCAGCATTTAACACAACCATGATTATAGAATGTTTTCTGGCACATTAGGAACTCTGATCCCCATGCTGCCTTGAGCTTCAACTGTCTCCATTCATCACATGATGGTGTAGGTGGTAGGCATGCATTACAGGATGTGAAAAAAATTCTGAATGCACTTGGATGTGAGGCTGAAGTTGAGGTTGAGGATTAGTACATCATCCATTACTACTAATCATTGTTGTGTCATCTCCTGAAGCTAATCTTCCATCTTTCTAACATCTCTAAGTTCCCTCAATGGTGAGGCCTGTCCCACTTCAAGAACACCATTAATGTCACTTTCTCAGATGGAAACAAGAGGTGCAACTTGGTAAAGGTGCATGATATCATCCACACATCCTGCATTGTGTAATAGTACTCTGTTTGCTGCAGGAAATCTCCTATGCCTGCCTAAATGTCTTCACTAAGAACTGGACTCCTGAAGGTTACTCCCTACTCCATGTCCTCACAAGCTATCTCAAACTTGATAGTCTGATTGGTCTCAACATACATATGGAAAGCACAATTGAAATGATCAAGGCAGAGCTGCTGAGATTTGACAGGGCATTGAAGGTAAGTATGCATTAGTCTTCTGATGGAGACCTTTCGCCCACCATGTCTTTTCATTAGTAATACATTGAATGTGTTGAAAGGTCTGGTGTGGAGGGGCTTTGAACCAACTGGAACTTTCCAAAAAGCCCACCTCTGGAAACATGTAGTCTGTGATATCTGAACCAAGGGTGTCATGCAGAATTACATACAGCACATGTCTGAATGAAAGTATGCATGGGCCATTGAAAGAGGCATATGAACAGCAGTCAAATGGTAGGGCTGTGGCTGGCCAGGTACCCATTTCTCCTGCTTGACTTATGCTTTTGTGTTTTGATATTGATCACAAAGGTCCTACATGTTGATGAACACATACTTGCAGCCAAGCTGCTGAGAATGCACATTGACCATCACATGAACTGGTCTCAACTGCAGGCCCAAGGTTTGGATGATGATTCTGATCCAGAGGAGCCAGATGATGGTCCATTCAAGGGCCACATTTATCTTGGCTCCCCATGTGAACCAACTACTGTGCAGAACATTGAGGCTGACTGCAGTTGAACAATAGGGCATTCATTGAGTTTCACAAGAAGCTATTGACTTTTTGCAATGAATCCCTCATGTCCTATGGCTATCAAGTCCAGAAGTGGATTGTCATTTGTCCTAATCTTGAGGTAACCGTGTTTCTTGCAATCTTTCTTGTCCTTTGAACTGATGCATTGGAATGTAGATTTGGGAATACAAGTATTTGAAAGTCAATTACAAGTCTTTGGTCAACTGGAAGTTGACCACTGATTATCTGTGGTGCAATCTGATGTTCTTTGGAGCACCCCAGTATGACTGTCCCATCATTCAGCTTACAGAGGTGGACACTGCATTCATCTGCCTGATCTGCATATTTTCCTGCAAGGTCCTTGACATTTGCTCAATTGATCTCACACTTGTACAGCCTTTCACTGTGAAAATGGGTGCTACCCATTGAATTGACTGCAACCTTCAACTTACCTGTGTCAAGGCAGTTCCTCATAGCACCACAATATTGATTCCAATCCAGTCTATCATGTGGGGTGCTGTTCTTGTCCCTGATCCATCACATGATTTGGAGTTTCTTGTCATCACACATATCAACAGAGATATGTACCTTTGTACTAAGGTGTCCTAACAGTGTTTGCCCTCAGGGTGCATTGTGGGGAGCCTATACTCCCTGAAGCTACAGAGCACCCCTAGCAGCATTTCTCACTCTTAGTAGCTGCTCACTCATGCATTATGACACTTCCTTGGCCAGTAACATCACCACCTATGCTAACATCACACCTTTTGTCATGTCACATGCTCACACCAGCAACATCACCACTGACTCCTCAGCTACCATATTAAGCCTGTCCCCTAATGCAGGTACCCCCTCCCTTCACATGACCACTGAACACCATGTGTTGGCGATTCTTACTGAACCATCACATGTCATCTTATCTCCTCAGCATCTATATCTACTCTACAAGTGCCGAAAACTACTGCTCTCCTAGTAAACATTGCCACCCACATTTCAGACTGGTTGAAGAAATTGCTGCCACTGTCTACAGTGTATACTGCTACCCAAACATGTAACTACATCACTTATACTTCACTTCCTTTCATTTTCTGGACTCTGTTTGCTTATCTTTGTCTATGTCACAATAGCACATGTGGTTTCTGAAGTGTCAGACTTTGTGTTTTTCTCTTATTGCTTTTGACATTTGACAGATCTGGTTTATTCCAATTTTACCTTAGAAACCACTGTCCCTATGATGCAGAACATACTTAGAAAAATAACCACCCACCTTTTGGTGTCACAGTGTGTGTATCTGAGAGTTTTTTGAGTCACCAGAGTCATTTACAAGAGAATTTTTGAGTCTCCAGAGTGTCCCCAGAGTCCCCAGTATCTTCTCATATTGCCTATTTGCCATCCTCAAGTTTTCCTGTGTTAGAAAATTGCTGCCAACTCATAAATTCGGTCCCTCTGCATCTACAAAATTGTCCTAACATCTACAAGAGTCTACAATCGCTGCCCTTCAAGTCCCAGGTCCCCACAAGCTATCTCCCACCCAGAAAAATCCCTTTCACCTTCCTAAGGTGGACTTTTGAGTTCCTCATCATCAACACTCCCCAGAGACCAAGAAAAATCCTCTCTCACCTTCTAGCCCCCCCTTTAGTCTCCTTCTGACTCAGCACCCCTTGGGATGAGCCTAGGGTTATTCCTACAGCTTCCCCCCACTTTTCCCTTCACACTCTTGCAAGAAGAGTCACCCACATCATTTTGGAGCCCATCACAAGGGGTCTGTAGATTTGGAAAGGAGATCTCTATGACCTACCCACCACCAAACACAACTCAAAGAGCTCTTAGAGCCCTTCCATTGTCTTTCCATATCATCATCTGATCTTTTTGTTCCTGCTGCTAACCCCCATGATATTCCAGAGCTTGCCTCCCCAGATACAGATTTTTTCCCAGCAGGTTCCCTACATCATCCAGAACCTGAATCTCCATTGACAGTTGATATACCATGTGCTTTTGAGCTCAACAAGTCATTTGCACCACTGCCAGATTGCCAAGAATTATCACTGCTCACTGATTTATCATCCTCATCCTCTTCCACCACTTTTATTTTTGCTGCAGAACAACTTCTTCTCCCATTGTCATCTCTTATCACCTCTCAGAGTCTCATTTGGCCACCAGTTTGAGCTCTCTCACTGATACCACCCATAAATCCACCTTTGTCTCATAACCCCACTGCACCTTCACCATCAATACCAGTTACCATGTCTGCCACTGCCAACCATCATGAAATGCCACTCAGGGGCTCTAACAAAGCCCCCAAGTTTTCAGGAAAAACTGAAGATATATGCACCTATTTTGAAGACATTGACCAGATCTGCACTGACACAGGAGTCACTGTCAATAAAGTCAAAATCAAATGGGCCATTCATTATGCCAACTGAAATGAGTTGGAACTTTGGTTGTCTCTTGACTCTGCTGCAGGTGATGACTGGGGAGACTTTGTTAATGAGGTAACTAGCTTCTACCCCAGTGCTGATGTCAAAGGGTGCCAGTACACTAAAGCTGACCTTGAAACACTCCTCCATCATCAAGTTCAGAAGCCTATGTCATCTCTTGATGATCTCAGCAAATATGTCTGCAAATTTCACTGCATCATCACCCTGATCAATAAAAAGAAGAAGCTCACCAATGACTATGTCAATGAGAAATTCCTTGAAGGTTTTTGCCCCAGATTCCATAACAGTCTTGTCACTCACCTGCAACTCAAAGACCTAGACCACAATGTTGATGATCTGTGGCCATTTGATGACATCTATAAGCATGTGACCCATCTTCTTAGTGGTGCCTGTTGAAACATTGCTCAGGTCAACAGCTCTGCTTTATTTCCAGAATCCTACTCCCAACCAACAGCACCACTGACCATCTTGAAAAGAAAGTATGTCCAGGCAACTGACTCTGCCCCAGCACCTTGTCAGAGTCAGACACAGCCTCAAGATCAACAATTCTGCTGCTCTTTCAATCCCCACTCCTTCTGTGGCAGCACTGATGGCCACAGGACTCCTGAGTGCAAGCTGTGCCAGGAATATGTCCACCAAGGGAAATGTGTGTTCATTGGCAGTAGGGTCTTCATGAAAGATGGCTCTGACATCCCCAGATCTGCTGCAGGGTGGAATTTCAAAGAAAAGATCAACAACTTCTTGGCTCTTTGAGAGTCTATAATGGCATCAGCTAACCTAGTGTCTATTCAGTCTCCAGGAACCTCCTCTTCATCTCAAGGACATGATACCCCTCCCCACCTTGTCAATACCATGTTCTTTGGCTCTAATGACATGGAGGAGTTTCAGGTAGAGGTTCACCCCTCATCCTACCTTGTCAACAAGGAGATTGAGGATAATGCCAACAAAGAAGACAAGCATGCTCTAGCCAGAGCCTATGCTCAGGTTGAGGAGCTCAAGAATGCCATCAAGAAGGAGAAGCCTGCATGCTTTGACAGTGTAGAAATCCCTGCTCATTGTCCCCAAAACACTGCTCCTGCCAACCCTCCTCTTGCTAACAACCCTGCACCAGCCTCAGTTTCGAATACTCAGCCACCATCTAACAACCCTCAGATGAGACTTAATGCTGCTGAAGTTTCTAATTCCAAACCTCAGTCTAACTCCACCCCTCAGTTTCATTACCAGAGTGGCTTTGACAAAGCTGCTACCACTAAACATCTTGTATCCCAAGTTTTAGGTGCCAAGATTGAAATTCCAACACAAGATCTTCTTGCCATCAGCCCAGAAATCCACAAACAAATTAAAGAGATGGCTATGACAAAAAAGACCACAATTGGTAGCCTCAAGACCACATCAGAATCATCAGAATCATCAACTTGGGCCTCATACAAACAATATCTCATCAAGGACACAGAGAGGAAGTGTGTTGGCCTAGCCACCACTCCTCTACATGCAGTAGAGGGCATCCTTATGGACAAACTTTAGGTCAAATGTATTCTCAATAGTGGATGTCAGGTAGTCGCCCTTAGGCACAAGTTATGGGAGGCTCTGGGAGCCCCCCTTCATTCTGACATGTGTATGACCCTGGAGGCAGCTAACCAGTCAAAGGAGAGTACTCTAGGTGTCATAGAAAATGCCTCCCTGTGGATTGGACCTGTTGAAGCTCACCTACAGATTCAAGTCATCAACAGAGCCCCATTTGACCTACTTCTAGGCCATCCTTTTTTCTGTCTACTTAGCAGCATCCTTCAAGACTTCCCTGATGGTGAGCAATTGTTAGAAATCCATGACCCTAACTCAGGCCACCAACTTTTAATTCCCACTCATCCCTGCCATTGCCTCTACCAGCACCCTCAATATGTAAACCCAGAAGATGAGGCAGAATACTTTGCTTGCCAAGAATGCTGCTGTCACTTAGAGAATGGAGAACAGGGTTTTTAATGTCAGTCAAGGACTCACTGGAGGTGCAAGGAGACCAGAAAGAAACAGTATTCATGTGTTCTCTCTACATTTCAGACTCCCCTTCTTCAACTTCAGATGTTACTTCACTTCCTTTCACAGACTCTAAAGAAAATGCCACTGCAGCTTATTTATATGAGTATAACACTGACAGTATGCCCATTCTTGATCCCTTTGACTCAAGCTTCATTTCCCCAAAAGCCCTTCCTATTTTCTATGAGTACTACTAATATTTCTCCACTGATGCTTTCAGTTCTACAATCCTCTCTTCATTTCAACCCTGTTTATCACATTTTGAAGTACAAACCTGTAGCAAAGGAGGTGAAGCCTATCCTGACTGTGATGGCTGTCAAGTTCAGAGTAGAGCATCAGGAAGTCAGTGATCCTCTTGCAGATTTGCCTGTATTACCATACCACCCCACTCCTTTCATTCCCAGTTCTAGATTTACAGCACAGCAGGCAGAAGTGCTTGACCTTGATCCTGCCAAGTTTCTCTGGCCAGCAGAGTTAAACCTTGTTCAATGGCTCATTTGTACCCACAAGGCAGCATTTGCTTGGGAGACCTCTGAAAGAGGAACTTTTCATGAAGACATGTTTCCCCCCTTAAAAATTGTGACCCTGCCTCATAAGCCTTGGGTTGAACACAATATCCCCATCCCACCCACCATCTTCAGAGACATTGTCCAAATAATTAAAGAAAAGGTTGCTGCTGGTGTTTATGAACCATCAACCTTGTCCTACTGATCCAAGTGGTTCTGTGTCATCAAGAAAGATGGAAAATCTCTTCATTTTCTCCACTGACAGTTTCTGCCCTATGATCTACATACCAGTTTGACCCTGTTTGTCATGTTTTAAAATACAAACCTGTAGTGAAGAAGGTCAGACCAGTCCCAACATCTATGCCTGTGGAATTCTGGGTAGAGCACTGGGAGGTCAAGAACCCTCTAGCATCCCTTCCTGTACTTCCATTTTCTCCCCCACCCTTTGTTCCACGTACCTGTTTCACCCAAGAATGCTCAGACGAGCTGGATTTAGACCCAGCGAGGTTCCTGTGGCCAGAAGAGTTGGCTTTGGTCCACTGGCTTGTTTGTACCCACAAAATGGCCTTCACTTGGGATGCCTCAGAGAGGGGTACATTTTGTGAAGACATATTCCTGCCCCTGAAGATTCCTACCCTGATGCACAAACCATGGGTCAAGCAGAATATCCCTATACCCCCTGCTATCTTTTGTGATGTCATTAACATCATCAAAGAGAAGATCACTGCAGGTGTTTATGAACCCTCCACCTTGTCTTATCACTCCAAATGGTTCTGCATCATCAAGAAAGATGGGAAATCCTTGTGACTCATCCATGACCTACAACCATTAAATGCCATGTCCATTCAGGACTCTGCTGTTCCCCCCTTCATCAACTCTATTGCTGAGGTGTTCACCTGTCACTCCATCTACAGGATTTTAGATCTGATGGTTGGCTATGACCACCATACTATACATGATGACTACAGAGACCTGACCATGTTCCAGACTCCCATAGGCATGCTTTGGCTTACCAAACTACTGATGGGGTATACAAACACAGTCCAAGTATTCCATGGAGATGTGTGCTGGATCCTGAAGGACAAAATCCCAGAAGTAACCATTCTGTTCATCGACAACTGCCCTATCAAGGGCCCCAAAACCCACTATGAGAATCCTGACAGCACCTTTCAAATGATCCCTGAAAATCCCAGTATATGGCATTTCATCTGGGAGCACCTACAGAACATCAACCAAGTCCTCCACCACCTTTGAAATGCTGGGGCAACCATCTCCACCAAGAAGTGTGTTATCACAGCACTGTTGATTATAGTAGTCAGGCATAAGGTGTCATACAAAGGGAGAGTCCCTGATGAAACAAAAGTCCAGAAAGTCCAGGACTCGCCTTACTGTGCTAATGTTACTGAAGTTCATGGCTTCTTAGGACTGTGCTCATACTGACATATATTCATAAAGGACTTTGCCAAGCATGCCTGTCCCCTCGTCAAGCTCACAAAGAAGGACATACCCTTCAAATTTTGGGAGGAGCATCAAAAGGCCATGGACTACCTTTGCCAGGCCATCATCTCATCCCCCATGCTTCGCACAATAGACTATTCCTCCAACAGACCTGTCATCCTTGCTGTAGACACCTCCAACATTGCCATCAGGTATATCCTCATGCAAGAAGGAGAAGACAGGAAATGTTGCCCAGCCCATTTTGGATCAATAACCCTTAACAATTGGGAAAAATGGTATAGCCAGGCTAAGCTTGAACTTTTTAGCCTCTTTTGAGCCCTACACAACACCAGGCTTTACATATTTGGGGTTCAGAACTTAGTTGTCAAGGTCGATGTGTGGTATATAAAAGGGATGATTAACAACCCTGATCTACAGCCTAATGCTACTATCAACTGCTGGATCACTGGGATCTTACTATTCAATTTCAAACTTGTGCATGTCCCAGCATCAAAACACACAGCCCCCAATGGTTTGTCAAGAAGACCAAAAGCTGAGGAAGATCCAGAGGTGGATGAGGAAGGCTACAAGAACTGGGTAGACAAGTGTGGAGCTTTCACTGTTGAGCTTGAGAACTGCAGGGAGGTACCTGCCTGACTGCTATGCCCCTTTTCAGAAGTTCAGGCACTGATTTTAAACTCACCTTGAACCATTCCCCAGGATGTCAGTGTCTTCCTTACAACAGAAATGGCAACCATTGTTCTGGAAACAGAAATTCCACAATCTGAGCAAGTGAGGCAGAGGGAAAAGAGGTTGGAGGAGGTGAGGGAGTTTTTAGAGATGAAGAAGACCCCAGAGGGGATGGAGGAGGCCAAACTAGAGAGCCTGGTGCACATGGTGCTAAGATATTTCATAAAGGGGGGAGAACTGTGGAGAAAGGAGCCACAAGGCCACCACCAACTTGTTATCTGACCCCACAAGCATCTAGAGGTCATTCAGCAGGCTTATGATGATCTTGGACACAAGGGTATATTCTCCACCCATATGCATCTGCTGACCTGTTTTTGGTGGTCCATGCTTGAGCAGCATGTGCATTGGTTCATCTGAACATGTCATGAGTGCCAAGTTCGCTGTCCAGACTGAGTCCATATTCCCCCAGTCATTGCCATCCCTGAACCCCTGTTTTACAAAGCATATGTCAACATGTTTGTAATGCCAAAGTCAAATGGTTACTGCTATGTCACCCAAGCTCATTGCTCTCTAACAAGTTACCCCAAGTGGGCAATGCTTCGAGCTGAAACTGGAAAATCCATTGGGAAATTTATCTTTGAGCAAATTCTGTGTCATTGGGGTGCCATTGCTGAAATTGTCACCAACAATGGAGGCCCCTATGTCTTAGCCCTCTCCTGGTTGGTGAAAACCTATGGCATTAACTATATCTGCATTTTGCCATATAATTCTCAAGCAAACAGGATAGTCAAGTGCCAGCACTTTGATGTCAGGGAGGTGCTGGTAAAAAGTTGTGAGGGAGAGCTTTCAAGATGGTCAGAGGCTGCACCCTCAGTTTTCTGGGCAGAGCATGTCACCATGCACAAGGCTATGGGATTTTCTCCCTATTATATGGCTCATGGCATTCACCCCAGACTCCCCTTTGATATAGCAGAGGCAATGTTCCTAGCACCATTCAAAGTGGAGTTGTACTTGACTATGGACCTCATTGCCAACCATGCCTGTCAATTACAAAAATGCCCTGAGGACCTCACACATATCCATGAGCTTGTTCTAAAATCCTGGTTCTTGTTGGTCAAAGACTTTGTCACATGTTTCAAGCATACCATCCACAACTTTGATTTTGAGCCTGGCTCACTGGTACTTGTCTGGAATTCTAGGATTGAAAAGGAACTCAACTAGAAAACCAAACCACATTACCTAGGACTGATGGTCATCATTCATTGCACTAAAGGAGGGTCCTACCTCCTCTCTGAGCTGGATGGCACAATGTCAAAATTCCATTATGCTGTGTTTTGACTCTTCCTGTACTATCCTCATAACCAGTCCTGAATTGAGGTCACACATCTCACCAACAGCCAAAGTTCTGACCTTAATCACCTTGAGGATGAGTCCCTCCCAGACCCAGACCTGGCTGATGTGCCAGAGGATGAGCTAGAGGAGTAACTGCCACTGGTGTTTCCTTCTCTCTTTTCTGTTTCCATTCCTTTCTTGTCTTTTCTTTACTTTACTTTTCCTCTTAATTAATGCCAGTTTAGTTACAGTTCATTCCCATCATCATACAAAGAGCCAAAAAAAAAATTTTGTTCATACTGTTCATGTGTTCTTATAATTTGTTTTGAGCCCAGGAGGTTTATTTCCAATTGCAGAGTGATGATAGCTAGAACACCAAGTGCTGTACACTAGGTAATACTTACAAGTGCCCTCACCCCCTTCAGATTGGCAGCTCCTTCCAGAGTTCCTGAATCTCCTTCAGCTGGCAATGTTGCTCCAGCACCATGCTCCTGAACCTTGAGACTCATGCCATAAATCTGGCAAGGTCCTTGTGCATTTCTGCAACCTCGACCTTGTTCATTTCGATGATCTCCTCCAAACATTCAATCCACTCATCTAAGGCATGCAGCCACAGTGTCATCCTAACAGGCAAGGATGAGGCATTGCGAGGTGGAGATGCCCCTTCTGGGGTTTCTTGAGGTATGGTTTCGATTGGAGACTCTTCCTTTGTTACAGGAGCCTCTTCAGGTGTGACCAGCATTTCTTCATCTTGCAACAGTCCAGTTGCCATTGCTGAAAAGCCCCCTTCAAACAGTTCTTGTAACTTGTCGACACCAGCCAGGGGAGAAAAGTTGGCAGGTGTGAGGGTACAGTTGGGATACCAAACTGAAGATGGGGTCATCGAGCCAAGGAACAGTAAGGACTGAGAGGCAATGGGGAGTTCTGGAGATGGAACCAAAGGAGAGGGTGCTGGTGCTGTCAAGGGAGATGTTGAAAATTCCAGAGTTGGGTCATGTCACAGAGCATGGTCGATCACATCCTGAGGGAGTTGAAGGGTAACCTTGACAGGAGGGAGGATTGAAGATGAGCTGGCAGAGGGAGGTGTCAGTTTCACTTGCTTGTTCAATGACAAGGTGGCCACCTGGGGAACTATGGGGTTCTTGCACTATGTGTCTTCATTATTCTGGGGTCTAACTGATTGTATGGTGGGTACTCACCTTTCAGCCCACCTTCCCTGCTGCACAAGAACACTTCCATTTCAGATGTCAGCACTGCAGGCAAGCCTGCTGGGGTTCCCCTTCACAGGACACTCCTCTGCCCTCCCTGCTACACTCCTCACATGGACCCTTGAGGTGTTCTGACACCCTGTCATTGCCATCATCACTGCTGCCTTGGATGTTGTCTTTGTGGTCATCAGCACCATTGTCATCATCATCATCCTGGGTCATCTGAAGATAGGCAAGGTCAATTCAGGATGCAGGAAAATTCCAGTGCAGGTGTACCTTCTGTTTTCCCTTCCCACTACTTGCTGCTGCCCTCTCTGCCTGTTTCTGTGCCCACTTTGGCCTGTCACCATATCCCTCCACATTACTTGGGACCCATGCACTGGGGGGAACCATAAAAATCCTAGGCACTGTCATCCAAGGTTTGTGCTCATGATGGAGCAACTGGAGTTTTGTGATCACCAGGTCAGCAGCAGCCATCAAGACTTTGATGACCTCAGGGAGTTCAGGGATGGCAACATGCATCCCCTGTGCATAATTGCAGATACTCTCAGCCTTGTACTATGGAGTTTTAGTGCAGAAAAAGAGCAAACAATGGAGATGTACATGCAGCTGGTCATACCTGTCTAGCCACCTATACAAGTCCATGAGGTCATCACCCTCCAAGGGGACAGCATTTAACAGGCCTTGTATTGCTGACATCTTGTTATTCCACATGATGGGCACCCCGACCTCAGCATAGTCATGACCAAAGACTGGTATGGTAGATTGCGACATGCTGTTAACTTTTGGGTGTGGAGCAGGTTGTGCGAGGGGTCAGAGATGATGGGACTGGTCAAGGAGGCTTTCAAGTGAGCTTTATCTCAACAGAATTCTCCACAGCATGCACCACTTACCTCTGGAATTTCCAACATGTGTCATCTGCTTCTGGGCATGTGTTTGCCTTGCGCATCAATTCCCCTTATCACTGCAGTGGCTTCTCATACATGTGTCTCCTGACCGAGGACAGTCAGCATTCAAAGACCCTGGGAGGTGTAGAGAATAGGAATTCTCTGGGCATACAAGCAACATTTTGTGCACTGTGTCTCTACTCATGTCTGCTCCTGCTTGAGCTTGGAGTTTCTCTAATCTTGCCTTGTGCCTTCCCACCCAACCTCATGATCAAAGAATCCCATACAAGAGTTCTGTCACCCACTCCACATCATGCCAACTCCCTGATCACCTCACCATCTCCTCCCCAAAATTCTGAAACCGATCATACAGACTTGAGCCTGGGGTCTGGGCCTTGGTCCAGTTTGGCCAATCACAATGTGCCATGCTCCAACCCTGTACAGGTTCTGAGCACCCATCACCTGTCATGTCGCTGCCACTGTAGCCACTGCACAGCCACCACTGCTGCTTTCTCCATGATCCACTCCCCCTCCGAGGTCCCAAGCTGCACACATGAGAGAGGTTTTTCCATTGTTCATTTACTCTGGTTTGTCAGTTTTGGTACTACTATGGTTTCCCTTCTTGTCCTTCTATGATTCATCTACATGGTCCCTACTTACTCACACATGCAGGGTTGTACATACTGTACATTTGACAGGTGTCATCTTTTTTTTCATTCAATGCTCCTTCTAAAAATTTTCCGTACCTGTAGTTGCTTCCTGTGTACCATAAATATTCTGGCCAAGTGTCAGAATAATATATCCACCTTCTAGAGTCACTTTCAGTGTGTTTGAAGCATCTAAGAGTCCCCTGCATAGAGTCTTTTGAGTTTCCCCATGTTCCCAGCATCACCATCATGTCTTCTAGCTTCCAAGGAATCAGTGAAATTGCCTACTGAGTCCTGCATCTACAAGTTGCTGCCCTGTTCTAGCATTAAAAACCTATTCCTACAGAATTTCCCTTCATCAACCCTCCCTTCACTTTTTGCACATCCCTTTCCTCACTCAGCACCCCTTGGGATGGACCTAGGAATTCATTCCTTCAGCCATCTCTCTTTTCCCATACACTCTTCCCAAGAAGTAGTGTCCCACAGCAGTGTGAAGAGCATTCTCCCATGCTTGTGGATCATACAGGGTGAGGGGGGTTTGGTGCCTGCACTTGAGGGCAGCTACTAGCTCCATGTGTGGCCAGCCCACAGCCTGAGCATATGTGCTTGGTGTCATGCTTGCCTGAGCACCCTTCTTCCCATTGCCATTTGGGGCACAGGCATATACCCCCTTTGGAGTAGAGTATTCTGTGGACCCTTTCTGCAAAAGTCTTGAACTTGTTGTCCCAGGTTCATGGGGCCTTGCATTCCATGACAGGGATGGTGTGGCAACTGCGACCAAGACAGATGGTGCAGACTGGGAGGGTGCTTGGTTTGGAGGGGGGGGTTGCAGTGCAAAAGGATCTGGTGCATTTGGTTGGGTCAGTGGGGTGGCTGGGTGGGGACAGGGGGCGTTTTGCTGCACTGAGGGGTTTGGGGGGGTGTTGGGCATTGTAGCCCTGGTTATATCTGCTGGTGAGCTGTGTGGTGATGGTTGTGGGTGTGGGTAGGGATGGTGATGTGCAGGTGGGGGGGAGATGGGTATCCTGACATGTGTTTGGGGCCATGTGGGTTGGCATGTGACCCATGTTCCCAATGTGCAATTGGGGGGGTGTGAGCTGTGAGGGTGCAGTGGGTGGCATGTAGCCAAGGGTGGATGAGAGCAGGTGGGTGCCATTTGGGCATGTGACCATGGCCAGGTTGGTTGGGTGAGGGGGGGAGTGTGCACAGAGGTGGCAGTGGTGAGTGTGTTTGATGATGAGGTTGGGTGGGGGTTCAGTGGTAAGTATTGTTCTGATGTGGGGGGTTGAGAGATGGACTGACCTGTTTGAGTGATTCTAGCTTGGCTATGCAAGCTGTGTGGACCAGCTCATCTCTGATTTGGGTAAGGAGGGTGGTGTTGATGTGGGCAATGTTGAAGGAGTGGGGTGTTGCCAGTGTGTCATGCCACTTGTGTCTTACTTGAGCTTGATAAGCCAGTAGAGCCCATTTGCTGATTTCACAGATGCCATGTCTCCATGGATGGCTTTCGAGGGCCAGCCAGAACTTGATGTGGCTGTCTATTCTCTCCTTGGGCCAGTTGTTCTCCCTCATGGCAGTGGCAAGACAGTGTGCTGCTTCTGAGAATTCTTCCCAGGAAAGATCTTTGTCTTTCATGACTGACCATTTAGCTTTAGCTGTGGCTAGTGGTACAAAGGAGTGGAGGCTGTTGCTGGTCTGTAGAAGGGTGAGCACATCATCATCAGCTGATTGTGTGGAGAGTGCTGCATTATGGAGGCCTTTGTTGGTGAAGTAATACAGTTCTATGAAATTGCCTTTGCAGAGTTTGCAAATGGCTACTTGGGAAGGGATGATGATGGGGTCTGTGGATATGACCATGTCCTGAGAGATAGGAGCATGTTTGAGGCAGTACTTTTTCTTCTCCTCCTGAAGTGCCAGTTCACATTCTCTCTCCTGCTCTATCTGTTGCCTTTCCTGTTCTTCTTCTTCTCAGTGTTCCCTGTCAGCTGCTTCCTGTCTCTCTCATTGGACTTGGTGGTCCCACTCTTGTTTCTCTAGGTCATTGTTGAGATTCCAGACTAGCATTAGCTGGCAGGCAGCTGTTTCATGGTCACCTCCATTGGTGATGAGTTGTTCCCTGGCTAAGTGGAAGTTCTTGGAGGTGAAATCCAGGGGGATCACATGATGAGGATTGTGGGCTAGAGTTGGCATGAGTGCAAAGAAAAGCAAAGAATGCAGAGGATCAGGCAAGCATCTCAGCTGAATTATGAGACATGAGTGAATGGTTTGAAGACAAGAGAGGTGAGCTAAACTGTGTTCTCATGTGTAGACTACATTCTCTGTATGCTACATGCCTTCACTACCAAGAATAACCAACTAGGTATATCAAGGGCATGATAAATAACCCTGACTTGCAGCCCAATGCCACCATTAATCATTGGATCACCAGTATTCTCCTTTTCAACTTCAAACTCATCCATGTACCTGCCCCCAAACATGCTGTGCCTGATGGGCTGTCTAGGAGGCCCAAAGCTGATGAAGACCCTGAGGTAGATGAAGAAGAATACAAGGACTGGGTCAATGAATGTGGAGCTTTCACAATGGAACTCATGAATTGTTGAGAGCTGAGGTCTCATGTGCTGTGTCCTCATCTGGAATCCCCACTGTCTGTCTACTGCTTATCCAACCCCCTACCCCAGGATGCTAGTGTCTTTACCACTGCTGAAATGCCACCAGATGTCACAGAAATAGATATTCTGTGATCTGATAAAGCAAGACAGAGAGATGAGAGACTGGAGGTGGTAAAAGAATTTCTGGAGATGAAAAAGCTGCCAGATGGGATGAGAGAGAAGGAGTTGGAGAGTTTGGTGCAACTTACCACCCAATATTTTGTCAATGGTGGGGAACTTTGGAGGAAAGAGCCTCAAGGTCATCACCAACTTGTAGTTTGCCCCCATAGACATCTTGACCTTATTTGCCAAGCCCATGATGAGTTGGGCCATAAGGGTATTTTCTCCACCTGCATCCAATTACTGATACATTTTTGGTGGCCCATGCTAGAGCAGGATGTTCACTGGTACATCAGAACATGTCATGAATGCCAGATTCACCACCTTGATCACATCCACATTCCCCCTGTCATCACTGTCCCCAAACCTCTATTTTATAAAGCCTATGTTGACACCTTCATAATGCTGAAGTCAAATGGCTATCACTACATCACTCAAGCCTGCTGCTCACTCACTAGCTACCCAGAATGGGCTATGTTATGATTAGACACTGGAAAGTCCATCAGGAAGTTCTTATTCAAGCAGATCTTATGTCATTGGGGAGCTGTTGGGGAAATTGTCACTGACAACAGCAGTCCATATGTTTTAGCTCTTGACTGGCTCTCAAAAACCTATGGCATTCACCACATCAGTATTTTGCCTTATAATTTGCAAGCAAATGGAGTGGTAGAGCAGTGGCATTTTGATGTTAGAGAGGCTATGGTGAAGAGTTGTGAGGGAGAAGTGTCAAGGTGGTCAGAGGTCACCCCATCAGTGTTTTGGGCAGAATGAGTCACTGTCCACAAAGCTACAGGATTCTCTCCATATTATATGGCTCACAGTGTCCATCCCAGGCTACCCTTTGACTTCACTGAAGCAATGTTCCTCTCCCCATTCAAGGCAGAATTTTATTCAACCATCAATCTCATCACCAACTGTGCTCAACAACTGCAGAAAAGACCAGAGGACTTGGCACTCATTCATGAATGAGTCCTCAAAGCCCACTTTGCCTCTGTGGCTCTGCCAAAGATTTTGTATCTCATTTTGAGCACACAATCCATGATTTCGACTTTGCTCCTGGTTCACTTGTCCTTGTTAGGAACTCTCATATCAAAAAAGAGCTAGATCAAAAAATGAACCCCACTACTTAGGTCCCATGGTAGTGGTGTGTCATACTAAGGGTGGATCTTATCTTCTTGCAGAGCTCAATGGGGCTGTTTCAAAATTCTGCTATGCTGCCTTTCATCTGTTTCCCTACTACCCACACAACAAGTCCCATATAGAGGTCACCCACCTGGTTGGCCTTGAAAACTCTGCTATCAAACAACTTGAAGATGACTCCCTTCCCAACCCAGAGCTCACTGGTGTCCTTGGGGACAAGTCAGCTGAGTAACTTATACCCTATGTCTCATGTTTCTTTTCTTTTCTTTTTTTCTTTTGTCTCTTTCATTAACTGGGCAGACAACCTACCTGTACACAACCTTCAAATCAAAAAAAACCACCATCAAAAGCATAAATAAATATACCCTTGAAATCAAACTTTTCATTCTTTCACCTCTCCTTGTAGTCTTACTCACCACCTCTCATTAAAGAATACTGCCAGGAATATGTTACCAAGAAAGACAATAAAACCCCACTCCCTCAGTTGCTGCTCCTTACTTCCTCTTTTTTTTGTTTATGAACACCTTGCTTATCACTAAATGTTCTGATCACCCACAGACACTTTTCTTCTTACTATACCTGCATGTATGGCAATGTTTCTGTTCCAGCTCGCCTTCACACTCTCAATTGATAAACCACCTGCAGGTCCAACACACTGTGAGTCCCTTACACTAACATACAAGTGAGGTACTATGAACCCCTTTCAATGAGATCCTGCCACCATTCCTTCAAAGACTGCAGCTGCCACTTTGTCCCTCAAATTGACTTGCTCAAGGTCCCTGCCTCCATGGTGACTTGAGCCATCTGAGAGTAAAGATGGCTCAGCAATTCCTTGCTGCATTTGATGTCACACACCAAAGGTGTTTGGTGGTGTGCACATGGTCCTAAATGATGAAGTGGTTAATAAGGAATGCTGCAGGGGTATCTCTCTAATGCAACAGAGGACTGCTGGCCATCAGCAGTCATCCTTCACACAAGAGAAGACCCTCTGGGATGAAGGTGACAATAATAGAAGCTAAGTTGCAGTAGGATCCTGTTGGGAAGAGCACCTCCTCACTGTCAAAGTGGAAAAATGTTTAAGCACCAGTTGAAAATTTTAAGCATGCATTTATGGCATTCCAGTTTTTCAAGTATCTCCACCAGTTCACATGATATTGACACCATTCCCATGCTTTATATACCTCATTCCCCTGCCATCCTACCTGCCAAATTTGGAATCAATCCTTGCACTCCATGATTTTCCACAGCATTTCTGCCAACAAACACCCATTTTGCCTATCACATCAAAAATGGCTGCTTTGATGATGATCTCATCACTCAGATCCTTTGCCAAGGAGAATGGCTATGTGTACCTTGCAGGCATTCCTACCAGCTTCCATTCTGAAGCTTCCTGGCACATCCCATCCTCATCCATCCCCTCCCAGCCAGTCCATCTAGGACAACATGTTCTCCTTGTCAGCATGACATCTAGGAGGACATTCTTTGGTCATCTCAGGTCTGTGATAAGGCTTGAAAGGTCTTATGTGGTCATTTCTGTCATCCTGGTTGAAGAAGCCTATGGATTCTTCCTTCCCTCCCCCTGCACCATCTTCCTGCCAATTTTGTCTCTTGTTCTTTCAAAATTGTGACAGCTACAGTATTCCCTACTGTACTCTACCCTTCCAGATTGCATACAGAACCAGATTGCAGCAAATGTCCCTTCCCTGGTAGGAGAAGATGTCCCTCTGTCCTCCCCACCTCCTTCAGAGGCTTAGCTGATGGGAGGGAAACACTTGGTTGAGGAGAGAAAAAGGGGGGGACCATGAAATCCTATGGCCCTGACACCCAGTAGACCCCCAACAGTTGGTGGCAGTGGCAGAAATTGTGGTTGTTCCTTGTTTGGATGTGCAGAGCCCCCATCACTTCTAGATCATCACAGCCTCATTCCCCTCCTTGTACCATACAGTGACTCCCCTTGACATGCAGTGCAACCCCTGGTATGTGACCAGTTTGTTCCTTTCACTGTTTTTAGTTTCTGACTCACCACAACTCATTCTTTGACTCATACTGCACCACTATGTCCCTTTTCAGTTCTCTGCTTATTGGTTTCTTTGTCATGCTTATAAAGAACATTAGCAATCATTTACAGTCATCACTGGGCACTCACCAATCCCTTACCAATAGCTTACAGAGCATTGTCCCTTGTTTACCTCTAGCTGCACTGACAGCAGGTATATAGGTTTCCCTGTACCTAGACACAAAACAGAGACCCAGACACCCTTAACTCAAGATTATCTTTGTCTCTCACCATCATCTGAAGCCTTCCTATCCATCCTGTTCATTTCCAGAAGTTCTTCCAGTGGTTGAGGCTTACCTGAAGAGTCTATCCACTGAGTTGCTCATTGTTATCTGTATCAGTTCTTCATCACTGTTGCATCTGCTCCTCTCCTCTTCATCTCCCATCTCATCCTTACCTGGTCCTGGTGCCAGTATCTTGACAGGCCTACCTCAAACCCCTTCCCTGTACTCACCTTCTGAGAGCAGAACTCCACTTCCTCCACTCCCTCCAATCTAGATTCTGCTGAGGAAAACCACTACTCTTTCTTTTGCCTGTGCATTGGATTTTTGGCTGGTTCTGCCACTGATCCACACCTTGACTCACACCACCCTACTGCAAAGGCAGCTTGTGATCACAGCTGCTCAACCAAACACCCCTGATCAGCCACAGCCACTTTTGTATGTCACCTGTCACATATGTGTAGAAAAGGGCTGTAGGCAGCCTCAGTAGTGACTCAACTACTGAGGGAACAGTATGAAAAACATACTACTAAGTGTGCTCTAAGCACTTATGTAAGCATAAGAAACTCGCACCAAAATAAGCTATCACACTGGGGTGATTCTATCTCCAACAGTATGAGTAACAGCAACTCTGCTGTTATATAAAGACCCTCATGTGCAAATGAATGGTCACACACCCCCAGGCAAACAACCACAAATGAAAGCCAGGCATCAGGCTCCTACACAGCCCTTCCACTGGGAGTGTAAGGGGCATATTCTGAGTGCTGGTGTATTCCAAGGCAATGTCCAAGTTTCAAACCCAGCATAACTTTATTTCCCTAACACTCCCAGTGGGGGCTGCAAGAAAACATTCATAAACAGCATCAGCCACAGTGGCACAACCTGCAGACTTGGAAAAAAAATACAGAACACCGAAACTAGGGTTACATTTATTGTTAGATTTGTGTGGCAATACATGTCACACCCTAACCAGTCATGATGCTATCCCTATTGAAAGCAATCTGCAGGTAACCTTAGTAGTGTTCAGGCTTGTGGATCCTGGGAGTATTGGTCTCCCTGTAGCTTCTGACCTGTATCATTGTTGTGAGGCCTGCTGTGGACCACTGGGAGTTTGTCATCACCAAAAATTGATGTAGGAGGTACCACATTCCTCAGTAAGTACAGGTGGGTCTAAAACACAACCCACAACTCCGAAGTTACTACATATATGGTGCCAGACGGACACCATGAACCAATGGAGAATGAGATGTTGTCATGGCCTGGAAAAATGCTGATGATGCATGGCATCAACAGAATGCTATGGTCCATCATATCATTATTTCTGGCTTGCCTGACTCAGTTCTAATGCTACATATGCATCTGGATACCCTCACAAAACATTTGCCTACCTTGAGAACCGCTATGGACAAATTCTAAGACCAGAGACCCAGAAGATTGTTGACAAAGCTGTACAACAGCATGACAAGCCATCCAAACTGCCTCTAAACTGCCTCATGCAGCCTCCTAGGGCCTGCACAGTCCCATGTCAACATCAAATACTTAAAGCATCTGTCGAAAGCATCAGTATCACTCATAGGAGGTGAAACATCTACCTGCCCAAGCAGCCCCCACACCACCACTGCATTTCCTCTTGACATCCATGCAACCATTTGGATAGTTTGCAGGAGGGACCTGGATAATAGCCATATGCTATAACAAAGTCAGGCATGCCAGAAATGTCAAAGCAAAAGACTGCACACACCATATGCACAGTGTCACCATGTGGCCACCACCTGCCCCCCAAGTCAGCACAAAACAGCTGCAGATATCCATCACATGGTATTGGACAACCTATAGGTATGACGGTACAGTGAGTAGTGAGTTCAGTGGCTCGCACGGTGTCAAAAAAGCACTGATAGCTAACAGCAGCAGTCAGTACAGAAAATTCAAGCCAGAATGATCAAATGGCTCACTTGTGCTGCCAAACGACCTTTTGCACCCTCCTGCGACCCCCAGGGACCTTGCTGATGTGGACAGGTCAAAACAAAACCTAAAAACATTAGTACAGTTGACTTTCTCATAACATATGACAGTTGCATAGCCATTTTTGCCATACATTATGACAATTATACAATAGCAGATATGTGACATTATGTGACTATGTTACATGTGACATGTTATGTCTGACACATCACTGCTGTAGGAAGGCATCCAGTGTCATTTGCCTGGTCTTGGCTGCCTCCACTCAATGCAGTGAACCGTGCAGTTGATGAAGTAACCATGCTAAGTCTAGTGATGATTCTGCATCACTGAACTCCACACATTCTGCCTCTAGTTGTTCACACATGGAGATCAGCTCCAAGTGGCTTGGGGATATCTTGGGTGGGTCCTGTGGTGCAGTTCCTTGATCTTCTGTGTCTGACTCATCATCTTCAATTTCTCCATGCCCAACAGTGAGCTCTTGCAAAATGGTTTCCACTATCTCTGCTTCTCCACCTTCAAATTCATATTCTGACTCCAATTTTTACTTCTTCTGTTGGTTTGAGATACTCGTCTATGCTTGGTGGTGGTCCAATAATCTGATTGTGGGACTTCAACTGTTCAATGGACATGGTGAGTGAGTGTTCAAGTGTGACAAGTTGTCATGGTGGAATCTTGATAGAAAGTCCTGTCCAATGAAGTGCAGCTGAAGCGAGTTGCTCAACAGCTTCTGTTGCCTGTGCTGCATCTCCTTCAGCACCTAAGACTGCATCCAGGGCAGCCTTCCAATCTTCAAAGATATACTAATCCTTGAGTAGCTCTTGCAGACGATGCTCTGCATTGGGAAGAGTGATGTTGGGATTACTTGCAAACTCCCTGATGATTGCCCATGCTTCTGGGTTCTTGTGTATGGGTGTAGCTGTATTTGATTGTCTGTCTTGCTGGATCTTGCAGTGATCCCAGCAATGTTTGATAGTACTTGGCTGGACAGTGGCCCAGGCCTCCTTTGCCATTAACATGGCCTCACAGATTGTGATCTTGTAGATATCTCTCTCACCAGCTTCATCTAAGTCAATGGCATGACTACAAAAGGCTTGTCTGTAGTGTGCCTTGAAGCACCAGATGGCACCAGCATCAAGTGGTTGAACAAATGGTGTTAGATTTGGCTCGAAGAACTCCATCTGAATGTGATGTGGCTGATAGGATATTGTGTGACCCTTGAAGTTATCGATGAATAGACAAATATAGTGCTTTTCAGTGCCCATCTTCTGATCAAACATCTTGATCCATCTATGGAATTTTATTGTAATCTTGTCTAACTGTCCATGATGGAAACATACTCTTTGAAGAGACTGGATGTCATCCAAGCTTTCTTGTTGAACCAGTAGTAAAATCCACACTCTTGCAGTGTCTTGTTTCCAAAGCATCTTGGCTTTTTGGCCCGACCAATGTAGAATAAGGGCATCTTCTCACTACCATCTGCATTTGCAGCTAGCCCAAGTGTGATCCAGAATTTTTCTTTCTTTTTTCCACTCATCTGCTTTGTTGCTAAGCCATGATCTGGGGGTGCACTAAATGACAGGTCAGCTGACTTGTGCATTATGTAATTATATAAAGGTCAAAACTCACAAGGCAAATAGGCTTGTTTTGTCGAAATTCCATCTGTCCCAGGGTGCAAATGTTGAAAAAAAAATTTGTACTTGCTCATCTTCAGCAGCAACAGCATCAAGATTGACTGAAGCAGCTTCTCCATGGTGACAGAATTCCTTGATATTGTAAGTCTTGCAGAATGGGGCAATCCAGCCATCCCCAACCAGTCACATTTCATTCAGGATACTGAGATCTTCTTCAAATCTTCTCCATTTTTCTCATAGCATTGGCCCATTCACAGTCTCACCCTTTTCCTCCATGTGTTGCACCCAAAGGACAAGGGCCCTTTCAACCTCTGGGCTTGTAACAGCTCTTGGACATTTTCCAGATAGGGCATTGGGATGGCTCTGAACTTGTTCTTCTAAGGTTGGTCTTTCCTTCAGTTTTTGACAAAGGGTAGCTTGTGTGAATATCAAGGCACCCTCTGGTCATGTGCAGAAATACTCAACAACATGATCTTGTGACAAGTCAGGATGCTTGTCGACATATGCAAAAATAGTAAGCCAATCATTCAAGGTAAGATTTGCCTGTGTGGAAGGCTTTGTTAAAACTGCTGATGTTGCAGCAGTGTTCTGATTCCCAGTGGGTGGCTTTGGTTTGCAAGCATATGGTGCAGGCTTGGGTCAAGGCTTCCAGACTGAGAGAACAGCAGGCATGAAGGGCAATGGGACTGAATTAGAGGTACACTCAATTTTATTCCTAGCTTTCATGTTGGGGTACCAAAATTCCACCTTCATATCTGATTCCATCCCTGCCAAACCACCATTTCATACTGTATAAATACTCTGTGTGACTCATACATTATACAATATGAGCATTTTTGTATAATTCCCTGCATACCACTGTGGTCATGGGAGATTTTTCATACAGTATCAAATTTATGCATTAGAGCATAATGCATTATGAAAAAGTCAACTGTAGATCCAAAGTGAGAGGCTGCACCGTACACCTCATGCCCTACACCACCATTTCGCCACCTCGCGATGTTGCGACGCACCTCTGGAACACAAAGAATACTTACTGGCGGCAGGGGTGCCTTTTGGACGGATGCAGAATGATGATAAACCCGCTATATTCAAAATGGCGGCCCTCGCGATCACGGTACAAGGTCAAGGCGCATGCACACTATGTGCATTACCGAAACGGGAAATCGCCTCAACGCGGCGTGGCAAACACGACCACACAATGCTCGTGGACTCGAAGCTGCTATTGCGGCAATTATACACACTTTCATTCAGATATTTGGGATACAATTTCATTCAAGTTCTATATTATTCACCCCTACTTATCACACAGTGGAGCTTCAGGGGGTGTGTTGGGGATAGAGTGTGATGTATTTTGGTGCGAGTATTTCTTGCTTACATAAGCACATAGAGCGCACTTAGTACTACACTTTTGGTACTACTGAGGCTGGCTACAGCCCTTTTCTATATACTTACTGTACAGATATCTTGTAGTTACCTACAGGGAGACCAATACCCCAGGATCCACAAGCCTGAACACTACTAAGGTTACCTGCAGATTGCTTTCAATAGGGAGAGCATCATGACTGGTTAGGGCGTGACACGTATTGCCACACAAATCTAACAATAAATGTAACCCTAGTTTCGGTGTTCTGTATTTTTTTTCCAAGTCCGCAGGTTGCGCCACTGTGGCTGATGCTGTTTACAAATGTTTTCTTGCAGCCCCCGCTGGGAGTGTTCACTGGGGGCAAAAACCAATGTTTAGTAAATAAAACATTGAAAAAGCAGATACTATGTTTCAAAACACAAAGAGAACATGGTAAAAATATTTAATCTTCCTAGACATAGTATCTCTTTCTTTCATGTTCTTTTACTGTTTGTGGCTCAAATATTGGATAATGCCTCCAGTGGTTAGGGAAATAAAGTTATGCTGGGTTTGAAACTCGGACATTGCCTCAGAATACACCGGCACTCAGAATATGCCCCTTACACTCCCAGCGGAAGGGCTGTGTAGGAGCCTGGCCAGGCATGTGCATAAAATATAACTAATACTACATTAGGTAAGCAATGATAGTCCACAATCCTAGCAGTTTTGTACAGTTGTTGTTCCATGTCGTAGTCTCAGGTATCTGCAATCATTAGGAGACAATGAGGTATTGTGAGGAGAGGAGGCACAGATGAAGGGATAAAAGATGGACGATGGAAAAGTGATTAAATATGGCACCAGGAAAATTCTAAATGACAGCGAATGACATGACACCTAACTGCGAGCACTTTGCGTAGGCTGCATAGGCATCGCGGGCACCCTGGAACAGATCGGTCAGTAGCGCTTTGTCGGTATCCGACCAGGTGCCATCATCCCAGTTGGAGGCGTCAAAGTCAAACTCTCGCCTGTGTCTAATACGATGGAGGATCTCAGCCTTCCATTTCCTCCATGCTCTGGTGTTCGGTGTAGACAGGAGTTCATTCATAAAGACTTCTGCATCTGTCTTCTCGGACTGTAAGAGTAGAAGTGCGAACACCACCGCACTATCGCGGGTGCCGAACATGTATTTTGTGAGTTTTGGTTGGTAGAAAGATGCCGTCAGTGGTTTCAAATACTGATCTTGAAGCGGGATGAGTATGAACACTTTCCAGATCAGATGGATCACCCATAACTTGAATGGTGCAATAGAAAACCCCAGAAGTAAGACCAATAAAATAACGAGGTATGTGTTGGGGCACCGTGCCAGCTGGCGCACAGGGGTATGAAACGTTGTCTCGTTACGGGTGAATGACGAGATTGCGGGTGCTGTCCCTCTCAACAAGGCAATTTCTCGGTTGGAGTTGAGGACTGCTCCTATAGGACGTGGTGGCAGAGGGGCGTCACAGACGGCCACTGGCACGAAGGAGGCAACGACGAAATGAAAAACAGAACCGACGAGAGCAGGGATTCCGAGGTTTTGAGGCAAGGTGCGATGAACGTCAGCAATAGTGACACCAGTAGGTTGTACACCCGTGCCTGCCACCACAGCGTCGGTCTTGACTGCGCATGCTTCAAGAAGCAAGGCTGCCACACCATGCGCCTCTTCAATGACAATTCCAGAGGGCCGCTCGGTGGGCTCAGAGGTGAGAATGAGTTGTGAGTACTGGTAGGAACGTGGTATGGGGTCCAAGCCGACATTGCCGATATACCTGTAGCATCTGGATCTCCAGGGGACCACATCAATGGTTATCAACCTCGAGCCACCTTCTCTCTTACAGGCCAGTGCCGCTTGCAAGACGGGCGGATACCCAGGATAGTGTCTAAGGGGAAGGTTTACCCGGATACCTTCATTGGTGAAGGTGAATGCATGGAACCCCTGCATTTTGATGTTATAGCCGAAGAAAGGCAGGAAATTCGAAGGCGAATAGGGTGTAACCTTCTTCACATCAACGCCCCACAGGTCGGCCAATCTCGAGTAGAATTCTTGTGACTCTACCGTAACGATGTCATGACAATCTCGGAAAAGACTTGGATCACCCGCCAGCACGCCCGCAGTCCCATTCGTTTGACAAGTTGTTCGCTCTGGGTTCCAAGCAAAGATAGTTTGGTCATTTGACTTCTGCATGACCGCTAGTTGAAGACGTTGAAATGCTTCCTTCCCCTCCCCATAGAACATAGGCATGTTTACACCTAGCAGACCCATTAGTGAATACGCGCAGTCCTCGATCCGTGTTGCCTCCCGGTCAGCAGCCCACGACATGACTTGGGCAATGCTGGGCGGATATCTCGCCAAACCATCCTGCAAGATTTCGGATGGAACACGTGTAATCTTCTCTAGTATGGACGCATGGGTTCTCTTGTCTCCGATAGGTTTCCAATCTCTGTTAAAGAACCGGAGATTCCTCGGGGCTATCATCTCCCCCAATGTCCAACACCGCGAAAACCACTCTGGCCAGCCCCTGGATCTCGGAAGCCTCTCGGTGTCGGGTGAAGTGGGAAAAACGTCGACGTCGTGGAGGTAAGCGTAACACGTCTTCGAGTTTGCGTACCACCCAAACATAGAGGTTAGGGCCGCTTGCAGTTCGGAGCTATTCCGTTGGTCGATACAACATGTATCGACCCAGAGCCATTTTAATCCATCAATTTTGGCCTGATGGCAGCTGTTGACGATCTTCTGGTAGCCCGCAGACCCTCGAACCTCCATCTTTGGAAGTTTCATCATCTCCGTGTAACCCACCTCATCGGCAACCCACCGATGTGATAAAATGGCATAATGGTCCGTGACGGTGTCGCCGAGGTCCCTCATGACATGATCGGTATCCAAGCCAATAATCTCCTCCCTCAGTATCATTTCCTCCCTCGCCAGGAGGGCGTTGACGTCGATCACACGCATCCTGGACTAAGAATGCGGTTAACACACATCAGAACGTCGTCAGCAGCTACAAAAAAAACGCTCCTACTTGCACAAACAGAGAGAGATTGTACTTGGGGGAGGAGATTCGGTGAGCCCTCTAGCGTCTCTCCCGCGGAGGGAAAACGCTGCTAGTGCGGAGCCAATCTAGCGTCTATCATGGGTATGCCCGGGTAATACCCTGATGGTACCCACGGGTTCAGAAGAGGGGAGGCCTTTGTCCATACCCGACCTGGGCAGACATGCACAGGTACGGGTTGACCTGCGGGTAATTTCATGGTGCCCGGGCCAACCCATGGGTGGCATGGATTGAAGTAGTCAGCGAAGACTATGAATGGTAATTTTTACCTAGCTAAGTACAAGATGGTGTAATCAGTAGTCATCATTGTCATCTCCAATCTCAATAGGCTTGGATCCTAGGCTGGTCTTTCCCTTTGGATAGCTTGTTCTTGATGATTGCTGCAGCAGAACTAGTGGTAGGTGTAGAAAAGGGCTGTAGGCAGCCTCAGTAGTGACTCAACTACTATATGTATTGAAGTACCTGTAGGCAGCTACAGGGTATCAGTAAGTAGTCTACTGTAAGATATATATGGACTTACCCTCAGTAGTGACTCAACTACTGAGGGAACAGTATGAAAAACATACTACTAAGTGCGCTCTAAGTGCTTATGTAAGCATAAGAAACTCGCACCAAAATGTAATATCACACAGGGGTGATTCAAACTCCAACACACCCCCTGAAGCTCCACTGTGTGATCAGGTAGGGGTGAAGAATGTAGAACTCGAAAGAAAAATGTATACCAAATATTGGAATAAAATGAGTATAATTGCTGCAACTGCAGCTTCGAGTCCGTGTGGTGTACGAGCGTTGTTTGGTTGTTTGCCACGCCGTGTTGTGGCAACTTCCCGTTTCGGAGATGGCTGTAGTGCACGCGCTCCTTGCCCTTGTACCGTGATCGCGAGGGCCGCCGTTTTGAATATAACGGGTTTATTGTCGTTCTGCATCCATCCGGGAGGCACCCCCTGCCGCCAGTATGTGTTAGCAACGTTCCAGAGGGATTTCGAGAGGTGGCGAGAGGACGAAATAGGGATGATAAGCAGCATGAGGCGCTTGCAGCCTCTCTGTCCAGGTTCACTGACGTTTTTAGATCTCGTCTTGATCCTTGCACATCAGCGTGGGTCCCTGTGCGTCCCCGGAGGGTGCGCGAAGTTGTTTGGCGAGCGGTAGGGCAGCTCAGGTGAGCCGCTAGGCTGTTTCGTCTGGTACTTGGTGTATCACCTTGTACGAGCGTTACTGATGTTTTCAGTGCTCGGTTTGATTTCGTTGGACACCCCTTGCATCCAATAAGTGTCGGCGACGAGGTTCCAGGGCGGTTTCCAGCGTTTCGAGATTTGTCGAGAGGACGAAATGGTAATGCCAGCTGCAAGGTGCATGTGGCCTCTCGTTTGACCGTTTCTGGCATCGCTGACCTTGCTGTAGCGAACGCTTAGTATCGGGGACCCCCCCACTATGTTTCTGGATTGTTTGGTAGGCTTCGAGAGCAGCTGCAGTGGCCGCATGGGGGCCGCATGGGCGTGGTGAGCGCTTCGCCTCATATGAATGTTACTGACGATTTTAGCACATGGCTCGAGTCCTCCACGATGATGCGTGCCTTTGACCATTCTAGGAATGGAGTGAACAGAGTTCGGAGGTGGCTTGGGCGGCATGGGTAGGCTGTTCGGCCGTTTCGTCTGACATGCAGCGTGCTGACACCCTCTGCCAGCTAGCATTGCCTTTCTGACTCCATGCGAGTCGATGAACTCCCTGCTATCTGCATCGCCATGGCTGCTGCTAGCCTGCTCCCTATCGGGCTCCTTTGTGTGCCTTTCCAAATGTGGTGAGTATGGTGGCGCTCCGGTGGTTTCCACGCTGCCGCTCCTTATCTCTACCTTTATCGTTGTCGAATCGATGTTCGCGCTGTCCCCCTCACTGGCTTCTGCACGTCCGTGCACCCCCATCTCCTGAATCCTCACAGGTGGGTTTTCGCATGTAGGTCAGCTATGGCATCCTTTGGGGGCACGATCTCGATCGGGCTGAGGGCGCTCAGTCTCTCGTAGCTGCGAGGACCGGTCTGGCTCTCTATCAGGATGCTCCGGCCTAGGCCATGTCGTCTTGGCTACCTTTCGTCCACCCCACACCTAGGTTACATTCTGTGCTTGAGGCACACCTCTTTCATGAATGTCTCAATATAGTTCTTCAGCTTGTCAAAATTGCCACTCAAATTGGGCAGATGATGTCTGATCCCATTGGAAATCTTCATCACTGCTTCACTCTGCTTGCTGCATATATCACTGATACCCCAGAAGCTTGCATGCTGGCATGTGTCCACAGACAGATGTCTCCAGTGACAATGGCTAGCTATAAGAACTTCAGTGATGCATTTTGGCATGAACACCATACTGGAGTGAATACACTTTCCCAGCTCTCCCACATTTGATGCAACCCAAATGATGTTGAGAGATACTTTTCTCAGTGTAAACAGTTCAGGTTGAATGGGGTCACAAAGCCATTCTGGCAAGATTGGGCCCTATCTGATCTCCTAATTTCCTTCTACCAGAGCCATTATATCACTGGTACCACAAGTTTTGGGATCATGATGTCCAATGGTGCAAAAATGCTCTCAGTTCACAAGAACATGACTTCCATTATTCAGTCTTACATCCAATTGTTGGCATGTGCCATTTCAAGGACAGTATTACAGCACTGAAACAGGTGACCAGTCAAGCTCAAAGGGACATGCAGCATTATATGATTGCTGTTATTGGTGGGGCTGCATCACAGGATGTAGTGACTGCAATCCATACCCTTATGGACTTCCAGTACTTGGCTCAAGCACCTCATATCACCTTGATTGTGCAGGACAAGATTAATATGGCACTTTTGGATTTTCACAATCATAAGGATGCCATTACTGAAGAAGATTTGTGGAGAGGGACAGAGAGTGGTTCACCTCTAGACCACTGGCTGATCCCCAAATTAGAATTGATGCAAAATGTTGCACTGAGCATCAGCAAACTTGGCACTCCCATGCAATGGTTGGCAGACATGACAGAACATGCCCATATTGAGGTAGGAGCCCACATCCATGATGAATAAACAAAACTATGATGCACAGATCTGCCATTACCTTGATCACATTGAGAGATGCCAGCTATTCATGACAGTGACTCATCTCAGTGCACTGACAATACAGACCATGCTCACAATCATGATGACTTGGAGGAGCTAGCTACCAAGGCTGCTGACATTGAGTATGGTGAGACAAATGAGGAAGACAATGAAGGAGAGGCCATGGCAATCCTGGATGACATATGGTCCCCAAGATGGCCTGTTCCCAATTTCTTCGCTGTTGCAGAGTGGCTTAGAACTGCTTTGCATTATTCTATCCCATACCCAGTCTGCACATTTGCTTCTGGGGCAACTGCCCTCCACCTCAACTATAAACCCTCTATTACATGCATTTCTATCAGTGAGGCTGCTGAACTATTCAACCTTCCAGATCTCCAAGGAGCCCTTGCAGACTACTTGCATCATGAAGGAGCATATGCACAGAACTTCCATTCCTTTGGCTGGCAGTGGCACTCACCCCCAGATGCTCACCTCCCATTTGCAGACCTTCAGATCTGGTATAAGGTCCATCTCCAACAAAAGTCATACCACAATTCTGGCTCTCTTCAGCCTGTGTTCACAGTCAATGCTCAACCCCCTGATTGCACATGGAAGTATGGCTGCCATGATGCTGTGATTTTGCAGGTGGATGTGCACCATGAATGGCCTTCTAGCAGCCTTACAGGTTTGTGATTATGGACATCAAATGATACTAAACTAATGATTGTCCCCAAAGGTCATGCTGTAGTTGATGTTCACCTCATCATGTGCCCCCTCTCTCCCAAGGGAGTGCAGCAAGTTTGGGATGATCACTTCCTTGTCTATGTTTGGCAGTTTGATATAGTCCCTCAGCAACAAGCCAGTGTGGATTGAGCAACAGGATTACACATCCTGAAGTGGGTGACCTGTGCATCAGGGGAGTTTTTGGGTGATGTTTTTCCTCTGGATCAGATAAAGTCATATGCTCACCTTGTACCTCATTTTGGCGAGGTTGCTGACATTTGACTCACAAGTACAAATAGCTTCCATTCTGCACAATCATTTTGGCTAAACAGCTACTTTGATAAGGACTTTTACTATGCTCTGTCATTGTAGCATACTGCTAGACAAGTAGCAAAATATACTGTATGATCCATGCCTAGAATCAGGAGTCAGTCTCCATGTAGTTCAAGTGTATCCTCCCATCTCCATTTATTGTCTTCTACAACTTGTCAATCCTACTATTCTCTGCAAACAATTCTGCATATGGTGAGCCTTCTGAAAAATTATTCTATACTATCACTATATATCTCCACAATAGGTGTTATGTGTGCTTGTGGACACTCAGTTTCCATAGATGGCTCAACAGGTCATCTGTCAAGTTCTGACCATCTCCCTCCAGCCTGAACAATCCAACTACCATTATACTTGCCCTGGCCTCCTTTTTTTTGGGTCAGCATGACATGATCCAGGCTGGTTGATGTAGATTGTCACAGGTAACCTTTACTCAATTGGTACTTTGGCTTCACTTAGGAAAGTAGTTTGAGTTCCAGTTGCTGAAGTGTATGCTCCTTGGCAATACCATTGTAGGGAGTGTCCTCCCTAGTAGGATATTTCTTTTATTTCATTGTTTTTGCTTATGTTTTTACTACTATACTTTTATTTCACTTTTTACTTAGTGTTTTGAAGTAGTGTACTTGCATCACAGGCTTATGTAAGCCTGCATGAGCACTTAGAGGACACAGTACATACTTAGAATAATAACAGATGAGCTACCCCAGACAAGAAGCTGGAAATAAGACAAAGAAGACTTGGAATAATAGTTCTTCATCCCCAGACAGTCCTCAGATGTTATCTCAGCTTTTATTTGGGTTACAGGGCACATTTCCACTATTTTCACTGTACTCCTTGACTCTCTACCAGGCAACTCCAGCCTCCTGGGACAAATTCCCCCCTCTCTTCTCACTAGGAGACCTTTGACCTATTCCTAGGGTCCCCATCTCTCATCTCTACATCTGGAGCCCACCATGAGGGGGCTGTTTTGCTTGGTAACCCTACTTCTCCCCCTCCCCTTGAGCTTGCACACATGTTTTCTCATGACCTGACATGCTGAACCTCTCACTTTTCAAGATTCTGATTCTACTCAACAAGACATTTCAAATGGTGCCTGTTTCGTCACATGCACTTCAGTACTTCTGGAGATATTCTTATTTTTGTGGAGAAAGGCTCTGTAGGATGAAAACTGGAATAACTCAGGACTGGGTGTGCTGTTTTTTGTGTTTCTTCGTTCGCCCACTTCTCCTTGCACACCTCTACCATCTCCTGAAGTTTCATAGAATTCCATCCAGCGGTTGTTCACCAATATGCTGCCATCCTCCTCCCCTGCCACAGCTTTGCTCCCTGGCACTGCCCTTCGCATTTTCGAGCCATTTTGAGTTGTAGGAAGCACTCCCCCACCATCATAGAGTCAGTAGATGACCCCTTTGAGATGCTGACAGCCCCTTTGAGATCCCAGACACTTTGAGACTCCCAGACAAACTCCAAGCCCTTTGAGACACATTCATGACATAGATGCTTTGTTAGATGCTCCTGCATCCATTCATAGATGTAACCAGACATTATATCATCATTTTCTTGCACATACTGCAGTCAAGCAAGGCTGCAAGTTTGAGAGTTGAGTGTTTGGGTTGCAAGCAGTGACTAGTTTCAGTTTTTGGCAGTCAAAACCACTCCAAGACATATCAGACAAGATTTTCTGCACCCTCCTCCCACCTTTGTGGATTCATTTGCCACACCCCCAACCCCCCATAGACATTTGAGGTCACATCAAGGTGACCCCACCTCTTTGTTTTACCCTTCAAGACTGGCTGTTGACATTTGAGCCTTGCATTTACCCTTGATACCACTGTCAATTATCAATTACAACATGATATATATATTTTTGAGCTTCATATATACTACTCATGATGGAAGAAGCATGCAGACCATCTTGAGCCCCACTCAAGTCCCCCCCAGAGTTCTTGGGGCAGGCCAAGGACTTGCCATGTTACCTCAAGGATGTAGTGGAGCATGGTAAGGCCCAGGGGGCAACAGATACCTTGTTGCTCATCCAGTTTGCAATCAACAGAGCACCACCCCACACTGGAAGGCTCTGGAGCTACCTCATGGCCAGTGCCCCAATCTTCAAGTGATGGGAGAACTTCCAGGTGCTCATAACTCTCCAGTACCCCAAGATTGAGCCAGTCAAGGATGTCCTCAAGTACTTTGAGGAGTTCTATGCCTTCATTGAGGGGACTCATCACAGTGAGCTAAGCTCAGTTGCAGCTCTAGGGGACTACCTTCATTGTTTCCAGGTCTTGTTCTTGGCCCTGGTGAGTTGAAACATCTTGGAGTTGAGCCATTGTGCCCAGCTATTCCTTTGAGGCCTCCCACCACAAGTTGAGTCTGAGGTCTCAAGGAGGCTTGCATCCAGGTACCCCCTGTTTGAGTCAGGCCACCTGTGGCCTATTGAGGTCATCATTTGCATTACAAAGGAGGTTATCAAGGAGGGGGTAGGCCACTCACCCCCTCATTGAGCTTTGAAGGACTCCTCATCAGCTCACAAGTCTCCTGAGGAACCCTCTCAGCACTCGCACTCACCCTTGATCAGTTACCAGTTGGACACCCCTGTGGAGTACTCTCAGTCTCATTCTAGAAGATGCTCCCAGGGAGAGGTGCACTCAAGCACAAAGCTTCCCCCTCATTCCCCCTTTGAGGTGTGCCCTTGACCTCTCAAGACTCCCCCTCATTCCTCCTTTGAGGCATGCCCTCAACCTCTCAAGACTCCCCCTTGTTCCTCCTTTGAGGTGTGCCCTTGACCTCTCAAGACTCCCCCTCCTTTCCCCAAGCACACTTCAAGCAGCTCATCCCCTTGCCAAGTCACTAATGCAGGCTCATGGCATACTGCAGCTCAGCCATGGTGGTGTGTCATGGATAAGCAGGCCAGTGAATCAGCTTCAAACTTGCTTCATGGCTCAAGAGAGGACTGATGGTCATGTCCATGTCAAGTTGACCATTTGGAGAGTACAAAGGTTTGCCCCCCTTGTTCCCTGTTGATGTCTACTAGGGCTCATGACCTCAGTTTGGCCTTGACTCACTCTTGTCAACTTTGTGAATCATCAAGCACCCCTTCAAAGAGTTCATCTCATCTCACACCTCCCTCAAGGCACCCTGTTTGTCCTGCCCCTTGTTGTGGGTCATGCCCAGGGAGCTTGTTCCTGCTTCAAGACACCCCTACTTCACTGTCAAACCCTACCCCTGTGAGTTTCAAGTCACATTCAAGAGTGTCAGGTCACTTGCTTCCCCTTTGAGAGGCTCTGGCTTCTAGTAGGTATCCCTCTGCCTATTGAGAGGTCCTGAGGCACCAAGTTTGGCCTCAAAGATTTGGTTTCTGTTTCTTCTGTGGTTGCAAGGGGCACATTCAAGTGCAGTGTGGAGTTTTTGCTTCATATCCAGCCACAGGAAAGTGTGGGGTGGTTCAAGGTCATGTTGTACTACCTACAGGTGAGGAGATCCCTCATGAGGCACTCAGGCACACATTACAGGCTTGCTTGGACTTCTGGGCCCTCACTCATGGCCCAGGAGGGTTGGCTTCTTGGTTACCTTTCCCCCCTTCAAGTTTGGGATCAGTCCTGCCCCTCACCACCTCTTGAGTTCAACCTGAGATGACTCCAAGGCATCCTTCAAGGTTGCAAGCTACCCAGTTCCCTTCAAGAGTCAAGCAGTCTCCTTCAAGCTACCTTTGAGCTGCCTCTGGGCTTCATTCCCCCTTTGAAGCACCCTCAAATTGCTTTGATCTGTGTCCCCCCTTCAGCTTAGTAGTGATTTTATTTCTTTTATGTGGTTTCTTTTGTTTTGAGTTTGCATTCTTTATGATTCTAGCTAGAGTTTTGTTTCAAGGGTGATGCCCTTGCTTTGTTTTATGATACAGCTCAGTATGTGATGACTGGGGACAGTCACCATCTAAAGCCCCCCCTGGATGTAGGGAGAGTGTCCTCCCTAGTAGGATATTTCTTTTATTTCATTGTTTTTGCTTATGTTTTTACTACTATACTTTTATTTCACTTTTTACTTAGTGTTTCGAAGTAGTGTACTCGCATCACAGGCTTATGTAAGCCCACACAAGCACTTAGAGGACACAGTACATACTTAGAATAATAACAGACAAGCTACCCCAGATGAGAAGCCAGAAATAAGATGAAGAAGACTTGGAATAATAGTTCTTCATCCCCAGACAGTCCTCAGACATTATCTTAGCTGTTATTTGGGTTACAGGGTGCATTTCCACTATTTTCACTGTACTCCTTGACTCTCTACCAGGCAACTCCAGCCTCCTGGGATGAATTCCCCCCTCTCTTCTCACTAGGAGACCTTTGACCTATTCCTAGGGTCTCCATCTCTCATCTCTACACTGTTCTCACCAGTATACATCTTCTGCTTTGCCATTTTGCCTTCTAGTATGCCAAGGGCAAAGTGCACAAGGGACACAGCTGAGCATGACCCAGACAGTGTGGGTGACACTGTTGTGCTCTCATCTTCACATGAGCAAACTGCACTGACTTTGCAAAGAACACAATGGACAACAGCTGGTCAGGGTGGTGCTATCATGCAGCTTGAGAAGGTTGGACATGCCCTAGCTCAACCCCAGCAAATGCCCAGGCAATGGGTTGTGCTCCCAGATGATGAACCATGGAATGTTTTGGCTCCAACACCATGCCACCAGAGGAAGGTACCTCAGCCCTCTCAAAAGGGTCAAAAGTGCAAGGTAATACACTTCCATAGAATTTTGTGATATACACTGATGTATACTAAACAGAATGCTGCTATGGAGAAGCACATTGAGGACTCTGGCACTGAAGTAGACAGCACTGCTGGTCCTCTGCCCAAGTTTCAGAGAGCAAAGCCTGGCTCTATATTTGGTTTCCAAGTCAAAAATCCAAAGCAGCCATCTTTCATTGGGACTCAGCCACTGAACAAGTATGAGCAGGATCAGGCAAGACACCAAGCACATCAAACCACAAAGGCTGCTGCTCCTCAAGCACAAGCTCAGACTATTGCACCTCAGGCAACTGGTGTGTACATTTACTTTGTGCAGCATGCACATCAATATACTCACTGACACTGATGATGGCCACCACTCAGCATATATCTCAGCAACATTGCCATGCAGTGCCACAGGATAGTGTTGTCACCAAGCATAGTTCCCAACTTACCTCTAAGTCTCATCTGCAGCCCCTTTCTCCAGTCCCAGAAGTTCCATCTACCTCATCAATACTGGATTTGTCCACTGCACAACCAGCAACAGACTTTAGTCTGTCAAAGAAGTCTGTAGAAAAAGAAATCCCTAAGCCTTGTGAAACTAGACATCAACTCTGTCCAGGACCAAACATCTCTTGAGTCAGTGATGATGCAGGTGATGATGCAGGTGAACCCAACTCTGGTGATGAGTCACATGACCTCAATGAAGGTTCATGGGACAACCCTAACAACTCCACTGCAGATGAAGATGCTAGTGGTCATGCAGACAATGATAGAATGGATGAAGACAGACAGATGTTCTCCCCTGCTTATGAAGAGTCAAATGACTGCCCCACCCTCCACCCCAACTTGGAGGTAGAGATGGATGCTGGATCTCTCCATGAATCTGATGATGGTAAGTACAATTTTTCTTGCACTCAGTTTACACTAATTGTATTTCTCAGAGTTAGGGTTGGATGATCACACAGGAACTCCACAAAGCCCTCAGCAGTGTGTGTCTCCCTTGCCTCAGGCATGTTCTCAGTGATCCTCTCCACAGCAACAATTTCCCCAGCACCACATATGTACTCAATCTGTAACATCCTCCCAGCATGGTGTCCCTTGGCATTTGGTGCCCATGCAGTCTGGTCCAGCTCTTGCTCAGTGGCCTACCCTTCAACCTCAGCAGGCATGACCACAAGTTGCACCTCAACATGCACAGGACCCCCCACTGTCTCATCATCCTGACCAATGTCAGGAAAGTATCTCTTCATGTCAGCCCACTTTACTGCAAGGTCATAGCGTATGATCCAATAATGGCCTGCAGCCACATGATGAACAGGTATGTAACTAAGCACAACATTATGTTTTTTACACTCACACTATTGAAAGGTTGGTGTGGACTATGATGTCTACACAAGGCATCACTCCTGGAACCATCATCCCCATCCTCCCTCTCCTACATACCTTGAGGAAGTTGGCAGCAGTGAGAAGTGTTGCTCGAAGAAGTCATGATCTGAAGTGGCTATCCATGTGCAGGATATGTACATTGTACACTGATGATGATCTGTCAGGTGATAGCTTGACTCTTATCAGTGAGCACTGTGGTAAGTATTCCAAGATGGCTAAGGCCAATGTGGTTGTTTGGCCTACTACTCTAGCATTCTTTGGCCCACTGTGGTGCAAGCTGTTGGATGAGGTGAAGGGAAGGATATGGCTGTATGTCACAATGGAGGCTCCATTCCTCCATCACAAAATGGCAATCAACAGTATATGCATGGAGGTCCTAGTTGAGATGGTAATTAAGTATGAGGAGGATGGATTGGAGCTCAAAACTGGTAAGTCTCAGAATATGTTCTATATGTCACACATCTTAGAGCATTGCAGGATATTATCCAGAGCACAAGAGGTCCATGGTGATGATTGTAAGTGCTTTCCCCTTTTTTCTTTATTTGATAACATGTATGTTTTGCAGTTGTTCAATGACACACAAACCTTCCACAGCAAAATCAAGAAGGTTGCCATATGCATTGTCCCCTTTGAGTACTGTCTCTACCCTCCCAAAAACATTGAGGACAATGCTGAATGGATTGAGTTCATCAAGAAGAAGGCCATGCAGCTTCTTGAAGGCACATGATACCTTTGTGGGGACATAGACTCATTGGTATGTATATCTACATAGGTACTGTGCAACCATTATCATATGAGATTGCAGGGAAGGACCAGCAACTTCACTCACCCTGTGCTCAAGAAGATCTGCCTTGCCATCTACTATTCCACTAGCTCCAAATCACTTCATCAGTTCACTGAATTCCATCCATCTGTTCCTGATAGAGCACTCACCCTTGTTGCTGCAATCATATGATGGTCTCAGCTGTCTCATGGATCTACTAATGTGACTTAATAAAGGTCCAAAGTATCTTAATGACATTCAAGAAGCATGGAGCTATCAAGAGCAAGACACTTTGTGGAGAGGAGGTTGAAGATACATACAACAACATCATCTCTTTGATCAATCAAGTATGGCATGACAACTACCACAGGAATAAACTTGAGAAAATGCTTTGGGAATGGGCCAGGGCCAGAATGTAAGTTTGAAAATCTATCTCCAGTTGCCATTGACTAAGGAAATGCATTCCAAGGACAGGATACTCTGCAAGAGAGGTCACTTGGTCAGAAACAGATGAATGGCAGGTAGTCTTAGATTGATTATACTCATGTCCTCTCTATAATGAATGAATCTACTGCCTTCACAATTCCCTAAGTGATTGAACATCAGGGAAATGGTGATGAAATGATTATGTTATATAAGACTTTATCTACCCTGTAAAGCCCTATAAGGTATATCATAATGATGTACACATTGGTCATGCTATATATTCTTGGGGAGCCTTGGCAGCATAGGTCAAAAGTTATCATTTAGGTAGAGTAGATCACATGTATCAGAATGTAAACAATAGATCATATATGTCTTTCATTATCAGACATTACCAACAATTGTCATTGACACCACCAACAGCTTAAAAATAAAAATTACTATAGCAACCTTCAACTGAACTTATCAATCATGATATTACAAGAAAGCAATTTCATTCAATATCATTTACATAATCAGTACCTACTGAGTAGACTACTAAACATGATGAATAACTTAAACCTCCAAAAAAGCAAAAATAAAGCAGAGAAAGACACTCACAGATGACTTCACACAAGGCTACACTTACCTGGGTATGAACCCTAAGACTTAGAGTTTTAGAGTGACTCTTGCCCTGAGGTAGGAATCAGAGACAAGAGTGAAGAAGAGAGAGAAGTGGAGAGAGGGTGAGTTTATATAACATGTACTATACAGTCATTACAAAGACATTCCCACACTTGTGGCTGGTGAAGAATTGTTCAAAAGATCATAAATGACATAAATGACAAGACTAGATATTGATGATCAAAGTGAAATCAGACTGAAAAGAATATTATCATTGATATGATGATGATATCATCTGACAAGCAATTATAATATATTGTCAACTACATAGTATTATTATATGTGCCATATCAGCTCTTGTCATAATTGTATCATGATGACAAAAGTATTGTCATTCTTGTATCAGGCCTACATGCAGTTGACCAGATAGTAAAATGTCTGCCCAAGATTCTAATGCATTATCTGACTATTATCATTATGATTTATAGATAATCATGCCCTATACACCATTATCCAATTCATATCAGACAGATAACTACTTACCATAATTAACTGGGAATACCAGCACATCACAGGTTCCCTGATGAATTAGCAACTGAATGCATTGCAAGGCCAATTGTTTAATATTTAGTACAGAATGAATGTAGTGTACCACACTGTACAAAGTCTAGTTTACTGTATCGTTCTGTATGGACCCGCATATCCTGTATGGCACTGTATGGAGTCAAATGTACTGTGCCATTCTGTCCAGACTCACATGTCCTGTATGGTGCTGTATGGTCTTTCGGTTCCACGTGGGACTGTACATTAAGTATGTAACATGTGACAGTGCTAGACAGTGCTGTTACAGCATTGTTACAGCAGTGGTCAGGGGGGGACTTTCCTGTTATGCTATAGCTGCTGTAACATGCTGTAATGGGCTGCACAGCAGTGGACAGTGGCAAATGGTTTTGCTGATGCAAGATCAATGGCACATGGTTCTACCTCATATATCAGCAGGGACTCCTGGAGGGTACACATTACATAGCCCCTGATTACCGTCATCGAAAATGTCGAAAATGCATCAGTCATGCCAGAGCAAACACATTCTAAAACAGTCCTGTACATTATCAACACAGTCCATGACCACATCTCGTCCTCTGGTGAAATTGCAAACAACCCGACATGATTGTACAAAAAATCCATCAATGAAAAAAAAAACCGTGACCTCATCCTTCGAAATCTTCATTAATGACGATTCTTATGGAGTCATAGCTTCCGCGTGAGTCCAACACGTCCTACGCATGAACTCGTTAGCATCAGGATGGTAAGTGGTACAAACACATACCCCTTGCGACAATGTATGCACCCCCAGGGTGATTTTCAGTGGAAAATCCTGCAGTTCGAATAGACAACGACCGTGCAAAGACTTATACAGGGTGCTTAACCAAGGACCATCGGGTGCGTTGTCAGGGATGCAAAACTCAGAGAGTGTCACCCGTAATAGAGGTTGTTCCCTGGATTTTCTTTCGTCGAGCCACTGTATAAGGTCATGGGGTATCGTTCCAACTGTCAGGCCCTCCAAAGTTAAGCGTTCCAAGTGTGGCCAATGGTCAGCAGGAGCATTCCGGTGAAAAAAGCCGGGGATATTATCGGCTTGTAGTTCTATATGACGTACACCGGGACATGCCATGCACGCGGCCCTGACGTCCGCTCCAGTTAATTCGGAGGAAACACCGCCAAGTTTTGCATCAGTAAGACAGAGATGACGAACATTTGTAAATGCGTCGAAGAAGCCCCCAAACACGTGTACCCAGCCACGGTAAAACGGGCGGGAACATCTGAGGTGATTAAGGTTGGGAACAACCACGGCTGCCAATGCTGGCTGCGGATCGGCGAGATCGAGTGTTAGAGATACGAGAGCTGGTAAATGAATGCTTTGAGGCGCCGGCCACTGGTCGCTTGATCCACCTGACCCAGAAAGAACAAGTATTCTCAATTGCTGGCATGAAAGCAAGGTCGATAACAGCCGCGATCCCGAGACGCTGCCCGACCAGTGGAAATGGCCAGTCTCGAGATTAGAAGCGATCTGAAGTTGATCAATTTTGTCCTGATCCCAGAGTGTCAGGTGTTTGAGAGTAGGAGTATATCGGGACATGAGGAATGGTGGATTGTCAGGGATTTGCACCCCAAAGATTTGAATACATTCTAGAGAGGGGAAACTCATCTCCCAGATGCTTTTGACGACCTGCATGGCGGAATTTCCGCTGATCTGCCGAATAACAAGACTGCGCCAGCGGTATCCGCACGTGACGACGACGCCAAGGAGGTTGTTGAATAGTGAAAGGTTGCTGTAAGAAGACCAATTACTTATGATGATATCAAGGGGGCACTCCCCACTTCGCGCTACATGCGCCGTAACAAGGTAAACAGACCACGAAGGATCTATTGTGATCGTGGTCCAGAGATTTGGGAAGCTCAGAATGGCGGCTCTCCAATGACGCGACACACTGGCTAACTGCCTCTTCGTGTAGCGGTGGGCATCTGATTCAGGGTGAGTGTCGAAAACGACACAATGAATGATATCGGAAAGTATCGTGAGTGGAAGACGAGTGATAGGTGCCGGGAGCCTCTGCTGTTTGAAGAGAACATCTATTTTATCTCTCTGTACTCGGGCAGCGGTGCGGACACTGCGAAGTTCTTCTAGTAAATCTCGCTCGCGGTCCTGCAACCGTACCAGCTCTGCTCGTGCTGTAGCGTGTTCGTTCATGGCAGTGGGGATATCACTGCAGGGGAATGGTTTCAACATCACAAACTAGATGTACGATGGGGACAGTCACCTAGAGCGTGTCAACGACGGCACGACAAGTGATGATACCGACATCCGAAGATCTGAACACCGGAGTTGCTGGCAAGCAGGCAATCGTGCTCTCCAAGTTTCCTGTTATCCCATCATGTTATAGCCATGCACTTCGCGACAGTGTTGTGCCGGTCAGTGAACAAACGGTAAAAGGATAGACCAGGTTTTACCAAATTTGCATATGTGCATGGTCAGTATTCCGGGACGGGAGCAGTCCTGTCACGAAGCCTCTGCCCCGTCTCCCGTGGCGCCTGGCGGGCTAAAGTGAGCCCTGCAGCACACACTGACCGGCACAACACTGCTCCACAGACATTGCGACACGTGTTGACTCGATGCATTCATATTCACCCCATCTGGTTATGTAACTTCGACAGAAGAGTGAATGTCATAGGTCGAAACTGGCATCGCACATAGATAATGCATAATGCACCTATGTCCTATCTCATGAGAGAAGACCATTCCACTGTTGCTTCGACTCCAGTCGAAGGTGGTCTCAACCAAACCTCGATTGTCTGCAAGCACGTAGTAAGCACAGTGAATACGCAAGAGTTCACATTGTGTGGTGCCCGCTCGGAAAGTACTAGTCTATTAGGTACTGAGCTTAATGGAGTATATCTCGGAAGACCGTTCATTCCTTGATTGTTCCCAAACCCTGAACGATAATTTTTGAATTCCGTATCCGAACAACAAACTAATCGACAGAGACAGCCCGCCGCGATGCATTATATAGGACATCCCGGAAACCCCATCTCGCCGGCTTCCTTGGTGGAGCCGTGGAGGTGGTGATCTGTACGCCGCAAACTCCCCTTCTAGAGTCTTAAATTTAAATTGTAAGTCGGCCAGGGGGACTGGGCGAGATTGACTTCCACATCGGGATCCACCTTTCCGTCAGGTACTTTGCCTTGGATACAGAAAATGAGGGGTTGCAGAATCCATCTTATTTGTATGGGATGTACATGGTTAAGACAGGCTGTACCACCAGTATTAACGAAGGCGTCTCTACAAATTGAACGTAGCAATGATTTGGTTAGAGAAGTCGAGATGTTGGACAGACCTGTCTCTGGAGGCTGCGACAACAAGCACGCTCTCAGAAGGCTGGGTGCGAAAGACTTCCGCCTCAAAGACACGGCTATAGCTTTGCGTCCTTGACAGTGCGACTCTCTCCCGCACAGAAGCCAACTTCAGTGCCATATCGAAACCCATCTGGCTCGCTTCTTCAAATGCAATAGGCTCAGCCCGCCGCGCTAGCTCGTTCAGAGCAGGTACAAGCCATTCCCTTGATAGAATGTCGTATTTCCGGCCCAGCACCAATCTGTCGATGGCGCTCACCCCCAAGGCCATCAAAGCATCGATGGCAGCAGTGCGTACTTCCTCGAAGCCCCACGCTGTGGACAACTTGAGGACAGACATCCACTGCTCAATGGTGTCCGGCAAGCAAGGCGGCCGGCCATGTTGTCTGCGAGAGGATGTCTTGTCAGATTTCAAATTCGTCCTCCCGCAGGAGCACACTCGTTTTCACTGACCTGTAGAACAGCGCTTTCAGCAGTTGCTCAAAATCCTCCTTACTGACTCCAAGTAGTCGGATCGGTGTTTCATCGCTCAACCCCTCAATGTTGTTGCCGTCGCCCTGAGGCAGAGCAAACATGTCGCAGAAGACCGTCGACTCTCGCTCGAATGGCTCCCTAGGAACTCTGAACAAGCAGTTTTCCACCTAATACTCGCAGTGAGAACAGCGCTTAATTGGATACATGCCAATGCCCACGAGGAAAGTGACCGAGTGCATGTAAAAACATGTATGCCTCTGAACTTCCGTGCTGCTCTCCATAGTCGTTCGGGAAAAATTGTCGACAAACGCTGTGAAGCAGGTGTTGATTATCGATGAATGGTCGCCGTCGATATTGATAGAAGCACCACGTTCATGTTTCGCCTTTATCAAGGCACGTGCAGTGGCAATGTAGCCAACGTATCCGCCTTCGACTGCGTACACGTTCTGACGGCTTTGGTAGAAGCCGAGCCTTATCGCTACACTGAGAATGCTGAACCGGTTTTCGAAATACTTAAATTGTGATCGGAAGGGGAGTCATACCAAGCACGTATATTTAGTTTCCCTTGTATCGCATCCTGATATGATACTCAAATGGCACCAGGACTCATACTCGTGTGTTTCAACCATCATGATCGTGAGCATCTTGTCTGTGCATGAAGAACAGCCGGCGAGGGCCACTCATCCTTCGAAGCCTTCTTCATCAATGAAGACTCTCACAGGGCCACGGTTTCCAAACGAGTCCACCCTGTCCTAATACCCGTGAAATGAGTGCAAAGTTCGCACAGCCATACAACACATACCTTCTGCGACGAGGGAAGAGCCTTCACAGTAGTGGTCAGTGGAACGTCCTTCAGTTCCAGTATACAACGACCACGGAATGATATATACAAGGAGGTCAACCAAAGACTGTCAGGTGCCCCTTCAGGCATACGAAATTCAGAGAACGTCACGTGTAATGGAGCATGCTGTCCAGGCTGTCATCTGTCAAACCGTCGTACGAGGCCATAAGGTATTTTTCCGACTTCCAGACCTTTAAAAGTCAACCCTTCAAGATGTGACCAATGATCAGCAGGAGCCTCCTGGTAAAAAAAGGCAGGAATGTCATTAGCGGGCATTTCCACATGACGAACACCAGGGAACAGCATGCATATAAAGCCGGCGCCGCCTGCCCTCGTTGAAAAGGATGATGTTTCAATTGCATCGCTAAAGCAAAGACGCCGAACATTTGTGAACACGTCGGAAATGTGCCCAAACACGTGTGCCCAATTACGGGAAACTGGGTGGGAACATCTGAGGTAGTTAAGGTTGGGAACTACCACAGCCGCTAATGCTGGCGTAGGGTCGAAGAGTGTAAGTGTTAGTGATGCGAGGACGGGCAAGTAAATGGTTTTAGGTTTTGGCCACTCGTAACCCGACCCCAAAAGGACGAGTTCCTTTAACTGTTGAAATGGAAGGAAGGATGACAGCAGTCGTGATCCCGACATGCCATTCTCCAAGTGAAAATGGACAACTTTGAGACTGGCAGCGGCCGGAACCTTGTCGGTTTTATTTCCATCCAGGAGTGCCAGGCTTTCGAGAGTAGAAGCATACTTAGGAGTAAGAAATGGTGGCAAATCAGAGATAACTGCTCCGGAGATTTCAGCACGTTGCAGTGCAGGAAACCTCATGTTCCAAAGGACTTTTGCGACGATGTGAGTAGCAAATACGTCATGATTCTCCCGAATAATGAGGCTGCGCCATCGATATCCGCAGGTGAGGACGAGACCAAGGAGGTTTTGAAACGACGAGAGGTTGTTAACAGAAGACCAATTACTTATGATGATGTCGAGAGGAGCCCTCTGCTTCTGTCAACATGCGCCATGACGAGAGAAGGGGACCATGAATTGTTTAACGCGATGGTAGTCCAGAAATTAGCGGAGTTCAGGATGGTATCCCTCCAGCGACGCGATACTCCGGCTAACTGCCTCTTGGTAAGACGATGCGCATCCGGTTCGGGATGGGTATCGCAAATAACGCGGTATAGGATATCAGAAAGTGCTGTAGGCGGAAGACGGATGATGGGTGCTGGGAGCATCTGCTGCTTGAAGAGATCGTCGATCCTATTTTTCTGCGCCTGGGCAGCGACGCGAACCTTGCAAAGTTCTTCTAGTAGAACCTGCTCGCGTTCCTTTAACCGTGCCAGTTCGCTCATTGCAGTGCCCTTCAAACTGCTGTGAGAAGAATGAACACTCCTAGTATATACTCAGTGTCGTGAACTAACGTTGAGCGCCAGAAAAATCACCTGCGGCTTTTCCCTCGACTGACGGACGGGGTGGACATCTGAACTCTGCTTAGTTGCTCGACCGAGGAGTTTTGATCCACCTGAAGTCAACCCGAGAGTGGCAGTGCCGCACGCTTCAGTAATCTTGCTCACGTATTACAGCTACGCGTACCCTGTACATAGTCAGTTGCCGAAGCCCAGCTTTGACGGTCGCTCATCAATTCTGTGACTACAATGGCGACCGTGAAGCTTGCAACGTTGGTCATTCGAGTAAGTTGTGAACTCGACGCAGAGTTAACCAGTACACACCCGTCACCTCCGCGCAGACAGTCGCGAAACCCATATCCTCACAACTCAAAAACCAGGCGAAGCAGTGAGTCAAGCCAGTTCATCTCCCGTGGTCGTACCCCCCCTGGTAGCAGTCTAAAATTTACCATCATTTGTTACCTGCGTGTCCAGGCATCCAGCATTTCGGGATCTGTGTGTCTCGCTAGCACAACGGATGCATACGGCTGAAGTGTCCCTCCGTACGAACATCCTCGGCGAACCCGCGCGGGCACATGTTCGTCCACTATCCGAAACTCGGTTCGTCTGATACTGACCATTTCATGCTTTTGCGTTCTGTATTCACGTCCAACCACTGCCACCATGTCCAGTGCGATCGAGAACGGTGCAAATGCACTTGCAGAAGGCTTCCTCTTTGCCGTAGCTGCAGCACTTATCGTCGGAGAGTCATTCCGCACATCCCGAGCCCAATCCAAACGACGAGATGACGTGGATGACCGGCTCGATGAACTCGCCACCTCTGTCTCCTCGTTACGCGACGCAGTGGAACAGCTTAGGCAGGCACAACAAGAACTCGAAGGGGAACGAGAACGGAATGACGAGCTGCAGAGGGTCATGGAACGCGTCGTCGAGATTGGACTGAGGGGTGGTTGGGTTGAGTTTGAGGACACACCCCTCAAGATCCCGAAAGTTAACCTCACCCCGGAATCTGCACGATCGGAACGCACGGGCTCGTCTACTGTCGGGCCAGAACCGTCTTCCTCGGACTCTGCCTCGTCGCCGGGATCGGGTTCCTCGTGATACCAACATCATATATCCATACCCAGGTTGTCATTTATCTAGACAGGAACGCGGTTATAGTCCACGAGCACAGCTCTTATGCTACAGGGAAATTTGTATGAACCGTCCATCCCAGAGACGCATATTAATGATACAATACCACACTCTCCCCTCGCTGACGAGGCACGCATGCATTATTACCTGTGAGATCCCTACATGACGATGCAGGATTTGGGGCACGAGTTCAGCTCGCCACCACACAGTCCCTCCAACCAACCAACCAGACTAGCCCTTCCATTCCTCGGGCTTGTACCCGTGCTACGGGGATACTTGATCGCACCACCCGTCCTCTTCACCTCGATCCAGACCTCCTTCTGTGCCCCTGGAGCCGTTGGCACAGGGTAGAACCAGCGAAGTATCTGCGTGCGTTCACACAGCTCGATGTGGCCTTCGGACATCTTTACAGTTACGTCATACGCTTCGTTCGCAATACGTATCCCGGAGGATACCAGATCTGATGATGATGAGAACAATGGGAGAGTCGCCGTGGACGCCGTATATGTGTAAGGCGTTGCTGTTCCGGTCGGTGTGCATTCAATTCCATGCATATCGGGGTCGAGTTCTCCGTCGGGAAAGGCCTGTTGCTGTTGCTGTCCAGGAGGAACATATGAGCGCGATACACACGTCTCGGAGGCGAAATGGACGAGAGGGAGGAAAATCTCTGTCGGGAGGGGGCTCGGCTTCTCTTCTAGTGCCTTCTTGCCCTTGAGGGAGTAAACGGAGGTCGTCCCGCTACCTTTCGGTTTCTTACACTCCTCGGCACCTCCTGTATCCCCATCTTCCTCGTCATCACCTGACTGGCCATACACACGTGGCATATCCCCCGCTCTAACGCTCACTACGATCTTCACCGTTGCTTTTGCAATATCAAATTCGATATTGGACGGCACTCCGACGGTGCGGACAGGCCACGGCCGACAAAAGGCCTTCACCGCGCGTGCCCCATCCCTGAGGAACGCGAGACGCACATGCGCGGGTTGAGAAGCCGACGCGTAAGGCAACGATGGGAAATGCAACGTTGCAAGAGTCGCGGCCGATACGTGAGCAGGGTTCATCATACCTACTCCTCCGTTCACGATTATGCCCATACTAGCTGCAGAATCGATACGACGTTGCAAGTCATCACTGGACCACAGACTCAGATCTTCCATATTCCACCCATCGCCCCACTGATGCGTACTATCCGTGCAGTAGGTCCACACTGTGTAATTGAGAGCATTCGTACCATCAGCAGCAGCCAAGCTCGCGTCCAGCGCGCGCTCCTGAGAGCTGTAGTCGCCGTATCTAGGATTCGAGGGATCATACGATGCGTTTCCGTCCATATCGAATGGTGTGCCGATCTCTCCAATGATGGTTGGATACCGCACTTGTACCGCGGGTGACGACGACATGGAAAGCGCCGAATCGGGGGACATACCCAATTGTACGGCATCGTCTTTGAGCAAACCAAGTTGACTCCTGATACAAGATCGGATCGCTTTTTCGCCGACCCGCACTGCGAAGACGGGACTCGAGTATTTCCCACGGATGATTCCCAAAGCGTCGGCATTGTACCAGTTCCAGTGACGGGAAATCAGGGTCAAGCCGTCGTAGTAATGAGGGGCAGCGCACGCGCGTCCCTGGAGAAGTGTTTCGGGGACTTCCGGTGGAACAGCGAATACGGGGGCTTGCACGAACGCGATTGCATTTGGGTGGACAGCGCGGATAGCAGAGAAATAAGAAGTTATTTGTGGAAGGAAGAAATCTTGAAGGAAGTCGACTTCAACACGCGATTCTGACTCTGCAGAATGAGAAGTGGGTACGCTAGTCGATTGCGGGAGATAGCAGAAATAGTCGGGCTGAAGGATATAACCGGTCTCAATGTCCCATACGCCGTGTAGGGCCCACACGCAAATACCGAGCTTCCACTGGGGGTCCCGACGCCACTTCCACCGCGGGTGCACGCCACCCGGCTCGTCCGCGGGGTCTGCCCATATACTGACACCATTGGGATTGATGGTGACGGTGCCATCACGTCTAGAGCCAAATGCACCTAATGTATAATTGTCAACGGTTTGCTCCTTTCCCATACCAAGGCGAAATGATTGGGCTGGAGTAGGTACGCTTCCTTTCTTGAGTGTGGAACCTTGTGTCATAGGGTATACGTTTAGGTCAGGGTATGCGATGAAGCCTTCAGCAGGTTCGTTCATGCCGTCCCATCCGATGACGACTTCATCTAACAACCCGCCTGCATCACGTATGCGCTCAGCAAGGACAGCGAATGCGCGTGTAAAGTGCGATTGGAGATAGTCCTGAATATTGACGCCATCGATTATACATTTAGGTGCAAAGGTCCGGCCGCCAAAAAAGAGGGCGAAAAGGGTTTGTGAGAGTAGTCTGCCGTAGTTTGTCGACCAGATCATAGAGGGAAGAGATGCGGGGTCGCGAGAATCCGGTAGAGGGGATGGATACTCGCAATGTAGAATGGCTGCTTGGGTCGCTGTAAATGCGCGAGGGTTTATACCACACGCTGGGAGTGTCCAGTATGGTGCACCAGACCCTCCTGAGAAACGTGACCACTTGAAGGGGGGGGTACGTCGGTGCCGCGCGGGGAGAGGGAAATTCACAAACGTACCACGTCTTGGTGTGGGTCCAAATAGACCTTGAACCCGTAGTCCTTACACTTTCGCAAAACTCGAATGGTATAGTCCATAAACTCATAATCATACTTTCCACTATGAGTGGCAATGTCGGTGGCATGCAGAAGAAGAAGTGAAAACTTGCTTACGGCCCCTCGTGTTCGAGTGCTTCCCAAGTAATTGGATACCTCAGCATGTTGAATCCCCATCCTCTGAGTCTTCTGAGGTGTTCGTCTGCTGAGCCATCGTCAAGATTCAGCGGTTGGCCCACAAAACTTTCGCTGCCAGCTTCGCCTGCCTCCCAAAAGTCTTCCAATGCATAGGAAGGGTGGCCAACGGGCGCTTTCGACGATCCTGATAGGTTTACACCTCGAAGGAGGAGCGTTCTGCCTGAGCTATCCACGAAGTTGCCGTCGAGTGTGTGAACGAGGTAGTCTGGCACGGGCTGTCCCGTCTGTGTGCATGTTAATGGTACTTGGGGCATTCTCAAGCTCTGATAGCCTGTTTCTCGTCGCTAGTCCTGGATCGTAATCGTAGTGGATGGACAAGAAGCGTGGAATTGCGATGCTCCAACGTTGTCGCCATGAATCGTACGACTCTTTGTTACAAATCTAAATGGGGCTTATTGACCCCTGTATGTCACTAAGCAAGCCACCCGCCACAGGCATTCTTTACGAGCGAGTTCAACGCAACCACTGGCAATTTGAGTGCAACCCAGCTGAAACGGGACATCGATCGCTGTTGCTTGTCAACGTGGCTGCTCGCAGTTGCTGCAGATCATTATCCTGATAGTGACATCACACTCATTCATTCTGGTTGACACGGAATATGATCTGCTACGTAAATTTTCTCATCACTGACGCAGGAAAAATGCTACATATTTGGCATCCGTGGTTAACCTGGGTAGAGCTGTATCGCTTCATCCCGGTGCGGCATGCAGGTAATGTCAGAAAAGGTGAGTCAAAGTTTCATGATTCCGAAAAAAAATAGCTGGAGTCATAGTCATCTTTCTTGTCATAGGTAAAACAAGTACGACGAGCAGCGCAGCAGCCACGGATCACACCGCAACGTGCAAGTCGTAGGGGCCAGTTCGGGAGAAGCCTGAGCACAAGGCCGCCCATGTAGCATTGGTGAGATTATACCGGATTGTCTTGGGACCTTCGCGTCTGACGTCAACCAATAGCTATTGGACTTGATATCGTGGTTCAGGGGTCGAATTGCCTTGTGTCAGTGGTGACAGTCAGTCAGTGTGAACGACCCTGGTTAGCCAGGTCGGAATCCAGTGCTCTTTTGACACCACAGCGGGGCCTGCAAGAGAACAATTGATGTCAAAGGGCGAACCTCGTGATCAAGACGGGTTGGGAAGTGACATTCTCACAGTTTATGGGGTCCTTGAAAAACTAGGTATTAATCCTTACTTCTGCCCGTGACCGTAATAGCAACTGAGACGCAACATTACCCTGGTAGGTAGCCCGGCTCTCACCAGCATGCATCAAAATTTAGGTTGCTGTTCCAACTGACGAATCTCCAGCCGTTCCAGGTGGCATCCACTCACTGGTTCTCTAGCACAGCTGTAACTAGTTATTGCAAATAGCATCAGATAGGTTGCAGGAAGCCTTAGAGAAAGTGCAATCCGCTTTTTCCAAGCAATCAATCACCTAAAATCTGCTGTCGTACCAGGTCATGCGAATAGTGGGGCTTTGACAGGTTCTATTAACCATGCTAGAAGACTGGGAGCTGTTCCTTGCGTGCAACGCCGACAAGGACCGCAGCGAAGATGCGAACCAAAATGTCGAATTCGGGAGACTTGCCCCGGACGCCCCCGGGGCCCGATATAACCCTAGGGTAGCGAGTTGGAGGACAACCTTTCATTCCCGTAATGGTATGTAGCCGTCGGCTTCAGGTCCGGTGGGGCTCCTTTAATGATGCGTATGTATGTGTCACCGGGGTAATTCGAATCGTCTGGTGGACGTGTCTTATTTCATAGCATATTATGGCGGTTGCTGTGATCGGAAGAACGTTTAGTGTAGATGTCACCCTGCCAGGTACCTTCCAATTGTGTTGTTAATACTTCCGCTGCCCCACAGAAGACCATTTGTTGTCATCGTAGTTCTTTCTTTCACTTCAGTAAACGCCGCGGATGTGCGAGCTACCCCTCACGTATATTATACCCTGTCTATCCCCTTGCCTTCGGCTTGATAAAGGACTAACATCTGTGACCGTCTTTTTCCCGTCCCGACATTCAGTCCTGACTACTACCATTATCTGAGAGCAGCACGTTCCTCACGCGAGAGTTATGCCATCCAGAGACCCGTTCACTCTGCCTTCATCCGCTACCTCAATACCAGCTACATACCTTTCACTTCCCCTCGAGATATGGTGGGAATGCCTGACGTATGTATCCAAAAGGGATCTACAACAAATCCGTCTCGTGTGTAGATTCTTCGCTCGAATCTGCTTCGATCCGCTGTTTGAGACGCTCTCTTGGTCGGTCCCCAATCCGGATCTGCTTTGGGGACCTCCGATCGAATTAGAAGATGCAGTCGGCGTTCTACGCTCTTTCATCACAGACGACTCTGTGTCCGACATTCATCGCACCGTGCGTCGACTCAACTTCAGGGGCATCGAACGGGGTTTTCGCACTTGTCTGCTCAGTCCACGCATCAATGCAGCATACACTTCTTACCTTGAGCTATTCCGGCAAGCACTGGCTACGTTCACCGGCCTCCGCGCGCTTAGTTTGACCGCGGTCACTATTGACGATGGGATGGCTGTGTCCTTGCAGAACCTTTCCTTGCACACGTTGGAACTCAACGACTGCGAAGTGATCTCTACCCTCCCCGTACAATTGCCCCTGCGTAATTTCGTGGTGGTCAGTACTTGGAATTGCGAGGACTCAAAGATGACGAGGGAGGCATTGCATTTGGTCGCTCCGGAGCATATGGAATGGGCAGTGATCGCAGACGACCGATGGGCATCTGCCCTGTTTTCTGCGTGGGGAAACGTGCTAATGTCGTTCCTTACGCGCCTGACAATACGTGTCGAACGTCATCAATCGGTTCCGTTCCTGAGTTTCTTGCGCCAGTGTCCACAGTTGGACTCCCTCTTTCTCGCTCCCGATTCAACGCTCGACTATCCTGATGAAACTCTCTCACCCACTATTGTCCCCAACTTGAGAGTATACGAGGGTCCTCTGCACCTCGCTCACAAGTTCATTACGGATCGCAACGTCGCCTTTGCACGACTCGATGCGGTTTGTGTTGATCACCAGAGTGGTGGTTTCATGCCTATGCAGACAGAATCTATTATCGGTGCACTTGAAAGGACGTTGCCGGCCGCATCACACGTTCGGACGCTCAGATTATGTGAAATATGCCCTGATCTTGCTTTGTTACGTCTCGTCGCGGGGCATATGCCAGAGCTCAGGACGCTGGAGCTGCGCCTAACCAGCGACGTCGAAGGCACAGACTTGAAGCTTGAAGAGGTATCTGAATCAGCTTCTCGTTGTGCTATATCCACATCCGTGCGTATTTTTAGTCGCCTTGAAGTGCCCATCGATGTTAACTTCTGTAAATGCGACAGACTTCTGACCTAGGAAGTGTTGTGCGCATCGCGGAGCGTACTGGCATCCTGGTCGACCGTTTGACTGGGTTCCCCACCGAGAAGTATCCCCCAGTAGAGGTCAGCATTTGCGCATCATGTTTGTCTAACCAGCTAATTCTTGACCTCCATGATTTCACCTCCTATGTCGTGACTGGTGGGCTTGGTTAACACTAGACCGTACTGGTCTGGGCGACCCTTGGACACGTCGTTCTTCCTCCCTTCCTCGAGGAATTAGACATCCAGCTTTCAGACTACTTTCCACCGACGAAGGGAAGTGTAGCCGCTTCCAGGTTCCCCTTCGTGGGTGCACGCAATGGTGAATTGAATGTCTCGGAAATGCTGTATAATTTGTCGAGCCGATTCTCCCGTCTACGGAGATGTACAGTAGGTGAGCGGGTTTGGGGTCGTATCGTTGGAGAGGAGGCTGGGACGATGGAATGGGCGGAGATATAATGTTATGTGCTGTAAGAGATGTTGAAGTTGCAAGGTGTATAATAAAGACTATCGGTACCATGTAACACTACTGACCGGAACCTATATACCCCTACAGGGCATGGAGGCGACCCTCCAATCATGACTGTACTAGCTATCCAATAGTTTAATCACGCAGGGTCCAGCGAGATGGTACGCAACTTGAGCAGCTCAAGCATTGTTGCGGAGTCATCGCAGATGACCAAGTAAACTCGTACTCTTCGTGTATCGGCGAAATAGGGCCGCCACAATCAGCAAAAGGGTACGTGAGAACGGTTCCTCACTTCGAAGTAAACATTGCAGGAGTATGGTAAGGCCGGCACATATTGTGCATCCCCCTTTTGTTCAAGTGATTACAGGACAGGATAAATTGGTCTTCCGTCCAAGTAGGCCTTGCGGCATTTACAGCAAGACATGAACTCTCCGGAAATAGAATGACGCACAGACACACTACACGTCGGCAATCCGTGGTTGGGTATGGTCAAGAAAAGTACATATTTCTTTTAATGCCTGGACGACTTAGTTCAACACAGTGGGCAAGCCGGCCAGCTTCATTTTGACGCCGATTTCGAAAAGATAGTCGAGGCACTGTAGAAGTGCGTTGAACACATATCCATATAGTCACATCGAAGGAGCCCGAACCTCGGTCTGAGTTTTGGCTTTTTGCCAATCGTCACCTGAAGGGTGGATTCGTAAGTACACCTTTCGTCCGCAATACTACATCCACCGAACGGCAGAGACATAACCCGACGTACCCCATACATAGATACCATGCCTTCTCACAAGGATAGCAGCCGCATCCGGATGTTTGTCCATCGCTTCTGCCATACTGTCCTTGAGGTCTTCCTCGTTTGGGGTGTTCTCGATGATGGGGACCCTGAGTGTATCGAGGTAGGAAAGAGCAGGTCCGTTACCGCCTCTGCGGACACCTTTGATCATCTGTGAAGGTGCATATATATATCGCACGGGTCATATAGTTAGTGACCTTTTACGTACCTCCTATTCGCCCATTATCGAATACCACCGTAGTGAGCGAGAATCAGATATCGCGGGCACGTGCATGGGTAAATACCTGATGTGAAATTTCGAACATATCGCCGGGCCACAACAGTGTCGCCATAACCGCGTTCTGGGAATGGGTATGGATGCAACTCCCCGCATTTCGTTGCACGAAAGCATTCCAGAAGAGAGGGGTACAGGCAGATTCTTTGAGATTGAGTGTTGGACGGCGGAGGAAGATGCGGTCCGTTGTGGGTTGCGGATAAGGGAGAACGAACATGTGGGATGGTTCGATGCGTTCTTTTTGAACGCCTGAGGGAGCGATATAGACCTTATCACTGTGACAGCGGTGAGTATGGCGGGCTGGCTCGGCTCGACGGTGGGTAGTATACGATACCCCGTGCGGATGCAGATTCCTCCACCCGTTCCGGTGACCCATCCCAGCTTATAAAATCCAGCACATAACTCGGGGATGAGGTTTGCAGGCTGGGCGGTTTCACCATCATCACCCAAGGTAACTTATATTCGAGCGTACTTACGTGTAGAGGATCGGGAGAGAGGACGAGTGCGTCAGAATCGTTGATGTGGGGGTCGCTGGACATCGTTAGGTAGAGTAAAAGAGGAGTCAGTCCGACCATTGAGCTGGCACTATATATGATACTAAAAATGGATTCCATACTTGCTTCTCATTCGAGCTCCCATCGCCACAACTCCTGAAGTACATATGTACATACTTGCATGGAGCATCTACATCTACTCATTCACTGAAAAAAACTTGCACGGGCTACTCCAACAACTTGACCTATCCAACGCGTCGTAACGATGGCTGGGCCAGCGGTTCCAAGTTTTCGGGCAGGAGACTTCAAGAGACCAGCTACTAGAAAATGAATAATCATGCCTGGTGTCTCAGGGCGGTGTAATTCATAACAAAACCTCCGGAGAGAGATCATGGCTTGGTGTTGTGTGTCAGCTTAGGGCCACCGGCTCAGCACTCTACACCGTGCGAAGCCAGTCCGTTTTCCAGGGTGTAGTGCATAAGGTAAGCAACTTGTAGAATTTGGTTGTCTAGCGTGTCCTATTGACGCTTACTAGGGGGTAAAAGGTAAAACATCCCGCTGGTGCAGCGGAACTGCCATTGTTGCACTCATCGAGGGTTCTCCAGTCTGAATATAGAGATTTCCGTTTGAGCGCACGACTGAAAAACGATCGACGATCTCATAGGTCTATTTTCTTATATCGTAATAAACACCCTGGACGGCGTCAACATCCTGCAGCGGATGTAGAGACCACTGGAAAAGACGATGCTGAGGGAGAAAGGAGAGGTTAAATGGCGACCACATCAGGCTGTAGGCCGTACACCAGCGGCATTGCCGCAGCGTGACCGCAATAGGATCACTGGCACTTAAACTCTTCAATCCCATTTTCTTGTTTTCACCCTCGACGTCGAATCAATCCCACACAAAGTACTCACTTTTCGATGCCCCGCAGGCACTCAAAGAGACGTCTTTTCAGAATTGCAAAAACCTCCAGTCCTAACCTTCCCTCGGCGCATAAATCGTTCCTTCGCAGCGATCGTATTTATCGATCGCCGAAAAGCAGTCTCAGGGCGCATTTCGGGCACCCACGAGGGATCTCGCCGCCTTTAGTCCGTCGGAGGATACATCAGACGAATCATCTTTCAGGATAAAGCGCTTTTCCATCGGTGAAAACCAAGTCGTGCAGGTACCGGTGGAGATGCTCAGGAGCAACGCGGGTAATCACAGGAAGTATGTGCCTTACAACGTCCCGTTGTGATGACCCTAAGAAATGTCATTGAAACAGACTCAGGGATCTGGTCTCCAACAGACTAGCGTTCGACAACTGTCGGCCCCGGTCCTACATTGCATATTAACGGAGGCACTGTCCACCTCGCCAGTGGCATACGTAAATGCCTCCTGCCCGAGATTGAAACATAGTATACTTACCTCAAACCTTTCAAACATTTTTTTGCTACCAATCCAACAACCTCCTATATGTCCTAGGTCCACGCCTACCCTCACATGTTGTTGGGAATGCTGGCAGCTGCTTCTCGGGTACCCTTGCATTCTTGCATGCGTCCCTGATCTCAAGTAGTCGCTTATAGCCGAAGAAATTCCAGACAAGCAGGTGTGTGACCTGGAAGATGATTTGCCCATGCCTGTTTGACTCCTACGTTGCGCTATAGTGCAAAAGCTCGTTCTTGGAACATTGTGGAAATGTGGAGCGATCTAATTTGGAGCATGGTCATTGTCATCGATGCGTTGGACGAGAGTGAGCCGGAATCATCTCGGCGGGATATCCTAGGGTGTTTGTATCAACCCGGCTTGTTAATCTCCCCACACCCATTGCCTGACAGGGACATCATTGTGTCTCCATATTGACAGGATCTGATGTCCAGTCATTGGGTTCAGAGGATTGCATTCAAGTCAGATGACCTGTTTGTCCTGGCTGTGAATTCATTAGGTCTAGCCAGCACTGGCAGGATCATACCATATAGCCACAAATTATTTTGCTGATTAGCATGGCAATACTGGATTGAAGATATTGTACTTAAGATGGGATGATGTGTGCATGATTCCATATCATAATATAGCAGGTCCTATCAACATTTGAACTTCTGACTGTAGATGCATTGAGTAGTATGTCCAGTCATTTTCCCCAGGTTGCAGGGACAATTGTTGTGACATGGCTATCATTCTTGAATCAATGGCTCCAGTGGCATCAGCAAAGTTACAACCAGTCTAATCATATGATATGTCTGATTTTGACTAGATTCACCACATCATACTAGGTCACAAGCATATTCTGCATGGCATGAACTATGTCCCCTATGATTCAGAAGGCTTATGATTTCTACAACTTGGAAACGATGGAGAAACACATAATTGTGAACACTACTATTGCATTATGATTTCACAGAACTTTGCAGTTGTTTATAATCATTACATATCTAAGTCATCCCCATCACCACCCCCTTCACCATCAAGTTCACCCTCCAGGTATCCCCCAAGCACTCCATCTCCATCAGTGTGGAAGCTTGGGAACACAGCTGTCAGGTCTTCAATGTACCAGTACCCATGCTCTTTCCTGTTCCCATCCTCTCCATCAACTGTACCACTTGAATTCACATTTTCTATTCTCCTCAACTGCACCCATGTTCCACACATCCCCATGCCTTTGTTGAACAACTCCACATTTGCCAAATCAACAAGGACACTTATTATGTCAGTATATGGGTTGTGTGCACAGATGTGGGGACATGAGACCCTATCCACTTTCTCTCCAGAACTCATCCCAGAGGATGAATTCTCAGCACCAATGCTTATTGATATGGCACAGTATGTGCACCCCACAGCTGGCTTCCCAATCTCAGATGTGTCCACCACTTCATCCTCAGAAGATACCCAAGGTTCCAGAATGACTATTGCCAACCTGGCTTCAAGGGCTTCCTCCAGACCATATATTTTAGTGCTTTCCCTTCCTCCTGCTTCTGGCACTGCTGCTAATCCCGACCCCACCCTGTTATCACGGGAAAAGATAGAGTCAGATGACCCTGTCCCGTCAACGAGGTGCGAACCAGGCATCACCACCTCTCGGATCCTCCTCGTGCCTGTCTCGACAATAGCAGTGTTATATGCAAGGGGGAGAGTTGTTGGTCCTAGGATCTGGAAGAGGGTTGGAGGGGGGGTATCCGCCCATGAGGCATCATCTTTGGCAGTGGAATCAGCGGAGCTCGTTCCAGAGTTTTTATCGGTCGCCGGCGATAACGAGTCACCTCCCCCGGATGTCACAGTCATACTCACTCCAACAAACTTCTTTCCCCAAAGTCCGACAAATCCTCTCTCCAGCCTACCCGGAATTGCTCTCCCAAGCCTCGCAGTCAGTGGCAATTCCACCACTGCCTTCTCTGCAAACCCAATTGCATTCTCTACCTCCTGTCCCATGTTCTCTCCCAAATCCCAAAATAGGCCTGTACGTTTTAAGAATTTCAGGAAGAATTTTAGGAGCATGGGTGCAACAAAGAGATTGGATTCAGTCCAAATGAGATCCGTTTCGCGGAGGTAGGAGCTGAGGAAGATTTTGGTGCCTTTGGAAATGGCAGCTATGAATGCGTCAAGACGACTGCATTCTAGGCTGGTGGGGTCATCATAATTGGGGAGGGTGGATTTACCGGGTTGGGATCCTTGTTCAAGGGTGTCCTGGATGGTTGACATCTCCGTGTTCGATGCATCCAATGTGCTTGCTTGGATGCGGATATGGGTAGGGTGAGCTCTTGGAATGTCGTCTTCTGCATCATCTTGATCATATGGAATGGTAGGATTGTCTCTATGTGCTTTGATCCTGGAATACACAGGCATGCTGGAGAGTAAACCAATATAGAGTCTGAACTGCGTGTGTGTGAGGATCGAAGATGCTGCTAGGAGAGGACACGATGGATGAGCAGACGTACACGATCCCAGATTGGTCTAACACCTTGGGCAGGCCATGTCCGACCCAGTCTAAAATCTTCCGCAGCGAGATAAAGTCGATCGCGACAGTCCATCCTACAAACCATGGCATCAAACTCTTCGTTCAGAAGAGGAACATGCACTTACGCTGCTACTGGATCAAAACTAAGTCCCCTCTGCTCTTCCCCCAACTCCCACTCCTCCCACCATGGTACAAGTCTTCCATTTTCATCCATACACCGACCTGCACAGCGCTTCTTTTTTTTCTCTTTCTTCTTCCTCGCCACTTCTTCCTCAGTATCGATTTTAAGCGTCGGCACGCGAGCAGACGCATCTACTTCGATCATGTGTCCATTGGACGTTCGTAAACGTACATATCCTTGCGGTGCAAACTGCGCGAAGGGAGTGATGGATATGTCGGGTGGGGGCAAAGGAAATGGCGGGAACCGGAAGTGCAAGGTGCTCATGGTCTTCCCTCCTCGTCCGGCGATACGTTGAAAGATTGAACGAGGTACTATAAAACCAAAGATGAACGCATCGTTAAATACGTAAGCACCCCGTTGGAAGACATGGCTTAGAACTCACGTAGAACTTACTACAAGTCTGGAGTACAAGTTTCTAATCCAGACTCAATAATGGGTATACACGTTTCATCGATCTTACCACCTGCCAACAGATACCCTGTAGACCACTATAGGATCCAAATACTCTCGTCAGGCCCCACCCCGACAGGTTTCTGCCTGCGATGCGCCTTACAACCGATCAAGGCGATAGATGGTCTTGTAGGTCCCGTTACTCCGCCGGTCACGGGGGCTACTGAAAATGAGTGACCAGTCGACGATGAAGCGTGGGCTCTAGTTTCCCAGCACTCACCAAGTTATTTAATATCTACGCACCTATTTTATGTATCTCCCACGTTGAAAAGTAACTGAACGGACAGATCAGCAGCTGTGAGGTGGTTTTAAGCTACCTCAACACGCCTTGTTCACGGATTAAGCAGCATACGTCTATCGTCGCAGCCGTCGTGGAATACTACGGATGAGTTTGAGGGCCCCGCGAGGAAGTTGGAACGTCTTCTCACGGTGAGACCCCAGTTTGTGGTTAGGGTTAGTTACTATCAGTTTCCTTCGTTTTCCATCCCGACCACGCCCATTCACCCTCCCAGTTATTACCCCTACACCACCGTTCCTTCACCGATTAGGTCACTTCTTCGGCGATGTCTCCACCCGCGCCAGTGCCGTTTGTCCAACCTGGCGAACCTCTCAACGAATTCCTCCGCTCGTTCTGGCAACGACAAGTCGACGCTGCTGAACAAGAAACCCCGGATTATAGACATCCCCCACTGCCCTTGGCACGTATCAAAAAGGTCATGAAGAGCGATCCCGATGTCAAGGTGCTTTCACCCTTGCTTTATTTCTCGTCCCTCGTGTTGTCGTTCCCTGCACTACCCACGGGAAACGTACATATGTGCTGATGCGTTGCGAACAGATGATCGCAGCAGACGCACCCATCCTCTTCTGCAAAGCATGCGAAAGTGTGTCTTTTTCTTTCCTCTTACTCACCATTCCTTAACCCCCTCCAAACCTTGCTTTCTCCAAACTCACTCGTAACAAATTCCACTAACACATCCCACCAGTCTTTATCTCTGAGATCACAGCACGGGCATTCATTATTGCAGACTCCAACAAACGGCGTACACTTTCCAGATCTGACATCGCCAAAGCCCTTGCGAAATCGGACCAATTTGATTTTTTGATTGATATCGTTCCCCGTGAGGAAGGTGTGATGGGAGTCCACGGGGGACACCATGCCGGTGCACCAGAAAGTGCAGCAGGGTCAGGGGGTATGGGTATGGGGAGTGCTACTGTTTCGGGGAACACAACCTCGAATACTGGGAACGTCAATGCAGGCGTGGGTAGCAGCTCACCGAGCATGGGAGGAAATGTAGGCAGTGGAAGCGTGAACGTGACGGCCGGAGCAGGGGTAGGTTTCGAGAGTGCTAGCGATATGTTGGGATGCGACGAGATGGGATTTCAATCCGACTGACATCCCATCCGTTCTGTACGCTGTACGCGCACTGACCACTACCAGTGTTGGCACGGCGAGAAGTCAAAATACGGCTTAGGCTTTGAAGATTTTGGACACTTGGTTCTGGAGTCAGCGTGACTCTGTCGCATCCCATCGCAGCATGTCACAGCATATCCGAATACCCACTTTTGCATCTCATTACTGGTCCCACCTGGTTCAATCACGCTGTCCAACCATTTTCCTTCACAGTACTTCACAACGTCCACGCGCGGCTCCAATTCGCACCACCTCACCAGCATTATCGTCCTCCGTCCACGACACTCCATAATTCACTATCGTTCGTCTTAACTCGTCCTGACGTTAACCACGGACGTCGCGGGTTCTCACAGAAAGATGTGCAGTCATAGGACTAAGATCTTTCAGACGACCAATATGCCGAAGATGGGTGAACCAGTGTGGTTTTGCCATCTTTTCGCTGGCACATTCTCTTCTTGAATGACCTACATCAGACACATAGCTCGCGTTCTTGGATAACATTGACCAGGTCAATCGGCAGCTCCGAACACGCACAGTATTCTTTTTCTTACAAGGTTTATGACTCATTTGGGGTACAACAACATTGTGAGACCCACAAAAAACTTCCTGGAAGGGGCACTAAAATAGGTTTACCGGACACCATTCTTCGGCATAGCTTGGGTACAGACTTTCGGGTTCTTGGTTGATTTTGTGCTTGGGGTTACATGGTCAACTCTCTTCTTGACAATCCAACTACACTAGGATACGGCCAACCTCGAAATTGTTAGTTGGCACTACAGTTTCACTTCACGTGGGCGAGTCAGTCTCGGTGTGTATGTATGCATCAAGGTGAGATGTACATGGAGGAACGTTATATTGGGGATAAGCTATATCCTGTGTGTATGCATCGCGCATGACATGCAGCCACAGACTTATCGCGACGCAGAATATCCGTGGGTATACCATACGCTGCTGGTTTCGAAGCCTTCAGGGGGTGTTGGGTCGGACTTCATTCGTTCGTGTGTACGATTGTGGGGGAACACAGATGGGCGAGTAGAGGGGAAAAGAAGAGAAGAGTCGGCAAGGAGCAAGGACAGGGGGGAGAAAAATACACACCTTCTGACCACGAGTGTGTCCTGTCAGTCGTCTATCTCGTTCCATCATCATCTGGTCCCATGCGTCGATATTGTATCGGACGGGCTACGAGTGTCGAGTGTGCCAGCAGGATCACCACCAACGTTAACCCACCAATAAGCGGATGAATGAGCAAGTGAACGGACAAGGAAATGTGTAAGAGTAGAAGAGGGGAGAACGAGCGCATGGAAGGTCAATCCAGCATTGCCGAGATGAGACAACGAGCCAACCCACCTTTCCCTGATTTTGGGCCATCTTGGACGTGTTAAAGAGTGTGCCCGCAGCTGCGAACATCGAAGTAAGCAGGCCTGTGGTCGTCCGTGTTGTTTCGTTTTGCCATAGTATCACGAACACCATGTGAGCACGTTATTGCGGAATCATAGCAGGGTATAGCATATGCATGCAAGCGTCATTAGCAGTGAATTGTTAGTCTATCACATAAGAGAACATACCGAACGGAATCAACGCTTCCCATGGAACAGGCATCTTCGTTTGTTACTCCCCTCGTTTGTAGTCTAACCTGGCTCTGTCGAGCACGTCGAGAGCGTCCGGAACGCGCGTTTGGCCTTGTTTGGTTCAGTAGTAGTGTCTACTAAGGCCTTCCAACACTGGCATTCCATTAGAGTATCACCACAACTCGGATTGACCGCCTCGATGGCCTCGTAAAATCCAGCCGTGAACAAGTGCTGCCTAGCGTTCCATGCGAACCAGTTTTTCACCCGTGCGCCAATTTCGCAACTTCCAGGTCTAAGCGCTTCCAAAAAGATGCAAGCACGAGAATGTGTTGTATCGATCTGTTTTTACATTACTTCTCTACCAATGCTTTTAGCCGATCGTGACTGCCAGAATCATGGGCGACACTCTAATTGTTTTTCAGCACCAGCTTAAATTTTCATTATTAACAGAATGCGACCAATAAAGCTCGTGACAGCGCTGGGCTTGCAAATAGGGGGGATCGCCTCCCAGAAGGTGCCGTTGGCCAATCCGTACGTCTGCGCGAGCGGACGATCTTCTCGATCACACCCTGGCATTGCTAACTTCATTCTTCCTAGCAACAGCCATGAGAGAGAGTCCGGTTTCGTGCCTCGAGAAGTGGCGACGCACTTTTTCAGTCACCTCTACCTTCCACGGAAGATTGTCAAACTTAATACACAAAGCCATGAATTCCCTAGCTGCGGATTTCTGACCGTCGTGCTGGCTTATGTTCATTGCTTGCTTCGCGGAGAGACAGTTTAACATGTGTAACGCCATGTCTGCTTCAGCCTTGGGTACCTGGATGCCGCTAAAGAGAGCTGGATTCGAATTCTGAACGAACTGCTTCAAGCGTGGGGATTACCTGGTCGTCCTCGTTGAGACGGGGTTGCTACACGTTATGGATGAATTGCGAGGTCTGAAAGCCTGCATTCTGGTGAAGTTGGTCCAGCACAGAAGAGTCAGCAATAGCCTGCCACAACTTTCAGACCAACGTATCCGCTCGCTGTCATGTAGTAGATCAGTACAATCGTTGAAGACTAGAGTTGACTGACAGTTGGCAATTGCAAGCGAAAGATCGAACTGGCACGCTGAGCCACTGATATGATCTTGGCTAAATCTCACATCTCACGATCATATAATAACTCAGTAGAAGACCCTCGACGACTCGACAGCCTAACGACAGAACGAATCACCAGTTGACAAACATGGCTCCCTTTCTCGAATCCATCAAGGTTTGTGTCCTTTTTAGCTTCATGGTGCGAAGCGACGGTACACATTTTGACGCGGAACGACAACGTATAAACAGTCCTTCGCTGATGTCCCCATCACCGCAGATGGAGTTGATACCCTGGCGTTCCTCGAAGCTTCGGAAGGGGTCGTCAAGTTGTTCAGTAAGTGTGTCCCGTGGATCATGTATCCACTGTCTCTCACCCGTAGGTTGTTTCCAAACTAATCATCGTTCCAAAACTGCGTGTCGTGTCCGATCCGACCTCTGTGCAATGCATCGCATGATACTGTGATACTGTAATACTAGAACTCCTCGAGAACCCCGCGTTCACGCCTGTTGTGAGCGATCTCGAAGGGAATATCACGGTAAGTGTCGCCCTCTTCACCTTCACCTTCACTTTGTCTATCGTTTCCCACCACATACACGTATACGAACTCTAACATCTCACCAGAAAGTCCGCACCCGATACAACTCCCATCCCTCTCAATCGTCCACCCTCGAACTCCTTCTCTTCACCGAACACACCACCGAAAAAAAGCAACCCGCTTCTGAAGGACTCATGTGGCTCCTCCGCGGATTGGCGTTCACCTTCCGTGCTTTACAAGCGGCCCAGAACAACGCCCAGACAGAGTTATCCAAGGCGTTCACAGAAGGCTATGAGAAGACGCTGAAGGGGTACCATAATTTCGTGGTCAAAGGGGTTTTTGCGGTGCGTGATGTTTTCTTGGTGTTTCCTCCGGTCTTTTTTCTTTCGCTTTATCTTTTCCTGCATACCGCTCCATCCTTTCTACAAGCAATGCTTCCGAGGTGATACTATATGACTCGATTCGAAAACAGGTCGCAATGAGAGCGTGTCCTTACCGCAAAACCTTTTACGACAAGCTTGCAGCAGATCCAGCAGGCGGACCACCCGTCCCAGCCGACAAGCTAAACCAAGAACTGGACGTATGGCTCGCTGCACTGGAGAACATACTGGTAAGGATGAAGAAGGTGTATGAGGAAAAGAAATATGGAGATGTGAGGTTGGGCGTGGCGTAAAGTATTGAGGTGTACCGTGGTGAGTTAGGGTCTCCGGCAATGGAACCGTGTATCTTTGGACCAAGATGCAGGATGAAGAGCGTGTATACATCTGTGAGCTTTTACTATATTGTGAACTGCATGCGTACTCCTCCCTATCCTTGCCAAGTTTCAGGATACTACACGACTGTATGATACAATAAGGATGCGAAATGCGATAGCAAAGCAAGTATGAAAACAGAAGATGTCCAAGTCCAAAGCCGAAATGCCAGAGTGGAACAAGAAAATAATACATCCGGAATGCCAGTACTAACTACGCAGACATAGAACATTTCAAACCGCAAATTTGAACAGCAAAATATTATTCCATATAGGTGACCGAAGACCTACCTGCCAATGACAGACCACGTGGTGAAGGACCCCGACCGGATGGGGCCATTATCCATCCGTCTCATCAAATAGCGAGATTGGGCGTTGCAACGGAGCTGGAGACTGGGACCTCATGCCTTCCGTGACTCCTCGCTCATTCTTCCTTTCCGGTTCTCCATCTCTCCCTCGACCCCCATCCCCGCCTCGCTGCCCCCGCCCTTCCCGTTCCACCGCCACGTCCCCATGCCTTCTCGATGACGACGTGGGAGGACGGATAGGTGGGTCAGGATACGTCACTCCGTCTGGTATGGGTGCTGGTTCGTATTCGCCATTTCCACGACCACTACCGCCCCGCTCGCGGTAGTGGTAACTACCTCCACCCCGATTTCCACTCCCCGGTTCGGCTCTCAAAGCTGGTGAATACGGGTAGTAATGTGGCTGATGGGGATAGTAACGATACTGATGTCGCTGGGCGTCGATACGCTCATCATGCCGTCGTGAGTCGTATCGTTGGTCAGATTGATCATATCGCGGGTGTCGCAGATCTTCGCGTTCCCGTTCCCGGTGTTTGTTCTCACGTTGGTGTGCAACATCGTGACGTTGCTGCTGCTGTTCCTGTCCAGCAACACCTTGTTCTTCTCTCGGCAATGCGTGATGCGCAGATTCAGGGCTTAGACGGTCGGGCGAGTGTGGTGAATTGGCCACTGGTCCTTCACGAGAAGCGCTTGATCCAGTTTCTGTCTATGACCGTTTGTCGGGGATGTGTATTGTTGGTTTGAACAGGTGTGGTTAACATGAATCGCGATTGAATTTCACCGAGTAAAGGAATATATCGTTGATTTTGGAAGGTAATGTCGGAAAGAAAAAATCGGTTAAATCAACGGAGAGTGCACGTTATTTGTCCAAATCCCGTCATCCGCCCACCCCAACCATTGTGTGGAGGTCAAAGTCAAGTGCCGCGTGGTCGGTCGTTGAGTGTAGATGTAAAAAGAGAGCAATGGAACCTAGCCTACCGGTGACTCGACAACGATACTCGGGATGCTCGATTTTGACGGTTCACGTTGTCGAAACCGCTGACGTAACTGGTCTCGGCTCATAGTTCGTTCACGTTCGTCAGGCGGAGGTTGAACTTGAGCAGTTGACTCTGTGGGGATTGGCGTGTGCGAGCGACCACCAACCATGTCAGGGTAGGGGGGTGGTCGAGATTGGTATGGTAGATATTGCGAATTTGACGGGTAGTTCTGTGCACCGGGAGGAACATAGTATGACATCAACACTCCTTTCCACATCAAGAGAATCACGCAGAAGAGAAGACAAGGCACGTACATGCGAACGAGATGGCGCTCTTGACGGCGTCGCTGTAGATACGACTTCCGGATCCGCCCTCCACTGTTCCACATAATTCTCTCTGCTTGGATGTATATGCCTATCCGTCCTCACGAACGCTGGGCGGGTCGCCGGCTGACTTGCACTCCTTGCGCGTCCGTATTCCTCGTACCGTAGTGGGGCCTCGGCCGCACGTCTTCCCGGCGCGGATACGAGATCATATTGCGAGACGTGAGTCGATGCTCGAGACCCGATCGAGGGGGTGCGCGGACGCTGAATTGGAGGGTGCATTGGTGGCTGGTATGCGTAATCGCGACGCCATACCGGTGGGTATTGGTTTGGGGCTTGGGGCGGTTCAGATACGTTAGGTCGTCTGCGCCTTTCCCTGTCTTCTTGCAAATCTGTAGCAGTGGTGCTGGGTGAAGTAGGAACGGACGAAAGAACGTGTGGAGGCGGAACAGGTATAAACTCAGTGCGAGGATCAGCCGTTGGGATCCATCCGTCCGGAGGTGGAACGGTGGTGTTCGGACGAACTGGAATAGGCAGAATCCTCTCTGGTTCGTCACCTTCCGATGGCGGAGATGGTGAACGTGATTCGTGAGATGGGGAATGAACCCGTATAGGTGTAGCCACAGTCGGAACGGGTAGTGTAGGTGCGTGTCGCGCAGTGTCATATGTACGTACAGGTGGGGCAGACCCTGGGCGCATGCTACAAATGGATAGAACATGTTTGCCGGTGCGAGAAACATACAGAAGACAGGATTGACGCACTAATTGGTACGAGCGGTGGTGCGCAAGCGCTCTCGTTGTGGTATATTGGCGGGGCGTTCGTCAGCCCTATCAGGTTCACGCTCGCTCTCCTGGCCACCTTCATCGACCTCATGAGAGAGCATGGATGGGCGAAATCGGCTTGGAAGTACATCTTCCGGCGGCTCTCTCAGCGCTCTAGCCTCGTAATAACCCAAGCTGCGACCCCTCATGAGTCCTTCCTGATACCCTTGTCGACGGCCTTCCTCGCGTGCCAACATGACAAGTTTCTCTTCCTGGAGTTTCCGAGCCTTCGTTCGGGCCCTCGCAGCTTCTGCTTCCGCCTCGTTCCTCTGGGAAGACACCTGGTTAATGATATCCTGAGCCCGAAAGATTTCTCTCTGTGCATTCTCGAGCTGCAACTTGTACAGCTTGAGCTCTTCGCGTAATCGTGCGGCCTCCTGCTCAGTACGGTCCTTGCTTTCTATGGCAGATTTTAGTTTATTGAAGTAATCGAGCGCCCTGCGTTCAGCAGCGTTCGCACGTGTCGCCTCAGTGTCGAGACGTTCATTGGCCACAGCTAGGTAGGAATTAACCTCCCTGATTTCTTCATCCTGGGCAATCATGCGCGCCAGCAAGTGGCTGCGCGAGCTTTCTGTGGTACGAGAGTGATGTCGAGAGGCAGACTTGGATCTACGGCGGTGAGGACCATGTTGCGCACGGCTGCTGTCGGGAGTGGTCCCGAAGCAGGTCAATGACGGAGATAACTGGTCGGATTCGTGATCGGCATGGCGGTGTTGGGGTGGTGGTGTAGCCCTATCACATCATCATCCAGTAGGAACCAGTCAAGCAGATACGTGAGAGACACTAAGCACAAGACGAGTGTTCTCACCTTCCCTCACCTTCGGGTTCCTCCGACAACATTAGGTGGTGAAACCGACAGAGAGCCTCAAATTCGTGAGGATGAAGACGAGACGATGAGAAGGGTTCGCGGCCGTGCCCTAGTACAGTTATAATCCCCGAGGTGCGAACCGCTGTGTCGCGCGTGTTCGGCACAAAGAACTGGTAGATACGTTGACGGGCGTTCGCGGACACGCGGACGACACTACAACCGTTCGAAGGGCGATATAAGATGACGAGATGGTGGCGTTCGCCGCGGCCTGGGTTAGCTTAACTCTTACAAATGAAGACGAGGGTTGGCAAGGTCATGGTGCAACACGTGTGTGGAGCATGTTTGGACACCCATTCGTGGAACTTGGTCAATGATCATGGCTATCGATGACCACGATGACATGTTTCGACACATCGATCAGAAGCCACTCCAGAAGATAGGGCACGTTTTGTGATGGCAGGGGTCGCCTGAGAGCTTCATTTGCTATAGTGACGGTAGTAGTGTTCCACGTGTTCGCACATATAGGGAAAAGTGGTCAATAGGCTGGTTTCACGGGCTCTAAATCAGGAGCGGCTGCCCGTCGCAAGCATAGTCAGTTTGAAGACAGCAGGAGAAAGTGCGGATATGTACCTTGCAAGTTCCGACTTGAGTCACAGTAAGTGCATTGGTCTCAACCATCATTATCGAGGCAAATGCTGGTCCACATCCTACAGGATTGCTAGTCTTACAATAAATGTTTATGTTCGGAGAGGACCTACCGTTATTCCGGTTAGGGCAGCACACCACTTGACCCCTTGACCGCCTCTTGAAGCCACAGGTTCGGATCTTCTCGTTGCCGTGTGACCTCCAACCAGCGCTCGGTACACGGGAGCCCAGGTAATGCAGCGACAGAGCTCGAATTATATAACACGTAGATAAGCAAATTACAACGATGGGGGACAATCCAATGCCGACGATAGTAAGGCCGCTGGCCGCAGCACCTAAAGTGCTACTTACCTTCCTAACATTGCCTAGAGACTAGTGCATTGACAAGCGAGCCAGTCAGCTAACCGACTTCAACAGCGAACCGAACCACCACTGCGACTCACTGATAGCCATGTGCTTGTAGGAGTCCCTCCGAAACGGAACACGACTCAGCTGCAAGTAAACTTGGCTCACCGCCACCATACACACCTAGCACGCGCTGCTGGGAACCTGTTTCACACGTGGACGTACAGCTCTCGTAGGCAACGAACAATCTGAGACAAAGCTATGAAATATAGACATGAAGGAGTTTTCGCATCAGGAATTGGCGAAGTGCAAACTGGACAGCAATATTCTTAATCTGTCCTCAACGAAATCGGAAAGAGCCTCTCCTGTACGTCACGAAGACAAACACACGGCTACTGACCCATCCCCGAATTTCAGACGACTGCACTCAAGCCTGGTGCGGTGTGCACTTTTTTTACATGAAGCCCCACATGTGTCTCCCGAAACGACGTCCACAGGGGAGTCCGAACTGATATTTGCTGGCGCATAATGAGTTTAATCAGAGATTGCTGACCAATCAGTTCATTGCCGTAATACTTAATATGGAAAGCGCAAGTTCCGAGCGGTCGCAGCCCAGATATCCCTCATCTAACTGACAACGACCCAAACGCTTGTTTTGTCTGCTCGTCTCTCCTGTCTCGTAGACACCGTTCGACGAGCTAACCAGACTGCATTAACTATTTACTTTGTAACCAGACTCCGAGTCGCAAAATAGACCTCATTAGACGTTTATTCATCAAGTCGGTAAGCTTATCTCTCGCCGCTATCACGAAACAGAGCTTATCGCTCCTCGCGCCCCCTACTTGGCTAAGCAACCCACTTATCGTTTTTCCCGCCGCCAGCATACCCAGAAAGACACAATGTCTCACGGTTCCTATTCATCTTATTCGCAATCCATGATGACCGAAGACGAAGAAGATTTCGAGGACTACGTCAAGGGAGGCTATCATCCCGTCCATATTGGCGACACCTTTTCCGACGGTAGATATATCGTCGTCAGAAAACTCGGCTGGGGGCATTTCTCCACAGTTTGGCTAGCCAAAGATACAAAGTAAGCTATCGCGCCCTCATCTTCATCATCCCCCTCTTTTTTAACTGGCCATTTCATACTCTAATCAGGACGAATCGTCACGTCGCCCTTAAAGTTGTAAAGTCCGCTCCCAGATATACAGAAACCGCACTCGACGAGATCAAGCTTCTACAACGATTGATCACTTCCTCGACGCCATCCGTAGAACCGACACCACAGAATCCAAACCCTCCGCTATCTCCATCCCAAACTCATCCAGGCAGATCGCACGTCATATCTTTCCTCGATCACTTCAAACACAAGGGCCCCAATGGTACTCATGTCTGCATGGTTTTCGAGGTGCTTGGTGAAAACCTCCTGGGTCTTATCAAGCGACATCAGAACAAAGGTGTCCCCATGCATCTGGTGAAGCAGATAGCAAAGCAAGTCTTACTTGGGCTCGACTACATGCACCGCTGGTGTGGGGTCATACATACAGGTGAGTCCCAGTTTTCTGCCTCTTTCACGTATCTGATCGGTTCTCGCAGATTTGAAGCCGGAAAACGTTCTCATTTGTATTGATGACGTTGAATCCATCATCCAAGCCGAGCTGGCTGCCTCAGCTAATGCTCCCTCCCAAGGCCCACGACTTATTGGCGTGCCCCCTTCCAAAGGTCGAGGTGGCAACCAGACACCGCGTTCAGAATCAGTTTTCATAACCGGTTCTCGGCCACTTCCATCACCTTCCTCTTCTTTCGGGAGCAGCCCCATGCTTGACAAGCTCTCATTTGGAATGAGCAGGATAGACGGAGAGGCGACTTCCAAACCCGGATCTTACGGCTCGACTTCTATTGCTAAAGACGGTTCTTCAGCGTCACCCTTCGGCACCCTGGACGGATCTAGTAAGAGACCCGATTCGACGGACATCGCTGCCGAGCGCATATCCAACGTATCGCTAGACCCTGGGTTCAGCAAAATGTCGACGCCACACCCAGCTCACCCTCCAGGGCCGTCGTTACTGACTCAGATGGCGCCGCCACCGGGAACATCAGTCCCCCCCTCATCGTCGGCCGCCCAGCCCGTACAAGTTCAGAAACCCAAAACTGCCCCTTTGGGGGATCTAGGCCCTATGGATCCAAAGCTATCCACCTCGATGATGTCAATCGATTCTGCGAGGCAGAGTATGGCCTCCTCCATGTCCAGCGCTCTCGAAAGCATGGAGAAAATTACGGTTAAGATTGCAGATCTCGGAAACGGTTGGTGTTTTTCTTTTTCCTTTCATCCGCAAAACCTTTTTATGGGGTTGTCGATACTCACGAATGCGTTCGTCTGATATGATTATAGCTACGTGGGTAGAACACCATTTTACAGATGATATCCAAACGAGGCAATATCGCTGTCCTGAGGTTATCCTCGGTGCAAAATGGGGAACCAGTGCGGACATCTGGAGCGTCGCTTGTGTGGTATGTCATCACATCTTTCACTCCTTTCTCAAGAATGCTGACGCGTCGTGCAGATTTTCGAACTCATCACAGGCGGTGATTACTTGTTTGACCCTGCGTCGGGTTCGCGATACAGCAAAGACGACGACCATATCGCTCAAATTATAGAACTCATGGGCGAGTTTCCGAGGTCGGTTGCTCTTTCGGGGAAATACAGCCTTGAGTTTTTCAATCGAAAATGTATGTCATTCATTACCCTGCAGTCAAATATAGCGCTGTGCTACCCTTCTACGGGACTTGGTAATGACGGCGAGTATTCTTATATTAGGTGAACTCCGGCATATCAACAAGCTCCGCTTCTGGCCGCTCGACTCGGTTTTGCATGACAAGTACTTGTTCCCAAAGGAGGAAGCCGAGGCGATCGCAGCGTTTTTGAACCCCATGCTCCACTTATCGCCTGACAAACGAGCGAAGGCGGGTGATCTGATTAACCATCCGTGGTTGGAGGGGACTGTGGTCCAGGGCGAGTTTGACACGATAAAGAGGATCGAAGAGGAGGAATCTAGACGCAGACTGTTATTGCAATCATCAGCTGGACCATCGTCAGGCAGTGACTGTGCATTGGATGGCGGGGACCGCAGCATCGAGGGTGGAGGAAGAGTTGGACTCCCTGCAGTTGGGAAAACCGAGGTAGATGCGATGAAACCTGTCGAAGATTCTGAACTGGGTAACGAGGGTAGCGGGGACAATACCGACGAAGATAAAAAGAAGTTGTCGACGTTGGGTCAACATCACCAGCCACCCATCCTGTCCGCTCCACCAATGCCTATTCCTGGGTCGTTAAAGGATCACCCTACCCATACGAACCCGCCACATCCAAGGACATGAGGATCCTCCTCCCACTTCATATACTTCCATGATGCTCTCTCCTTTCCCTACACTCTTATTATCTCGATAGACCAACCCAGTCAAGCAGGATTCTTCCTGTTTCATAGTACCCGATTCCCATTCCAGCTGCCTTGTCACCTACCATTTCGTCGCCGTTTCTCGGGCAGAGCAAATATGAGCCTTTTCTAGATTGTTTTCCTTCGCCGATCGGATGACCTTGGTTCCTAGTTCGTAGCAATTGCAAGTCCCAGCTAATATCACCCCTCGTCCCTTCTTGTGCGGTTCTTGTCCGGTCACAGACCACCGCCGCTCGGTCTCCCCGTCTACCAACTTACCTTCATATACTCGTATTCCTCTCCTGGTTAGGTTTAGCTGGCGGCCTCGTTCCTTCGTCATTCAGAAACGTATTCCCTAGATGCGGAGTGAAGTAGACAGAGATCTTGAATGTAGCGTAGCCGTCCGTATATTAACTTCCATCGCGACTTAGTAGCATCGTCATATACGTACCCGATGTCTAGAAATCTTTCACGGGCCGAAACAAGCCTATGGAGAGGGTGAACATTCTTTCTTTAAGAATGAAAATAGACAAGCAATTCTTCCAGCACGACCCGGAAGCAGAACCAAAACGTGCACAATAACACGGTTGAACAACGGACGATGCAGCAACTAATGCCTCCACGGAATCCGAACCCACTGACAGCCAATCTACTGGGGAGTGACACCTTCTTTCTGACATGTAACGGTAAGAACAACGGGTCACGCAGTAGTGCTACTACATATGTACGTACATGCAATATATCTGGCTCAGCCTTCGGAAGAACGTTCCATGATGGAGATAAGCCGTGCATTCGGCCACCAGTCGAAATTTTCCTTGACTCAACCGCGTTCTCAGGTCTTCCAGAATCGCTCCCCTGCTTGATATCTTGTCAGCTGTTGTTCACTCGGTTCAACGCTGAGAAGCTCATCAGCGACTCTCGAGTTCCGTGACAAGAGAAAAAGTAATTCATAATGAGTGCGATTTGATTGGTTTGCAGTATCGTTATGTAAACTACAACTTTGGCCATATGTAACGCATAGAGCAGGAGGTACGTAAGTTGAACAGAAACTTGGCCTCAACACCAGCAGAGTGGGTCCAGACTCTCTCGAAGACGCTGAGCTGTCCAAGTTGTCATTTGTACGACATTGGTTCATTCGTCGTGTTCCTGAGAGAACGAGGATTCCAGCCAGGACCTGATCTACAGGTTGAGCTGACATGCCTCGCGGGCTGACTACCCTTTTACCCACTTTAGCAAGGCAAGCCGTTGGATACGGGTCTCCTTTGAACTTCCGCGATCTGGTCAACTGAATGTTCCCCACAAGGCACCACGACCACGATATACATAGTGCTGTCTGCCCCCATCACCGAGGAAAGCCAGTGTAGTCACCTGTCAAGTTTCATCCCTACATGTTCCCTCTCCGTGCATTTTTGCCAAGAGCACCATCATTCATGTGACGTGGTACTATGGGCGCACACTGTGGCTAATCGCATTGATACCGCGGACACTATCCAGATTGTATAAAGTGTTTGGTTCCTGATGCAATCAAAAAGTAAGCACCGTTTCTTGACCTTGCCAACAAAAACAAATATTGCTCAATTTATGATTACTGTGCCATCGTCCCGGTAGCCCGAATTTGACGGAGACATTTTAAGAACCTGCGTGTCAGACGGTTATCTCCGCACAACAAGGGAAAAAAAAAAAAAAACCCTCGACCCTGTCTCCGGGTTCGGGCTTTGGAGAGAGCGGATAACAAACTTTTGGAAAACGTGTTGTTTGTCCTATTCAACGCTTCTGAGCGCTGGGCGCTATCTGTACAGTCAACAGGTCTGATGACCTGATCGACTGATCGCCTGCATAATAGGCAAAGAACCCAAACGCCCTCTTCCACCTGTGCTGCACAAGCTGCTATTCTGGACCCGTAGGTGTGCACGAATTGAGTGAAGATATGGGCTTCCGCAAGTTCGTGTTCCGTAGTAGGAGGGCGAGCATTTATCCGATTCACTTAGTAAACTGTCACGGTACTGCTCCCAAGGTTGCATGATCCTATCGGAGAGCGAGCCACGTGTTAGAAGAATAATGGGCACACGGCAGGCGTCACTATCCCCCCTGACCGCCTCTGAACCCACCTCGTCATCGTTCCCTGCACGGAGAAGTATGAGTTACGCAATGCCAGTCCTCACATTGAAATCACTTTCAAGGTCATGAGAACCGGCCATAGTCAGTGCATGTCATGCTACCCCTTCGTTATCTAGTAAGCACCAGGATCAAATCTACCCTGTGGGTGGCAGTGGATCTCCCATTTCCTGACAGTCACTAAGGGACGGCTGACATGTTCTTCTGTGCTCTCGACCGGTCCCAATCCTTCGTCACAGACTGGGTCCGCTGCATCCCTACAGAACTCTCACCTGCTCCATCATTTTTGCTGCATCATTCAGTGCAAGGCTATCTTTCAGCTTCCGAGACCCACGCACCTGCGCCTCCACTGGGTGTGCGAGGCGTCACACGATCCCGAGTGATCAGACACGTCGAGTTCACAACGCCCACACGTTGTGCATACGGCACGTGCCGTTCATGCCCAGGGCTGGTTCGGCAGGTATACAACCACACCCGACTAGGTTCTCGACAACCGTCTGACCCTGCGGCCCATGCATGGCGGGCATATCGGGATGCTCTCCCCGCCGGCGTAGTAGGACAGATTCAATCTGTTATACGACTGGTTGTTACATCGCGCTTCTGGGCTTTGTGTGGCGCGCTTGTACAGGCACTGCCGGAGACAAAGCATAACTACGAATGCCTGCACGCCGCGCCCGTGAGCGCTACACTGCTCATCCAAATACACACGTACTTCTTGCTTGCTCCCCATAGTGCTAGCGCCCATTCTATACTCATCAAACGTCTTCCAGTGCACTCAATGTTGGTGAGGTAAGTCCAACGTTACCGGCCATTGTAACGCGCAACCAGTTCGCCGAAGATCTTACACTGCCCTAACGAATGTATCTACCCCTGGACACATGTCGTTTCTGTTGCCTCTGTGCCAAGAGCCTTTTTAATTCGTCACGACTCATGGAAAGCTTCGCCATTCCTGAACCTCCGAACAGACTACATTCGATCAAAAGCACTTGAATCCGCACCGCCCGTATCCAGTCTGTGATAGGGGATATTGTGGATGTGTGAGGTCAGGGCTCGGCCTGTTTCAGGGACCGACGACCAGGCACGATGCAGACCTGGGCCTCGTTGCGGAGACAGGAGTGCCACTGCTCAGATTCATCTGACAACGGCTATTTTCTTATTGCCGGTGCAAGAGTCTTCCAAGTTCAGCGTCGCGATGATGTGAAGGTACAACGGTGCGCAAATTCCGGACAGGTGACACGGGGCGTGTACGAGTGGACCTCTCATAGTGAAGTTCGAGGAGCCATCTCGTCTTCAGGTGGGTTAGACTCGTCCACTAGATCAACCCGTTTCAGGGGTGACGTCTATGAGGAAACAAGCAGATCCGTCATGAAATTCCTCAGCGAACCCCCGCTTATTCCAGATCGTCAACCGCGACAGGCAAACTATCGCCTACATACCTTGACACGCAGTATACATACACCCACAGCGTTACCTCTCGTCACCGTCATACTGTATGACATTTTATCTATGCGACCATGCATCCCTCATCGGCTGTATCCGGATAATTCGTTACAACTCGTATTCTGAACAGGTTTAGCTTGTTTGTTGATCTCGTTGATATGCCAGCAGATATGACAAGTAGGGATATTAATCGCGTTGTCACGGTACTGATGTGTGTGTGCGTGCGATACCAAGCTGATGCTTATCGACAGTAGCGAGCTAATAAACCCAGCCACAGAGCCAACACATCGGAAAAATGAATGTTGGACGTATGTATATCTCCCAATGACCAGCAGCCAACAAATCATGGGTGCAACACGCTTGCCCACACGTCACGCCCCCGTCTGAGATATTTAGTCTGAGTCTGAGACCATTTCTGTCATTCGGCTACTATATACTTACGCTGATCACTAAAGGCTACTACTAATCCCAAAACACAGACACTCCACACCGTTGGCCCACTGATCAGGAACTGCCCGGAGGTAATTAATCACCTACAGATCAGAGCCGCCGGACGCGAGGAGTGTTGGTGTACCTGTGTGGGGAAGAAGGGGAACCGTGATGTAATATGATTGGGATGGATGATGATGCGCTACCCTTAGAGCTTCCAAAGAGGCAGGTGGATTACCACTACTATGTATGTGCATGATAGGAGTTTGTGCATATATACATTCTAGTCGATTCCTGAAACTTTGACTGACTGATGGGATTATGGCGTGATCTCGGACCAAGAACAGTATTGTGACCCATCACTATGATACACAGACTCCGCTGATGTGGCATAACGCTGGCGCAACGCATCGTTAGTTGAGCTGTCATTGCGGGTTGGTCATGGGAGTCCGATCGGGAGCAGCAATCAAGCTGCCAACCTATCATCGGCACGAAGTCGAAACGTTCGTGTTCCACCACAGTGTGGAAACCGGATGATCGCAAAGTCGTCAAATCTGAGGTGGGTGTGCATTTTTCACATCTTCATCGTCATGTATACGTACGAAGAATTTAATCTTACTGTGGTGTATGAAGGTCGACGTCTGTCTTGGCAGCGACTGATCATGGTCTTACCAAAAGATCCAGGGCCCTGCAGGCTGATCAAAACCCACACCATACATGGTAAACGGGTAACAGCCTTGTAATTCCCACCCAGCTGCACGTGTTGAAATGAATTCCATTTGCCGTGCTGGTGCATTTCCACAGCCCCGCTTCAAAAACCGATGTCTTGGCTAGAATGCTGTACGAGAGGAAATTCGAACTCTGCCGGTCTTGGCATCACAGCGTACATGATCGATATCCAGTGACCTGTGGGTGACTATAATGCACGGGACTAGCACAATAACGGGTATACTACTGGCAGACAATGCCTTAGAACGTTCCCCTCCCATAAGCAGAAGCAGTCCACTACACCGCAAATCAGGTCCCAGGTCCGAGGAATCCCTTACGTGCGGAAACTGATCCGTGTCGTGCCTGTCGCTGGCTTTTTGGGCTCGGCAGGGTGAGTGTCACTCGAGCGCTGGCGAGAATGTCTATTCGTACTTTCCGTCTGGCTGAAGCTTGTTTGCCTCGTACGTCCTGCATGGGTACGGCATTCTAGGGATGGATGTACCGGTTAGGAGTCGGACGAGCGGGCGATCGGGTGTCGAGCAACATTTTTTTTTTCTCGTCTCACTGATCCGAATTTTCGAACCCCGAGAGCAGCCTCCGATATGCAAAACTTATCAGACCACACAGGAGATGATCATCAACGCGTCGCCCCATCCAAGATGGCGACTCGTCCCATCCGATCAAAGTGCCTGAGGAACGACGGGTGCCTGAAAGGCTGAAGAGCCTATTATTGCTGGTGTGATCGGCCAACTCTACAGCACTCGAGACAACTGCATCGACGTGAACCGGTCCGTGTTCGCCATTGGGATAATCGCAACACACCTCGGGCGATGCATTGGCACTGCCCGAATTGAGAGATGGACGGCTGGTGGGCTGACGTCGATTGTCTGACTAGTGTACAAGCCTCGGCCATGTCGGGATGGGTATTTACGTGTGTGCGCCAGTTTTGGCCATAATAATGCGACATTCCAGACTCACGGGCAACGACGACCCACTGATCTGTGACATGAACGAGAGCGCTGGCGCTGCGGCATTATATGACACAAGTTCCGGGTTGAGAGCAGTATATATATACTTTCCGAGTGTGTATACGGCATGACGGGTGGTGGGCTTGGCGTCGAGGGCTTATCGAGAGAGTTGTTGGGTCTAGACTTTTTGCACTGGGATACGCAAAACTACCAAGTCACTGGTGCCGAACAAAGGCTGTCGGGTAAACCGTTTTATGTCATTTGTTTGTTTGGTGGGTTGATTATATGCGGTGCCGTGAGTGGGGGAGAGACGTGTGCCTGGGAACCAAACGAGTGGTATCCAAAGTCCGACCAGTGCCTTAATTGAGCGAGAGGGAGGGTTGCTATCCAGGCACACCCCCCCGTCCATATTAGAAAACCCGACTCTTTTTTCGTCCAGTCGCTTCCTTGGTCCCATGGACGACTCAAAAGCGAGCCCAGTCAAGGAACCACAGCCAGACCAGACCGACAACACCCCCAGCATGGCCACTGCCCTCGTCGCATCCCCACTGCCCCCTCCTGGCGTCAGCAAACGATACAGACCCGCACCTGCAAAGACCTTCCAATGCAGAGGATACGGAGACTGTCGAATGGTGTTCAGCCGAAGCGAACATCTTGCCAGGCACATCAGGTATGCCTCAATCTCTCTATCCGTCATACACTGGCTCATATATTCTCTATCCAGGAAACACACCGGCGAACGCCCGTTTACCTGCCACTGCTCCAAACAGTTCTCCCGTCTCGACAACCTTCGCCAACACGCCCAGACCGTCCATGCCGATAAGCAGGACCAAAACGAACGCATGATGCGGGACCTCACCTCTCTGCACGCTTCCATGGCTGCCGCTAACAAAGCCGGACAGCCCAGGGGAAAACGCACTCAGTCTTCTGCTGCTACTGCTTCTTCTTCTTCTTCGTCCTCGGCCACCCAACACGACTCCATCAAGGAAGAAGACTTTGTCCCCTCCCTTCAGTACCGTCCCGGTACCAGCACTGGATACGAAGGTACCGACGCTCTCATGTATACCGACTCATGGAGCACGGACGCCGGTAGGACTTCGTCCCATCCGCGGCCTCCTAACAACTATTCCTTTCGTGACTCCAGCCAGTCCTTTCGTGTCCCCCCCGCATCCTCTTCTGCCACATTCTACCACCAACAACAGCAGTCCTTTCTCCCCATCTCCTCCAGCAGCACCACCTTCAGCTTCTCTGTCCCCCCACAACGCGATGCCAGCCGTCCACCCACTGCAGGCACTACCTCGACAACAACAACAACAACAACAGCAACAGCAACAGAGTCAACATCCGCTTCTCGATCCCTCCCGCCACTCTCAGCGGTCGTCTCCTCAACCATCTCCCATCCATCATCCCAACTACCCCCATCATCTACAACAACAACAACAACACCCACACAACACGTACTTCCCTTACCCTCAACTGCGTTCGCAAGAAGACCTCACACCGCAGGTCGCCCAGGCACAGCTCCAGCATCCTTCTTTGGCCCATCAAAACCTGCTTACGCTGGAGGACCTGGACTGGTCCATCAACCCTCAGAGCTTCCCCTTCCAAACTATGGACGTAGCGCAGAACTGGCAGCAGCAGCGGCAGCGGCAGCCGCCGGATCTTACCACCACCAGCAGAACCAGCTCCTCCCCGTCGGCGCAGCAGCAGCACCCTCATATGACACAGAGCCTGAATCACCTACAGCCACTGCCTACAACGACTCACCATTTTCCTTCCACCCACCCCCTCAGTCACTCTCCGAATCCACAACCTCCAACCTCCGAAAGCGACCTTTCTCCGGACTCGACGCTGATGACTCACCTCCGCCATCAGCAAGCGCACCACGTCGGGAACACGCCTCCGTACTCGCAGGAGGACCTCCAGCCACTGAATACGACTACGGCTCCGAGTCACGTCCTCAGTCTCGACGGCTCACCGTTATGGAACTCTGCAACGACGCCGATGTCCATGTCGATGGAGGAACTCGCTCATTTTTACCGTCAACAGGAAATGGCACAGCACTCGGCGGAGGCGGAGCTTCGAGGCCCAATACATCCTCCGGATTGTGCTCTTCCGCATCGGCTCTCGCACTCGTCGATCGATCTCCATCTACACCATCCACTGTCATCGGCGGAGCAACAGCAGCAGCAGTATCCTCCCCTTCAGCATCAACACCTCCAAGCACGGCTGCAACAGCAACACTACGCGCAGGAACTCAGACGGCAGCAGCTGCAGCAGTTACACCATCAGCGTCCTCCCCCACCGTCGGTGGACAGACGACTTTCGGTGGTTTCGGTGGGTTCAGCGCCGGAGGAGGGAGTGGATCTGGATCAGGCGGAACAGGAGGGGGAGGGGTATCTGCGATCGTTCGGAACGACTTCAGTCCATCACCTTCACCCGGCGGTCCAAGCAGGCTATTTCCAACCACCTCTACAGCATCCGCTGCAGCAGCTACACCGTCTCCACCACCCTCTACATGGAGCACATCCCCACCATCGAGGCGAGGGGACGCGGAGTACCAGTACGGGTTCAAATCACAGTTCAGGGAGTACGGGTCGGCCCAGCAGTCGTACCACCACCACCAACAGTTCGGAGGGGGACAGGAGCCACATCAGCGTGAACGGGAGCAGCACCGGGAGCGCGAACGGGAGACTCGAGGATCACCTTCAGTTGCGAATGCATATCCCTCAGCAGCAGTTGGAATGAAGGCTTGATTGGAGCGCCGTTTTGTGGACGTTGTCGATATTCTGCGCTTGGACGGTCATGGTATACAGTGTTTTTACAGTAATGTGCGGCTGGTTTTTTTATATTCTTCTGGATTGGGAATCCTAATCTTCCTTTTGACTTTTTTTACCCCCTCGGTCCTTGTGTTTTGAAACATACCGTATCCTTTTTTTCATTTACAAAACGAACACTGGCTCTTCGGTCGATAAAATATACGCGTTTTCGGTTGGGATTGCCATTTTACTGATCGCTTTTATGTTACTACTACGTGTACATAGCATATGTACAGTATACCGTAAAAACAATCCAAGTGATGGAGTTATAGTGGGGGTTTGTCAGTGTTCCTTCGCCGCTTTCTCGGCCTTGCGAAGCCGTGGAGAGTGCTGGTTCAAAACATGGACGTGCCATGGTGGGGAGTGGACAGACACTACGCTGGGCCAGTGTAATCGATAACACGCTCGAGGGATCCACACTGAGCCTGGGCCTCAACATGTCGAGCCCATACCGTCCGTTTTTTACTCCAGAAGCGAGCCATCGAAGATTCGGGGTCGTAGTCCGCGATGATCAGTCCTGAAGGGTTGCTCGGATCTTTCGGATGCAGACCAGAATTATTTGGACGAATTACTTGTATAAAATAGTTACCCCACTACCCAGGACTGAACGGGATTAGAAGCTCACCCACCCACTGAAGGGAAATCGGTTGATACACGGATACTGTCCTGCACTGCACATGGGCATTGATCGTACGTCTACTTACAAGTCTCAGAGTCGAGCGGAGGAGACGGACAACTACGAACGACTCGGAGAGAGCGTGTATCTCTCGTGGCATGCCCCGTGATTACATAATACGGTGTTTGAACCCAAAAACTTGATGCAAATGGCGCGGCGTTCTATACCCTCTCCGACTTTAAAAAGCATCTATTTGAGCCTCTCCCAACGGACGAGTGGCAACGCAGGTGCAGAGCATTCAAGCGTTGTCTTCGTCGTACCAGCCGCTCCTTTGACCCAGACATGTCTTCGATACTCCAGAGTCAGTCCAGATCTTGTCACGTTCTCAGCTTCATGATGTGGACTCATTCAACCCACTCACAGGTGCTTCACCTGCCACGTCCACGGCCGCTGCTGGGTATGGATTTCAAACAGGATAGATGTGCTAGTACGATATTGACAGCGTTATCAGACCTGCCTCCGTCTCGGCTGCTCCGACCACATCAGCAGCTGCAACCACCAGTCCTGTCACGTCAGCGTCTCAGAGTGCCTCTGCTTCGCAGACCACAGCGACGTCCTCCTCCTCCAATGCTTCCGCTTCGTCCGTCACTTCCACCACTGCAGCTTCAACAGCCGCGTCCTCTTCCCAGCTGACGTCGACCATCGTAGTCCCAGCCACCGTCGCCACTTCCCAGGTCGAGACTACCTCGGGCGGAAGCGTATACACCGTCGTCGTCACCTCCACGACCACACCCACCTCAGCCAGCTCCAATTCCTCCGGATCAACCTCGTTAGCATCCTTTCTCGATTTTGCTAGGTCCGCTAATCTTTCGATCATAGATTCTGGGACAATACTGGCGCCGTCGTTGGTGTATTTACCGTCGTGGGTCTCATCGGTCTGGCACTCCTCATTCTCATCATTACGACCGCTATACGTCGACGCCGTGCCATCAAATTCGATAAAGAAATCGCAGCTGCAGCAGCCGACGCTGCGGCGACAACTCGCTTCCCGTTTGATGACTATTCCGACCCCAACGGTGGCGGCTATGGATACTCAGACAACAGTCACGGTACCTACACGCAGCCCCCCGTGCGTCAAGCTGAATCGTACGGAATGACCGAGATGTCGCAGTTTGATCCTTACGCAGCGGGCGCGACGGCAGCGGCAGCTGGAGGCGCTGCTGCCTTCCAGAGATCCAGAAGCAGGAAAGAGAGCGAGGTCGGTGCACCGGGCATTGCCGGCGTCGGTGCTGGAAACCTAGCTCGCGAACCGAGTCGCCGTGCACCCTACCACGCGTTTGCCGGCCCCAACCCTCACGACATGAACGACCCCGCGGCTAACGTTCGCTACCCACGCAGCACAACCACTCAAGATGTCCTCGAGGCCGCTGGCCTGGCTGCTAGTACTGGCGCAGCTGCCCTACCGAACAATGGCACCGGTGCATTCGTCAGTCGTAGGCCCTCCGATTATACCCAGAACACGCATCAGAGTGGCCGTTCTCATGGACATGCAACCTCCAGTGAGGGTAGCCATCCCACCCCGCTTCAGCCTGGATACAGGCCGGAGCCCAACGCTCCTCAACGCAGCAATTCTCGCGTGATGGCCAACACGTCTGATCCATACGGTGTCTACGCCCAAGCGTCGTATCCCCCGCAAGCCCCAACTCCCCCTCCTCGTAATCCACTTCGGGCGACGACATCGCCACCCCCTCCGAATGACTACTATGCTGCTGACCACGAAGATCAACACCTCGACCGACCTGCCTTTCCCCCAGAGAATCGTATGAGTCTCCAGGACGATACCGACTATGCACAAGAGCCTCGTGTGTTGAGGGTGCGTGGCATTCTTTCGTTTTAGCTATAGGTTATCAATAACCCCCATCTTGCAGATTATGAATGAGTGATCCCCCTCCGTTCCTTTCGCCAGCAGCTAGTGTCTCTCTTATCCCGGCGCATGCGCAACTAACGTTCCCTCCGCTTCTTGTTTATTTCTCATGTAGTACGTGCATAATTCAATGCATAAAGCTATGTATTCCGCAAGCACCGTTTTCTTGTTTTGCCTTTTTTTTTTTTCATATTTTTATTATTTCGCGTAGACCTGTTATTCATAGTGCCTTTTTTTTTTCTATTTCATGCAGCATGTAAACTAGTTGACGAGAATGCCATGCTGCGTTTGCTAGGCGAAGCATGCACGTCTGAAAAACCTTTCGGGATGTTTGGGAAGGCTTCTAGTAAGTGATCCGACGAAGCTCCCAATCGTGATCATTGCTATGAAGCACAGGGATAGACAAAGGAAATGGTGTGGTAAGGTAAACTGCGCCTTCATCAAAGTTTCCTAACCACAGCCCTGAAAATCAATGGGACAGGGGTCTGGAAGCTAAAGAGGGTTTGATTAGTTGGCCCCTCGAATCGACGGACCTGGCCATAATATCGTTCTAAATGCCAACGAGTACATTTGGAACAAAGAATGGGACCATGTATTTGCCGTAAGCGCTGGCATGCGTGGTTTCGTCGTCGTCGCCATCTTCTGTGGGACTGTGTACAGGTATTATGTTGTGGTTTTTCATGAACGCCTCGACGCACTGTGTCTTGTCAACTTAGGTGACGCGATGGTCGAGCTAGTTCACCGTTTTCCCACCGATTCACCGAAGACACCACATATTGTTATCGACGGTTCTGGACCTTTGGCAATGTTGCTCATCAATGAAACATCATCCTGATTCACCGAAGACGCCACCACATATTACCTCTCGACCGTCATCGAGGGTTGCAAGTCTGCAATGAGGGTGAGTTGAGAATGCACAACCGACTGTACAAACTGGAGTCACTTGTTACGCCGAGATCCGATTTTCCTGGCAAAGCAAGCACCAAGGGGGCTTCTTGAGGTCCACTTCGATTTTGGCCGTCATGCTTTATCTTCAAGGCCAACATTTCAGTTGAAAAAAAAGCGGCATCACGAAGCTAACACGGGGATTTACTTTCGGAAATTATGTAAGTAAAAGTAAGGACATGGTCAGTCTCGGGATGTGAACAAGGCAGGGAACACAGGGATGACGGCAGGCTTCTTCTATTCGGTGCCCAAATCTTCCGGTATGCAAAGTCGTCGTCCGAACTATTTGGCGTTGACGACACGGACTGTCTGCATGGGACACTGGTGAAGGCGAAAGTATGTAAAAGCAACGCGAGCGAGCCAGTGCGTTCAACGAACTCGCATGTCACGACGCTGTCGCATCCATGCAACATAGCAAAGGAAGCCTGGGCAGAGCAACGGAGTCTAAAACGATAAAACGCGTTGCTAATATCTCACCCGACCAGGTGTAGAGAAGACAAAGGAATAACGTGCCAACGTCGACAGGTGAACGCATGCTCAACGAGTGCAGGATGTCCCTGTCAGGGGAACCACTACAACGACTAATGTTCTCGAAACAGGCGACAAAGACAGTTCCGGGACTTGGTGGGGCCGAGAGGAACATTTACAAACAACCAACCCCACGCCCAGTGCATTCTTCATCCATGAAGACGGGACATCCCACACGAAATACCCGGGCTGCGTCCACGATGTGCCAGGGAGAGCATGTGACACGCCTTGGACGTGCTGCATGTGCAGATGCAGGTGCCTACCGCTGTTATACACTAGAAACGTAAGCTATGCTGTGTCGGATGGGCTTACTCCGGCAAGGATGGAGGCGGACTCAGTAGCAAGAATTTCATGGCACCAAGAACGAGCCGGCCACTCGATCTACCTTTTTGTGCCAACAGGCCTCGAGACCCCAAAGGCCACTTGTACAATCAAGGACTCTGCGATACTCAAAGTGTTCTGATCATGCGCGGCCTTGTATCTCGGTCTTTCCTGGTCGGCTTATGATCTCCAACTTCAGGCGGTACCTTCCATCCGCCGAGAATGAAGAGCTAATGTGTGTGAGAGGTTGGATCGACAAATTCCGAGATACAGCCGCGCGCGTGGAGTTTCTCTTTTGATCGAAGGAACTACCATGAGGTGCGAGACCGACCATGTCGGGACGCATATTTGTTGGGGTTACCTCGTATAGGGGACCATGCACAGCAAGGTTTGTCTCGTGTTCGAGGGAAATGAGTACCGCTGAGGCATATCTAGGTAGAAGCGGCATGACATGTGCAATTGTGGTAGCAGTGCAGGCCACTGGTTCACTGCATATCAAGATTTCCGACCTTGAACATTGTGCCTCAGGCCACATGGGTCCCAGAACTCCGGACAAATACTTTTGTGTTAATGACAGTGGGAAATCCTCGCGACTGCGAAGGTTGCTGCAGTATGGCTGACCCGCCCCCGTGCCCTAGCCCATGGACCCCTGTCTTCTTGTTGTCTGTCAAGTTAGCGCCTCTCTTCCACGGCACATAGACATCGTCATATTCGAATTGGAGCTGTCAACTCCAAGTGCGCACTTTTGTGGTGGAGAGGGCTCTTGCTTTGTTCGTATCGGAAACGGCATAATGCTCGGCAGCCGCATATGCACACCCCTCCGGGGCCAATTTTGGTGTATCTGCGAGCCTGCCTCCCTGCAAGTGGCAAAAGCGCACTGTCTGATCTCCATTGGTTGGGGATTTAAGACTTGCTGTGTTTTTGTACCTTGGGCATGTGATACTCTGCATAACTTGATTCATTGGACCGTGCACAGCAAGGTTGGTCGCGTGTTCGAGGTGAAGTGAACACTGCTGAAGCATATCCACATAGGTGGAAGCTGAATGATATGTGCAGTTCCGGTAGTAGTGCAGGCCACGGGTTCACTGCACATCAAGATTTCCGACTTTGAATCTCGTGCCTCAGGCCACATGTGTCGCAGAACTCAGGACACACTTATTTTTGTGTTGATGGCAGTAAGGAATCTTCGTTGCCACGATGATTGCTGCACTATCATTGATCCGTCACTTGTCTCGTGCACCGGTCCCGTTTGTCTCCGTGGACTCCTGCCCTGTTGTTTGTCAAGCTGCCGCCCCTCTCCCACGGCATCGCAGACATCATCATACGCGAGTCAGAACTCTTAGCTTCGAGTGCGTGGCTTTACGGTGGAAAGGGCACTTGTTCTGTAGGCTTTTTTTCGTATCGGAAACGGCATAACGCCCGCATCCGCATATACTCGCCCGTTTCCTACCGTTTCCGTTGTATCCGCGTGCCTGCATCCTTAAAATTTTAAAAGCCCAATCAGTGAAGATCAGACATGCGCTGTTGCTATTTGCAGGGCTTGCTGTGTTTCCGCACGCTGGGTATGTAATACCCTGCGTAACTTGATACATTTATCCCGTCATTAATGGCCAACGTTCGTGGATCACAGAGCCACCCATGCACACTTCAATCCCCAACAAAACAAAAAAAAAATCTTGTCGCATCAAACCTCCAAGCCGTCACTCAGCAACTCCGGCACACATGGCCGCGGAATTCGTATGGACTCCATTCGGGATGCACTATTACCCGGCTCCGTCTGTAGGATGGCCGTACTGGACGTTTCATACCAAGCGCCAGATGGTTTGTCCTTGTTGTGAACTGGCCCTTCGTGGCGTAACATGACGATCGATCTAAACCTTCGGAACTTTGCAACCCGACTACAGTGCCTGTGCATTCTCCCCACAGCAGTTCGAATGGTCTGCCTACTTTACCAATGGCAGGATACTCTAACCGTTGGCAAGAACTTGCGCATCGTTATGGCCAAACTCCAGTCGACCATTTCGACCAGAACCTGAGATGTGGACAGTATATATGGTTGAAGGAAGCAATCCTCTGGCTAGCAAGTTCGATTCCGCAACTCATAAATCATGTCTACCGGTGACGAGTACAACCTTGATTGGTCTTCCGAGGTGATTTTCGTTCAATCACAGGAGGCATCGTGCTGATTCTTCTCAGGACGAGCAAGCGCTGCTCAACTACGTTGATGGCCCTCCCGAACAACACCCTTACACATGTGGTTGGGCAGCTGGTGGGGTGCTTTGCAACGACGTGCTCTTCCCGAAGCAGTTTTCCGCTCACTTGAAGGAACATGGTGTTAGAGGAAATGATAAAATGCGTTGCTGCTGGGTGGGTTGTCATGCGGACAAGATGAATAAAGAAAGCGTGTTGCGGCATGTTTTCGAGGTGCATCTGGAGTTGAGGTCCGAATGCCCCGACTGTGGGATGACTTTTACGCGCAAGACCAGCCTGAACAATCACCGCAAGAGAGAGCACTCTTGACAAGAACAACAGGTCAGACGTTGTTCGTGCCAAGGATAGATTAACTCTCCGCGATATCATATAGCTCGATAATACTGTGTTCCTATCTTTCGTTTTGCTCGACTCGAAGCTGTTATGAATGCTATGTAGTATGCCAAGACTGTGTACTTTGCCATTTTTCCGATAGTGTAATGTGAATCTCGTTCTCCGGCTTGTACTATATTAGACTTGTGCTCGCTGGCTGGTTGGACAAGCAAGTAACTCGCGGTACCCAAGCAGTATGCCAGCATTGATCTTTTGGCCAAGTACATATATTACCGTGGGAACGTTTTCTGGACAAACGCCTCGTTCCATCAACTACCAACGACAAAATGCTGATCTTCAGCAACTTAGGTTACATAAAATAACTGATCAGTGATTGCGCATCGGACAGGATTAAGAGTTCAGCGCTCAGGCAGCAGCTACGCAGCGTAAGTACATACCAAATATTTTGGAACATTCCAGGCTGTAGTTCTCACACTGACATGGACAGCCGGATGTGATCATGCAGGAACTCGCGGCGGCACGAGTAGTACTGGCCGTGGTTGAAAAGCAAGATCAGGAACTCCTAGACAACGTCACAGCGTCCGTGTGTGGCTGTTCGAGCTCAAAAGGTCGAGATCGAGTAACTCATGAGACGATCGCTCAGATCACTCACTGGTTGCTTTTCCAATGAATTACTGCTACAAGTTCTTGAGCGGGCGGTTCACGCAGTGGAATTTTGCGAGCCACCCACTCACCATGACTACAACGGATATTTAATATGCGTGTCACGTCATTGGAGGAACCTGGTGCCGCACTCTCCGACCTGATAGTAGAGTTCACTCTGAGCTGCGGTGAGGCACTGGTGAAGATGCATTTTCACCCATTCCTATCGACATTGAAGACCATTCGAGGGGTTTCTACGCAGTCTTGTCACTGATACCTACACCAAATGCAGATGGAATGACCTCGTCTACGATGAGCTTGCTAATTTAAGATTACCTCTGCCCACACGGGTTATCATTAATCGTTGCTGATACCGTTAATTGGATGTTCGATCGGTCAGAATCAAGCACCTCACGTTCCTTCAACCGGAGGCTGGTCCTCGCCTAGATTATATGAAACTCTACAGTAACTTCACTGACTTAGAAACAGACTTTCTGGTACCTTCCACCCTCACGACATTAGATTTCGATTTCGTTGACCTCAAGGATGAAGATCGAACTTGGTTTCCTGCATTTTTTTTTTAAAAAAAAATCTCTTTCTTCCCTGACTTGACTTCAGTCTCCCTCTTACCAGTCACATTGATGGAGCTGAGGTTCGAATGTCCCGACTGTGGGCAGACTTTTATGCGGAAGGCCGTCTTGAACAATTACCGGAAGAGAGTACTCTTGACAAGAACAACAGTCGGACGTTGTCAGTGTCAAGAACAGCGTTCCTATTCGCTCGACTTGGAGTTGCTATGAATGTTATGTAGTACACCAAGACTCTACGGCTACTAAAGGAGAAACAGCGAGGAGAAGAGGCCGCATACGTGGCATAGTACAGCAAACATTCATATGCAGCTCAAGCAGTGACATATACTCCGAAGCTGTTATTCATCACCAACAGTTGAATGCTGCTCCGCATCACGTCAGCTAGTATGGCATGTAATGTCAGTAGTAAGGTAGTAGCTCGAAAAGCATCAAACCTTGGGTTGCTTGTTGTCTCGGGTTTCAAGCGATGAATCTTCCTGATGTGCGTGCTTAACCGTTGGCCTGAAAAAGCTGACATCTCTAGAATGCTCCACAGCGGATGCAAAACATTTGTCAAAGAGGGAGTGGAGGTTCTCAAGTGGTTTGCTATAGGCCGGTTCTTCGGCTGGTGGTATCTCTTTTTCGCTGTTAGTGTACGCCACTATAAGCTTCTGGTGCATGGTTTCAAATTCATGAGCTGCACGGTGAAAAGAGGTAGGGAGCACTCGGAAGACCATGCGAGTAGAGAATGGAGGGAAACGTGAATTGAGCCTTCCGGGGAAGAGCTTGTTGAACCACGTTGACTGACCCGTCGATACCTGGCTGCCGTCCTGATCAACGTGGTAATATAGTACCCAAGTGGGAATCCACCAAATAGACTCCATATCGTGCAGGGGGTTGAACCTGAAGGGAGGCTCGAAGGTTGTGCCGTATGGTATAATAAGATCGTGCCCTATGAACAGATATTCTTGAGCTTCGACCTCGCAGGCCATATATTCCAGCGTGCCCTTTGCGACATTACCGAAAGCGCTTCGGTGGCAGATGAGACATCCACTTACCGTCCGCAACTCATGCGTAGTCTTGGGGCCCATAAGTTTTGCGTACTCAAGGTCGGCTACCTTCCCCATCTGCCCCACGCGTAAAACGTTTCCGGCACTAACATTACGGTGCACCCAGGCCACACTGTGCAAAATCTCTAAGGCTGAAAGTTGTATATAAGTCACCAGTTACAGTTCATATCACAACTAAGCCAACCTTTACGGGCATCCTGTAGCGTTTCAAACACGGTATCGAGCCTTCGAAGCTCGTATAGAGGTTGGCAAACCTCCTCGAAAACCAGACGGGAGTGGATCCTGTGATGGACTTTCAATTGCTTGGCGGAACCGGGGACACGGGGGAAACTTGGTGTGAGCCCTTCGCCAGTCCTAGTTGGTTTTGCCTTCAGAACTTCATCATCGGGTAGCGGATACCAAGTGCAGTCAGCTGGCAGATCAGACATGCGTAGAAGGCTATCAGTGCCATCAATCTTCCCGTCCACCATCAGATTCTCCGCTGCAAGGACCGTGAGGAAATATTGCCTAGCCTCATCTGCCTCCTCGGTCCCTTTTTGATCCCGCAAAATCGGTAAATATTTGCTCGAGGATTACATCCTCGCGGTCCCGGTCGGAGTCTCTCCAACAGTCCTTTAACACGGCAGGTTCGTCATTCTTCACCAGGTTTCCATCGTCCCCGGTGTTGCAATGTATTTGTATTATTCGGAAAATTATCGAGTTCCCGGCTTAGTCACTTACCCAAAAGAAGGCATATTATTTCCCACGCCAATCGGCGCGCAGATAGCACACTGCCTCTGCTCAGCCTCCAGGGATATGCAAAAAATCAGGCGGAGGGGCTAACGACACCTTTACTTACCCTCTATTGCATGCAGGTCGTAGCCAGCAGTAACGGAGAACAGACCGTCCCCCTGGAATCCTTTAAATCGCCCTCGGACATGTGAGCACGCCGCTGGCGCTCAAGCACGGTAGAATCCGGCATTTCTCTCGGCATAACAGGGCTCCCAGAGGGCCCAACTCTATTGCTCATGTTGGTTAAAATTCCGAGACAAGTCTTACGGCCGTACCTTACCCGCGACCGCCTCCAAAAAATCTTGCAGAACAACACCTGGTTGTAACCCAGAGACCAGTGGCCATGAATTTTACCCTGGCTACGGACAATCCATTTAATACCAATCTCATCTCGCCAGAGGGTCGAGTGGTTTACCGAATCGAGACGCTCACCACCAGTTATGCGCTCACAGGGACGCTCACCACCACCATCTCCAAAGTGGCTCCTAACGGACAAAACGAAGGCGAACTGGGCCGTGTCGTATGGCAGTCTGGTAAACCTGGCACCGTGATCGCCCACGGCCACGAATTACACATAGCCAAAAGTAAACTATGGGGATCGTGAGTCTCCGCGCGCTTGCTAACCTAAGGACGTTCAGCATATGAATGACAAACCATCATTTCTGCTCCTTGTGTGATCAGGTCGAGAACGTTCACCGCTCTCAACGGTCAATCGTATAAGTGGTCCTTCGACAACGGATCATCGCTTGTAAGTACAGCATCATCAAAGGCTCCGATAAGCTCACCGATCATTCCTGCACTGGTTTCGCTCCCAACCGCGCTCATAATGTCACTCTGTCACCCACTCGCTGCGCTGCGCCAACAAAATTTTTGAAAAAACAAAAAAAAGATGGCCAGCAACGATAGCAGGCAGGCACCTGCCGCAACTTATACGCCATCCACGCGAGCTAACCCTGGCCTCCTCCATTTCACACCGCATGGATTGACTATCACAGGAGATGTCCTTGTGACTTTCGTCTGTGTCGAAGGCGAGCGGAGGAATTCTCAAAGAAAAAAGACGTTGTAGCGCCTCATTTCTTCTCTTGCTATCTTGTTTTCCCCTTATCTTCCTTGCCCTCTTGATCGTTTTTCGTATTCCCATTTCTTGAAGCATTTGACAGCAACCTACCACTGTGGGAATCGGTTTGGTTTTACGGTTATGGTTCTGCATTCGACCCACATTAATACCTTGTATGTGATGCACCGCCTTGCGCGTTAACGAGATTTACTTCCGCGGAAAGAAAACAGGATTGATCGCGCTTTGATCGATGGTTGATCGGTCCAGTGATCTGTACTGTCCAACTATCTCAGTTCGTCTTCGGCTCGTTGTCATAACTGTTGGAATGCTAGACAGGTTATACGCTAGTGATACGGAATATGCAATGCAATCATGTAAACAATCGTGTTTGTGTGTAGTGTCTTTGGGGCAGGGGTGGGCCCTTGTAGCTGAAGAAGAGAGCTGGGCGGGATCGTCGAACTGCGTCATCAGCTCATCAGCAGCGCCGCGCCTGAAGCCAAATTGTCACTAAATCGGCAGAAGAAATGGAATCTACAAAACCCTCCATTTCTAGTTTGGTATTGGCTAAACCATAGCGGCCTATGCGCAGTTGTATAACGCAACCACCTCCTTCCGCAAACAAATACCTCCCGTCACGTGTATCTGCATGTGAATCATCAACTCTGACTATCGCTCGGGAATGGACCGGAAGCTGTATTTGCCACATTTTTGGTGGACTCCGTGTTCGAGAGCATCTGAGCCGGTTGTCCGTCGTGTTCGTGGATGCTCGACTCGTTATGATCGACCCCGGCTGCGGATGCGCTGTTTTCAGCATGATCCCGACTATTACGGGGCCCATTTTCTAGGTTCTTGCTAGGTATCTTCCAATAGGGCACACATCGCACGGCAAAAAATGTTGAAAAAAAATCAAGAGTCTCCCCATCAAGCCTTCTAATATGACCCAAAACCAAACATGAACGCACCGGTAACCGAACAATATAAGCCATCAACGTCGAACAGGCAGCAAGGATAAACACATCGTGAAGCGCAACGGCGTACGAATCGCGCGCCGCTCTTTGCAAGTCTAGGGGAAGCCTAGCAACTAGTGTTGCAGAATGGCGAATACCACTGATAACCTGTGGAGTAGATATTGTCAATAATCGCATAGCCCTTAACCACACGCCGCCACTTGAGTATCAGAACAAGAATGCACACACCTCCGCTGCATCGGGTCCGTGTATCCGTTTATGCAGCTCAGAATCGAGTTTGGATTGGAATAAGGCTGACGACACTGCAACACCACTGACTTGACCTAAATGCGGCAAAAGTGTGAATCCCTAATGGTTGAATAGCCAGGGATGAGAGAATAGCCATCACCTAATCCTCGGAAAACCTGGCCGAATCCAGTGCCTACAGCCATCAAATTATCTAAACTCGCACGTTCAGCGCCTGTCACACGAGTATAAGTAAAGATGACGACAAACCTGGAAGATGCGCTAGCAGTGCAACTGACGACCGGCCAGATACTCGCCAGTCACTTAACGCTTTATGAAACGAACGAATGCTTATCGCACCAAGCGTCGCTTGCAACACCACGGCATTCCCAAAACCTAGTGGAATCTACTCTGGCCGTCAGCACGGTCGGACGGCGGATAGCTTGGCTGGCTTACGATGCTCAACCAGGATTGTAACCACCCCGAGTTCTCATGGATAAAAGCTATAAGAAGGCTGCCGACGAACGGAAAGAAACCAAACATGGTGTTAATCATTTTATATCTTCCGGTGCGGTGCATCATGTAACTGAATGGCAGATGTGAACGCAGGTTATCAACAATAATGTTACATATACTTGCCCAGCGAACAAAGAACCACACGACATAGCCATACTATTCGGGAGCAAGTGAAGCCCTGTGTATGGTTAATGTCACTATTCTATGGCTACACTGACGACCTACCAGCTGTCGAAGCACTCGTCAAGGCGACAGTCTGGAACCACATGGGAAAGAAATACATGACCGAAAAGTTGCACATCGCCACAAGGAAGTTGCTAACTCCGACGATAACGGGAACTTTCTGGCGTAGGAGGACAGGAGCGAGCACCGGCTCATAGGAAACACAGAGTTCTACCAAAATGAAAGCAAGTATGAAAGCAATTCCGAGGATAAGCGATGCGACGACCAAAGGGTCCGACCACTGTAACCATGATACGAACGCCGTGACTAAATAGGGCACTAAACAGCACTCACGGGTAGACCATTATTGAATTTGATACTCAAAAAGACCAAGAATGATCCGATCTAGACAACTGCTTCACGCTTAAGGCTTGACAGGTCAGCACAAATACTTACCGCGATCAGGAGGGTAATACTACCGCTCCAATCTATTCTCTTGAGTACATCCTTGGCGTTCCTTCCCATGCCCTGTTCGGGGCTATAAGACGGCCATGATCATTGTGAAGCGGGGGTGCTCACCGGTGTCACGTAACGCAGATTGCAAGTTGTTAATGTGAACGACAGGGCAAAGAGCGGTAGCTGCATAATGAAAGCCCATCGCCACCCAAACCTGATTGACCGACGTATGAGCCACGTGCAGAACATTGGAGCATGGACACACAAATCGGTAACGAGGCCACCTAATGGCCCACCCAGACCCGTACCTAGCTGGCCCAGAACACGTCAGTCACAGGCCCGTAGAACAAGGAATAGACAAGACATACTCCACTAAACAAGCTGGAGAACCCTTGCGCCAGACCTCTGGACTGGATTGGCGGTCAGCCTTCCACGCTCTGACAGCAAAGAATGAATGATGCGCGCACACGCATGCTATACATATCGCTCATGATAATCCTAGAGGCGTCGTCGGCCTTGATTACGTACCAGGGATTACAATTCGACTTACGTCGTAGTCGTCATTATTCCACCGCCACCCATACCGGAGAGCTATATGCCGTGTGTTCAGTAGAACGGAAACGTGTCCTCCCGTGGAGATAGAGCTTACGAAACGCGCAGCCACGAGCACTTCCATATTCCCTGAGAGTCCGCAAGCAACAGTCCCCAGACACGCGGCGAAAACGGCTAGTTGATTTGCGCCCCTCCGCCCCATCACGTCACAGAGGCGCCCATAAAGTGGGGTAAAGGTGCAAACTGCAAGCAAGTACCTGAACACGGTTCACACCGATTTCATTTACGTAGGTAGAGGGTGGATAGAAGAGCTACTTGCGATGTTCCAAGCCAACTTGCTTCATTTGACTTGTTGAACTCAGATGATATGGACGGAATTACTATACAAGAAATGGTGTCAAGGGATTAGGATCCTGGAATTATCACGGAAAATTCATACGTGTCGCAACGAGCGTCGCTAACAATCCCAGAGGGAATATCGTTAGCACAATGCGGGAGCAGGGCCCGGCAGACATACTGTTCAATGCCTAATATGCAATCCTGTGGTCAGAACGCGGCCAACGATAGTCGTGAAACTGCACTAACCGATAGGAAAGTAGCTGACCACAAACCAGCCAATATGGCGTAGCGTGTCGATCTGGATATATCTAGAGGACCAACGGTTGCAGACAGTTTGGGGCCACTCCCGCTGGTAAACGAATGGTCGTTACGACTGGCGCTGGGTAGTAAAGGGTCTCGTTCTGTGGCCATGGAAAACCGTGGACCTAATATGCTCGCTTCTTCGCCGCAGCCAGGTATTCCAAAGAGTCTCTTCGCTGGGTGAGGGTTCGACGTATTACCACCCTTAGGATTCACAACTCCATGGGAAGTCTGGCCAGGACGACCACTGTACTTGCTATCCATTCTCCGCTTCGGCACTACTTAGTAATGCTTTGTTACGCCTAGCTAGCCGTCTTGCCATCTCGATGGCCCAAGCCAGAAGCGAGTCGGGTCGCACGATATCAAAGTACATACTAGCAGAAGGAGTAAAAACATACTCCCCGTCCTTATGCCATCTCCTGGTTTTTCTCAAGCATCTGGTTTACTCTTACCCGAGTCACACTTGAATTTTGGATTCTTTGGCCCTTGCACTCATCATTTGCCCCGTTCAACCGGTGCAGATTTCATATCTGTCCCTATTGTAACGAAGCATCACTGACTTTATAAAGATTCGGACTGCCGTGTTTGCGTCATCAGATGAATCGTTCAGTCAGGCTTTATATCTCCTTGTAACTCTTCAGTGACCCTCATATCAGTCTTCCTTTTACTAACGCACCGCACCTACATAGGTGCAGTACGTTATTTACTGGGGTGGATATCGCTGGGACGAAAAAAAAAAACTTTGCCTACGTTTCTGTGCGACGCCCATCCCCCGCGGCCTGGTGTGATTCCCATAATGAATATTTATGTAAGTTGGCTACCAGCAACTCTCGAGTCTCAGCTGGCGGGCATCTTCGTCCGGTCAACAAACTATCGGTGGAGGTGTACCTGCTAGGGTCACTTATGTTTGAAATCCGCCTTTATTTCCTTCTGACTCACAGTGACCTCGGCACAAATCTGTATTGCCTTACATGCCCCAGAAGGTGCTCTGGAAACGACAAAGAGCGACAGCTGTACGTTGATCGTGGCGATGTGGTTGTCTTCTGCCCCTCAAGACCTCGCTGGTACCAATGATGGGAGTTCGGTGAACTGGACAGTTCTGTTCTCCGCGGTGTTTCTACCAGAAATGTGCGACTTCTAACAAAGTCAGCTCCGGTTCTCATGGGCATTATATTCTATACGGAGGCCGCAGGTTGCCTCCGCGCCAGCAATTAGCATTCCCATTTGCAAACTATAATCTCTCAGAGCGTCACGATTTGGTCGCTTTTCCTAATCCCACGCTTCAACCACCGAAAGTTAATAGCGCAGAAAAAACGGCAACCCAGCGTCAATGCCATCTGCCCCAATTTCCAAATATAATAAAGTCCTCGGAGTCAACACAAACTTGCGAGGTCGAATGATGCGAGCCAATGTCTCACCAGTAGATTGTAAAGCCTGTTCGTTTTGGCATGTGGATGGATGAGGCGCCACATTCTCTTCCCCGCCAAATGACGCGAGGAAGCCACGATATGAACACCGCTACTTAACCAGATCCTTTCCTTTGGAAGATTGATGATGCGCCACACACCTTTGTGGTCATGACACCCTCCTGGTCACATATCGGCAAAGTGATCCTCTTGTACCCCTGGAAGATTCACGTGGCGCGTGACCCTCTCGGCCTATGCCCGAGAAGACGTAGTTGTAGGTCCAGATGGGAAGATGGCGGACTTGTGAACTGACGCCAACGAGGCCAATCTAGTCCGGTAGTTCTACCCCCGGCGGATGACCAGCGCCGGGACCTGAGGGCGGCTGAAGGTCGCATAGTGGTGGTCATTCGACGTTTAGACACCAGTGTTTGGATGCGTGATAACAGTCGAACAGATATGGTTGGTATCAAGTAAGGGTTTGATACTTAGACATGATATATCGCTAGACATTTTGGGAGCGGAACGGGAGGGAAAGCGAATCGTATAACTAAAAATTCTGTCCCACCCCACCATAGGTTTCCCCCGCTCAATGTTCCATGGACCCTTGGAGATTACCCTTTACTACCTGGCCAACAAGACCAATTGCCGTCCACGTGTCGAGGATCGCGTAAGCAAAAACCTTTGCTGGTAGCAACTTGAGACGTCTGTCAGGGCCATGGGCAACACAATTTTCCCATTTGATCTCCGCGAAAAATGGTGTTACCTTTGCTGGCTTCGTATGACAATGCCACGAGGGCATGTCAAGAAATATGTTCCGTTAAGCTCTTAGGGCGTGATGTGCGCTGTAGACGTCGTTCGGTAGAGTTTGTGGTACAGAAGTCCTTTAGTCAAATTTTAAACACGGTAGTTAACAAGCTAGATATGACAACATGAATGATCAAGCAGCGTGAGTAAACTTCTCAATATGCAATCTCTTGTCAGGTAGATCTAAATGTAAGGAATAGGCTTCTGTATCGGAAGTACTGCTGGCGCAATAATCACGGCGGCGGCGGACAATATTGGTGACCCTTCCTTCCCTTTCAACGCCTTGCTGCTTGCTGACAAGTGGGGCACATGCTATTTATATTTGGCGCTAAAGGAAACGTGGCGTTAGTGATAGATGAGGCAGAAGGCGTAACTGAAGTACAGTATTGTTGAGGGTATTGACGGCTGAGTGATTGCAGGTTCATGGGAAATAGTATAGCAGAAATTACGCAGCGAAAATTGCGATGGGATGTTGAAGGCGTGGCAAGGGAACATAGGCGGGAAATTGGGACGAACGGCGGCAAGATGTAGTGTTTAGCGACATCATGGATTGTCTAGAAGTAATCCCGCAACGTACTATTGCCAGCAAGTTTGTTTACACTTCGGAGGGTTGCAATCACGGGGATGATTTGGACTAAATTTGCAGTTACGGTTGTCGCACACAATCTGAATGGGAACGTCAAGACTGTTTGAGCAAGGTTCATCAGGCTGAACTGACAAGTTCCTCTGGCTACGGATTGGTCAGCTTCGCGGAGAACACTGAAAAATGGCATACGTACCAAAGTAAAAGCATGACCACATTCTAGATAGACGTTACGAACGCTGGTAAGCGCAAGGCACCGTGAGCAACACCTGGACAAGGGGGAATCATGGGACTCACTGTCTCCAGCGGCACATTGTGGTATGAGTAGACAAGAAGTGTCTAGAAGGCGTAGAGGATTGGCTATAGGCTGGGTGGTATACATTCTATGGCAGCCTTTTTATTAGCTTTTGAATGAGATCGGGTCCCCATGGCCAAATGTATCGACGAGAACAGATTGCCGCTACCAATTTCGTCAAGAAATAATTGACGCTTTGAGTGAATTGATAGGATGTTTCGGAAGATGTAGTCGAGGAAGTTTGATCGTAAAAAGGAACGAGGACCCGAGAAGTTGAAAGGCAGATAATACTCTTCTTCCCATCGTACCACAAAGCATTCACTGTGAATGAATTCAACGACGTGTCACCAATATGGATAAATGATGACCGGCGGAAAGATGGTCACTTACACAATATTGCGTGTGGTCACCCTGGCTACTCTCCGGCACGACGAGCGGGATGAGTGAGAGAAAGTGGATATAGAAATTCGCGAGAAAAAAATTGCCCCCAGGGCTGTAAATTATTTCGATTCCGTCCCTGTCCATCTGAGAGGTGCGTCGGAGTACTACTATAATCATAGTTCATCTTTCTCCAGTGCCCACTGCACGCGCCGCCTGCATGGCTGCAAGGTACGATGTGGTCGGGATTAGCCGGCATCGGAGATCCGTAATATCCGAGGTATCCTTTACTTACTAATCAAGGTTGTGCTAGAAATTTCATGATGTTTGCAACACCCAAGCTCTTTCGAGTCGCTTGTCGAAGAACAAAGCAACATGCAGAAATCAAGAAAACACTTGGAAAAGGAGAAGAAAGCGAAAAACTTCTATGAGCATGGCGTAGTCAGTATGCTTTACTCGTGACGCCGGTATCTTTTACGAGCACAGATCCTCATTTAGGACGGCCTTAACCTAGCGCTATCGATAGCTGATACAGAGGAGGGCAAGGCATTGCGCAAGGTAGACAAGCACCGCCAGACACAGGTAGTTCCGACGCGATGCGATGACAGGGAGGTTTATTAACACGTATGCTTAGGAACCTACGAGTCGATCTGGCTATCGGCATCGTACTAGAACCGACAAAAAAAGCAGGCTGGTAATCCAATGATTCGGCTCGATCCATTCCAACGTACACTGACCAGCATGCTTGGACATATCAAGGAGAAGGCTAAAGCGATGATCGCACAACAACGCGCACTGTCGAAAAAGGAAAAGGCGAAGTCTCGCAAAGAGCGATCAAAGTGGGATGGGGCTCGTGCATCAACGGCGAGAGTCACTGCCCCGGAGCCTTCGGGAGCTACACCACGCAAGAAAGTCACATTTGCATGAGTTAACCACCCTGCCATTCACGCTGTCATTAGTGGGTGTGGTTATGGTTATGTCATTGGTCCCTGTTCATGACACCTGCAGAGCTCAAGCACTAATGGCAGGACTAACGACTGATATGGTGTTCGTCACCGCCATGCTTGGGTTTACCGGCCCGAAAAGCGATCGTGTGCCTCCCACGTAGGTGAACCGGCACAATAAATCAGAAGAGTCTGGGTGCCATATGGTTTTCAAGGGGATATAAAATAGAGAAATTCTAAACGTATATACCACTGCAAGCGGGATGACCGCTGCGGCTACCCCCCAAAACGTTAGACCGTCTTCTGTCACATTTCACCTGGGATATTCATTCATATGTGGAATGGAACAAGCGAAGGGATTTCCGAAAAATATATGTTTGAACTTTGTAGCGAGGCACGGATGCCCGTTATCGAGCACGATCATGATGCATGATAGTAACTAACGATGAGCTCACTCGCCGAATTCTTCCTCAATACCACCACATATCAAACCACTGCGTTCTCTCCCCAGCTTATTGTATGTGTGTGGACTGCGATCATTGCATTCCCGTGTTGGTGTCAGAATTCGAAAGTGTTTGTCTGAACCTGCCTGTACCCAAACCAGTCAGTGACTTAGTGCGAGCAGCCTCAAGCTGGACATTTGATGCAGGCGAGCGGTGGGACTGACTGTTGCGTCTGTTTTGGGCAATAACGGAAGCTAACAAATCATTTTGACAAGCTTTCTCCAGCAGAAAAAAGAAGGGTGTGCCCCCACGTAGGCTGGATGGCAGGTTCTTTGTCACTCCCGGCCCCCGCTCCCCATCAGCCACTGATGAAGCGCAAGCCCCACCACCGTGCTGAGGTGAGTGTATAACTCACATTTCCCTAGAAAAGCAGTACTCGTGAGGTCGTCGTCTCGTCGGCTCTAAAGATCTAATACCGCATGCCTCTGCGAGTTGTTATTGCAATTTGGAAACGGGTGCCGGAGGCACTTTCTATACATTCTTCAAAAGCTACTGTAAGAGTGAGCGGTATTCCTGAGCACTATAAGTAAACCCATTGAAATTCCAGGTGAACTCTGGCGACCTCACTGATCTGGATCTTGCTGGACGAGTCTGCCACCACCGTGCCATCGTTAATCAGATCGTTTTTGCATTGGCTCCAGGGGTACGGAAAGTACGTGAGCAGGCATGCCACGATCTGATCCTGGTAGCCTTTGGAATATGCCGACGATTACCACACGGCATGGTTGAGGAATGGTAGCGTGAGCGCCGGTGCCAGAGGTATACTGTGCTGTTACCACATTCGGAAACTCTTTTCGTTTGTTCAGTTCCACAAATAGACAGAAGAGGGCCTGTCAGGTGGAACGTAGCAGGCCCAACGTTTTTTTTTCTTCAAGTAGGTGTAAGTGCTGACTCGGAGACACCATTTACCTTCTGTTCAGGCGTCAGTATTGTATTATGTAATCACATACCACTCTGGGATATTGTGGCAGGTGGTTCATAGTAATCACTGATTGCAACTTGACCACCACAAGGGCATTCTGGTAGGTTGGCGGACGTCTTGGTTTCTGACTCAATCGTGCGCTGACGATCGGTTTTCCATCTGTCTATGTCCTTGTGACTTGGGATTGACTGTTGTCGTCTTTAGTCACGATAAGGTTCGCGACTCGGAATGTCGTTATACACGCCCGTGTTCCCTTCCCTCCGTGGACCGAACGATCATACACGAAGAAATTCATACACCTCCGCACAGAACACACAAAGATACGCGGACGTCTTGCGCGACGTCCACTTGTTTCTTTCGACTCAAGGCGAGGAGCTGTCACCTCCTTCACGACCTAGCTCCCCAAATTTCGAGGCAAGGGTCTCTCAATTGAGGGAGAGGGTGAGAGGGGCATTCTATGATGCGAAGGGTGAACCGTCTAATGGTACGTGGACGAATCTAAGCGAACAATTGAAGATGGGGTGCGTGAGAGGACGTTATCATGCACTTTCCAGGAACAGTCAAGGGACGCTTGGAGAAAACATGGAGTGGATCTTGCCAGAAACGGAGGAGGAATGGTTTGCATTAGAGAGGAAAAGGGAGGATTCAAGAAGGCTGCAGAAGCTGGCGGCATCGCAACAAGAACGTAGCGTCGCGTCATTCCACCAATCTGGTGCGAGTAATCTTGTCCGTGCAAATTCGACTATACCACGTCAAGATGAAGTACGCGAACAGGGTGCATCCACCGTCTCTCGGGAGACAATACAGAAGGCAAAAGAGAAGGTCAGGAAATGGCAGGCGACAATCGTCCCAGGCTCTGTGCCGGAGTTCGCAGAACGGCCTCCAGCACCATTGAAGACGAACGTCGATAGCTCAGTCCCAAAGGGGAAAGCTTTAGTCAAAGAGAAGACCAGTTCTTCACTTAACTTCCCCGTTGTGAAACGGGCCGCCGGAACCCTTGGCGGGAAGGGGGGAAGGAGACTCCCTCTTGGGCATCCCGTTTCCAATAATCTCAGTGGTCTCGGCGACCCGACGGTGGAATTTTCCACCCAGAGATCTGCCGTTGATCTCGTGGATACAAACAATGGTAAATCCGTGGTTGTTGATGTCAACGGCACCCGCAAAACTGCCCCTATGGCTGGTGCTAAACAGAAGATTAACGATTACCCTGAAATGGTGTGGCATTCTTGGTTATGCTCTTTACCGTTGCTGACTTTCCCTTCCTGCTGTTAGTCGTACCTTCCACCATCCTTTCCGTCACACTTAAGTACTTCGACTCCTCCCCAAAGAGCGCCAGGGGTCCCTGCACGAACAAAACCGTCACCAATATTACCCCATTCTCCGTCATCGTCAACGCCATCTCCGTCGACTCCTCCCGTGCAAGGTTATATCAGGCAAGAACCTCGTGGAGCCAACGTGTCATCCTGTCCGCCACAATTTGACACTCCGCAATTACTGCATTCCCTTCGGCCAGTCCCATCAGATGTTCCGATTGACTCCCCCATCATACGGACTAAGAAACGGACTGCTCCGTTCCGGGTGACACCCCCTGCTGGTTTCGAGGACGAAATTGTCGCCTCCGCCCATGAGGTAGACGACTGGAAAGCATTGCCAGGCGAGACACGACGGTCTGCAGACTCTGAGGTGGTTATGATACCCGGACCAGTTCCCACACACAGAATTGAGACAGGAGTCACCACTGAAAAGATTCCGTCACCGACAAAATCATATTTTTCCTCGCACGCCTCGTCCCCCCCCGCTTCACCCGTATCCAACGGAAACTTACTACTACATTCTCCAGAAAGCCCCATAGTTTACTTTCCAGATCGATCCGACGCCTTTCGACCTCCCTACACGTCTACTCAAAATGGACCAAAGGTCCTTGGTCACTCGAGCAACAACCTCTTGGGGCTGGGATACAGCTCTCAGTTAGATGTAGAGAAGCATGTCGATCGCGTCAATGAGTTATTGGAGAAGGATGTCGACTTTGACAGCTGGTTGAAGGACGTGAATACGGTTGATGATGTGCATGAAGAACGGACAACTTGACATGTATTGCTTCACCTGCCCCTGTATCCCCTCGTTTTTATTTATGAGTACCTTACTTTGGTTCTGTTAAGTGGAGTATTCGGCTATACAAGGCAAGCTCAAAGACCACGGGGCGATGCGTGTCTGCCATTTGGGGTTGCGTTCTTGGCCACGTGACCTGCGTTCGATATCAGCGCGTGGTTGGACTGAACAACCGACTACCACTTTACGCTGTGGACAGCCACTACACTGTTATACACGGCCGCATCCTCGACCACGCCGCTCACGATGAGCAGGCGGGACTCAAAGGTCTCGCTGAACAACAGACAGAACGACGCATTGACCGAATTTGAGAATTGTAAGTGGTCCTTATGTCAACAGGGAAGATGTAGCTAAAGTTCGGTGGCAGTCAAGAAGAAATTCCTTCTCGCAAACAAGCACATCACCAAGTAAGTCCGCATCTGCGTCCTTTCAATCGTCCAAAGTCTGATGTTGGAGACATGTCAACAGACTTAATTCAACTCTCAGTGTACGGATAGAAGAACTTCAGGCACAAATATCAACACTCTATGTGGAGAATCTCAGACTCAGGGCTTCTGAGATCGCGCTTGCTGCGCAGTTGAAGAAGGAGCAGGAAAAGTCGCGGAAGATCCTCACAGATGCAGAGGCTGCGGTAATCTTCCTCCACTCTCATCGTAGTGGCACGTTAGTTCTGACACCGTTCACCTTTAAGACATCTAATCTCTCTAAACATCTTGGATTACTGAGACAGTCGTTTGGAATGGCTTCTGGTCCTCCACCAAATCCAGCATTTAAGCCTGTTCCCAAGGCTCGTCGTCCTGTTCTCGATCCGAATTCCTCTCCAGTAATGCCACGACTCTCCCGCGCTCCCAATGTTCCTGGGATTACTGAGGACGACGAATTAGAACCAGAGTTGGAGGATGAAATGGATAAAAGTCCTATTACTAAATCTCATCGGCCTGTGAGAGATAGGGAGACAGCTCATCGTGACTCTCCACCACCACCACCATCCCCTTTTCATGTCAACTTCATAGAAAAGGAAGCTTCTTTTAGACGCAAAGGCAGGAGACAAAGTGGCTTGTTATCCGTTAACACCGACGTTGGCACTTCTGTGCAGTCGGAACGAACGGAAGGGTTGATACCCCCGCGAGCTGCTAGTCCTGCATTCGGATCTCCTATACGTAGGCAAGCTGGACTAGCTGAAGATGATGAAGAAAGACGGGCCGAGAGTATGTTGCAGCAGGGGTCGGTCCTCGTGGACGATAATGACTACGTGCCAAAGTTGAGGAAAGAGAAGAAGGAGAAGAAGTCGAGACAGGTGGAGAGGGAGCTCACTCCAGACGACACGGATGGCGGTTCTTCGTCGAAGACAAAAGAGACGAAAAGGCGTCGTGAGGATGGGTTATCAGGGCTGAAGGACGTCACAAACTCGCCTAGGAGTCGTGACGCGCTACCCTCATTAGACACCAATACATCTGGTACGTATGCCATCCTGTACGTGGTTCACGGATGTTGTTACTCACCTCTGTAGATCGCGACCGACAGCGTACGCCAGAAAATGAGGGTGCCACACCGACATCTGCAGCAACATCCGTAGCCACTTCAAGGACTTTCTTGTCAACATTCACCACTCCTATGACCACGCCACAAGTATCTCAACTACCTTCTCCCCGCGACTCTAGTCCAATCCCACAAGAGACAGCAATATTATTGGAACCCGAAGTTCTTGCGAATGGTCGCGAGAGAAGGGTGCGCAAGAGCGTCAACTATGCCGAACCAAAACTTAACACGTGAGTAGTCCAAGAAACTTATCGGCATCCTGTCATTACTAACAAAATCCTATTTCCAGCAAGATGCGGAAACCTGATCCTGTGCCACTTCCTCCGGTCACTTCGGTTCCGAGAAAACGGATCTCTTCCAGTCTGCAAGGCGACGAGGCAAGGCTAGGTGGCCCTTCCCAATCCAAGGCATCCGCCCCTAATCCACCACCTTCATCGAGTTCTTCGTCAGCCTCGTCATCTGTAAAGCGCAAAAAGTCACGGTCTTACGTCCCACTTAACGATGACGACGACGAAAGCGATGGCGCTCAAGCAGACGCCGAATACGGTTATAGTTCAGCTCACTGGGTAAACGTGGACAGTCGGCGCCGCAGCGCTCAGAGCGGTAGCAATTTCCGCACGACGCCTGAAGTTGATAATGCACGACGACACAGCGTTGCTGTATGACAATTATTATGGCCCTCAATGACCTTATGATGGTATTCTTTCGTAGGTTTATTTTATACTATTGACAGAGTAGCAAGGTTACGGGTATAACATCATGCCACTCATAGTACGGATACATATCATCGCATACCTTCGCTGTAATTATACGCTTTCCTCACCTTCAAAACGGCCAATCACTAACGACCATTTGTTTACTGAGTCTCGATCGATCCTTACGGCTTACACCCTGGATATGCTGCCCCAGCCATCTTCACTAACAACCAAGCAATAGAAAAAGATGTGTAGTATCTTTGATGTTGATGTTGAGATGCCTAGGAAATGACACTGACTGGACTGCGTGGAATCGTCCGTAACGCGTTATCGCAGCCTACGTAAGTCACTTCGATCCTTTCCGACGTTTCCAGGTTCGATCTTGATCCTTCCGCGTCGACGTTTGGGTCTGGAGACCCCACTGGAACGCCTCCAAGGCTTCCGTTCCGACCGCACACAAGTTGTGCACAGTTGGCGAGTAGTTTGCGCCTCCTGTTTTGAAATTGACGTCTGCAGACTTCAGTTTCACTCGTCCTTGTCGACGCCTGGGCCGTAGGATCTCACAGGATTGTCTCGAGGGGATCAGTTGTGGTTGCTCGCTACTTCTACACTGTAGGTAAGTATTTTCACGTTCCATTTCCAGATTTGACACTAGGACCTTCGCATCCGTGTCCATGGCCAACACTATCCAAAGACGTTGGATGGACATTCCAACCATTTGACGGGTGGCCAGGTGACGCTGGTAGGCTGTCCTCCTTCGATCGTTTGCTTCGGCTGACGTGCCGGCTTTCCACAGCCAGCAGTGCTTCCTCGAGTCGTTCCGAGTCAACGGCTGCGCTGCTTGTTGCGCCATCTCTGTCCACGTTCCAATTGCTATCGCTTGGCCCTCGACAGAGGCATTCCATGGTAAGTACACATCAGCGTTGCCAATACTGACCCTCCTTGATCGTCCGACAGGCCTTAGATGTCAGACTTCGTAAATATTCCCCACTACGTCCAAGGCGAAGTCGGTACCCCGGCATCGCTGATATCCACCGATATCCTGATGCCAATCCTCGTTTATTCGGCCATTTCTTGCAGCACCGTGAAGCACGCCGTGCAGCATCCTCTGCGTATAATAGCGTAGGGATTCACGGCGATGCAACGAGCTCCCCCAATTGTGCTTTCGATGCTCATCCCTTCTTTCTATCAACCAATGGCTGTCGTTGCTGCCACACCCACGACCGTAGATAGTACTATTCGCGATCTGAACCCTTCCCTGACTCGCACCTTTCCGGTGACGTTGCTTGATGTCCTTGTCCAGGCAACGTCCCTGTATCCTGACCATGAATTGGGCTTCGTCACCTCCGCACACGATTCCTCCATTCACACGAAAACTTTTTGCGGATTCCCGCAGTACGTTCATTCTTTGGCTCAAGTTATTCACTCTTGGGGAAAGTAACTGGCTCAATCATCGTTGTCTACCTGGCTGAGCACGAAGAAAATATGGCAGCAATCTGGGCTTGCCTACTCGCGGGTCTTGTCCCATGCTTACAATTTGCCCTCAGTATGCAACAAACTCACAGGGATGGACATATTGCACATATCAGGGGTCCTCTCGGTTCAGACACTTGGCTGACTAATGAGATGGGTGCTGAACGATTGCTTTCTGTCCCTGACCTCGATCTCCACTTGTTCTCTGAGTTGAAGGAGTCCGTTGTTACTTCGAAGTCATCTGAAGGCAAAGCCCACCAACCCAAGGCTGATGACGAGGCTATCCTGTTCTTGACTTCAGGCTCCACTGGTTTCTCGAAAGCTGTCGTCCATACTCATCGCACCATCCTGTCTGCTTGCCATGCCAAGGGCATAAACTATGGTTTGACTTCGGAGACCAAGATTCTAAACTGTGGGTAACGCTATGTTTTCAATAATATGTGCGCTAACGCACCATGCAGGGGTCGGATTCGATCACGCTGCGGGTTCGGTCGAAATGCACCTAGCCCCTCTACTGTACGGCACTTCCCAACTTCATGTACACCCATCTGCCATCCTCTCCGATCCTCTTCGCTACCTTCGCTTGATAGAAGAAAAGGTTTGTTGACTTTTCTTCGCTTCCATACCACTCACTCACGTGTGTTCAACAGTCTATCGAAGTTGCATTCGCTCTCAATTTCCTCCTCGCCAAGCTCACGCGCGACTTCAAAAAGTACAATGAACTGTTTGGTACTTCAACCTGTCATCGCTGAGACGTATCAACAGCGGTGGTGAAGCTGTTGTCAGCAAAACTGCTCAGGCTTTCGCAGGGACCCCCAAGATGCTCGCCAAGGATTCCAACTGGTCATTCGCTATCTGTGCTGGTTTCGGCATCACTGAGACTTGGTTAGTGCAGGTGCCATTACCATATTCCGCAATAATTACTTTCATTCTAGCGCTGGGTGTATCTCGATTCTGTTGATACGCTTGCAAATCCTCCTACCCACGAGTTCCTTGAACTCCGTACCCCAATCCCAGGTTGCGAGATGCGTATTGTTGACCCTGAAGATGGTGTTACCCTTCGTTTCGATGGTGAAAGTGGTGAACTCCAGGTCCGGGGGGGCACGGTTTTCGTCCGTTACTACAACAACGTCAAGGCAACCTCCTCTAGTTTTGTCGAGGGTGGTTGGTATCGCACAGGCGACATCGGCATCATCGAGAATGGCAAGTTGCGTCTGAGCGGTCGTATCAAGGACGCCGTCATCGTCTATGGTGTTTCATACGGTATCCCTGAACTTGAGACCCACCTCCAGATAGTTGAAGGTGTTGTGCATTCCTTCGTTACGGCTGTGCCATACCGTGCTCTGACCAGGACACCGAAGGCTTCGTCCTTTTCTACTCCCCCTCGTTTACCCTTGATGAAGAGGATGCTCCCGCTAAGCTTTATGCAACGCACCGTGCCCTCCGTCAAGTCTGCACCAAGATGATCACGCTACCCCCCCAGCAAATTGTCCCGGTTCCCATCAACCACATGGAGAAGACCACTCTTGGAAAGCTCTCGAAGGCGCGCCTTATTAAACGGTTTAAGGAGGGCGAGCTTGCTCAGCACCTCGCTCGAGCGGAGAGGTTGCTTGGCATTGCCCGTGGTGCTAGCTTTCTTGCCCCTTCCACCGAAGTGGAGAAGACTTTGGCTGGTATCTACGCCGATATTTTCAACAACAACGTTAGTGACGTCTCTGCCAGTGACAACTTCTTCGAGTTGGGCGGCACCTCGATTGATGTTATCAAGTGTGGTAACTGATTACTCCAGCTAGCGGGGCATACTGATTTTAGATGCCAGACTTAGGCTTGAAGGGGAGGCTACCTTTGACCTTCTTGAGATACTGACAATTCAAATCCTCAAGCACCCCGTTCTCTCCAGCCTCGCCAGCTTCGTCGATTCTCTGTGCACCAAGGGTGGCCTCCAAGAGGAGTATGACCTCATAGTACCCCTCCAGCTTACCGGCGACAGGACTCCAATCTTCATGGTCCACCCTGGTGTCGGTGAAGTTCTCGTTTTTATCAACCTTGCCCAGTACTTCCAAAACGAGCAGCCGTTCTACGCTTTGCGTGCTCGTGTTTCGAGCCTAACCACCCATTCTTCGGGTCCATGGATGAGATGGCGTCTAACTACACTTCAGCTGTTAAGCACACCCAACCAAAGGGTCCCTATGCCATTGCCGGATACTCATACGGTGGTGTCGTGGCCTTCGAAGTTGCGAAGCGCTTGGAAGCAATGGGCGATGAAGTCAAGTTCATGGGTCTCATCAACATTCCTCCTCACATCGGTGGCCGGATGTGTGAAATCGACTGAACCGGCAGTATGCTCAACCTGACGTACTTCCTTCGCCTTATTACCAGGCAGGATGCCATTGACTTGACCAACCCACTGTGACGACTGTCTCGCAAGGATCAACTCGAGTTGATCTGGAAGTTGTCTTCGCCGGGCCGTCTCGTCGAGTTGCAGTTAACTCTTGAGAAGTTCGGCCACTTGGTCGACCTCGCCCATTCCTTGGTCGAGTGTGGCAAGGAATACAATCCTTCGGGATCCGTCCGTAAGTAGATGTTCTGTATCCATACACATTTTCGTCATTATGTCTTATGTACTGTCGAACCAACAGAATCTGTCGACGTATTCTATGCCATTCCGCTCCGCGGAAGCAAAGCCGATTGGCTCAAAAATCAACTCAAGCCATGGGCAGGATTCAGCCGCAGCGAACCCACTTATACTGATGTACCTGGACAACACTACACGCTCATGGATCTCGATCATGTATCACAGTTCCAGAAGACTTTCCACTCACGTCTCGAGGCTCGTGGGATCTAAGCGGTGTTATATATGTTCTCAAGAGAATAGAAGTCTTGTGCGAAGGGACTCGGGCAGGTGCCATATCGTAGCATGTTATCACGATTTCTTGCTGTCCGTCATTTACAGTGGTTTGCGGACCCGATGCTCCCACTTATGTAATCTAATTAGACACCATATTGTTGTGATGTGTCTAAGACGAAGGGTTTGACATGCTGTTGCCCTCAATCCTGCCTCCCGACGTAGTGGGGGAGAAGTTGCCACAGCCCTCATCGGGCTCTCTTGTAATTCCACAATTTTTGAAGTATTCATTATGATGCCTGGTATACCATCTCGAAGAGCCAACGTAAAGGATTGATGTAGTATTTCGGTATGTCAAATCAGGCCTCAGATGTCAGGTTCCTTGTGCGCTTGTCAGCTGTGTTGCCCCCCCAGAGTACGAAAAGTAGTTATCACGTGGACTGTCGACTGACGATCTTCATGGCATTTGAAGTACAATATTGATTCTCATAATCTTTCCCAGGCCCCAGAGGCTCTGGGACAGGGTGGAGATTATGAAGTTTGAACAAGGGTTGGAGAGCTCGGCAGTTGGGCATAGCAGCAGTGGCCAGTCTCAAGGACTAGTAAATTTAGTAGTCTAGTAACTTCGAGTAGCTTTGCTACATTTCCTTATCGGGCGGGTCTCACGATGCGCTCACAAAAATTTCGCTACTGACATTATTTTCGCAAACAGCTGTAAATGGGTTCGAATATTCCCCAGGTGCGCAACAGGTTACCGATGACCTTGATACGCTTGAATGGTGTGGCACAGGTCATATCGGAGGGCTCTGTCTTTCCAGAACCGCTAGTCATGAAAAAGTTCATTATGTAAAGAGTGGAATGTATAAAAATACACAGGCGAACACTACCAAAGAGACAAAGCGGGGGTGCAGCCCTGCTACCTTAGCCTCTAATAAATGGATGGACTAGAGCCTCCTTCGGTGTAACCCGCCGCGCAGGGTCTAGCATCAAGCACTTGTCCAGAAGATCGATGAATGATGTCAAGAGCTTCATCTCGTCGTCCTTCAACTTGACAGACGCAGGTGGCATGAGTCGTGCACGCAAGTCCCTCACAGCTCCTTGGATGTGGACTTTGCGAGTGACATTCTAGAAACTCGTCAGCGCATTTAGCAAACGGTGAAGTAGAAAACGTACAGCCCCAGTTACACGATCCGTCTCGATACTCTCAAACCCACCCATCTCATCGAAATAAAGTTCACCGAACTTGGCTTTTTTAATCATTTTGGAATTGAACCTTCCCTTGAGCTCCATCATGAGCAAAAGCATTTGGTTGTTGGAACGACCTGGGAAAAGAATCTTGCCGGTGTATAATTCATAAAGTGTGCACCCAACAGACCACATATCGAGAGTCGTATCGTAGGGAACTCCAAGGACTATTAGATACGTAAGAAATTAGCACGACATGGCAATCCACAACGACTCACTGATTTCTGGCGCGCGATAGAAGCGGCTCACTAAATATGGCGTGATGTCATTCTCAGACGCGTCCGACGCTGAACCCAAGTCACATAACTTCAGAACGGTCTTCTGCTCGTTCACCTAGGACCGTCATTCAGGTGAAGACGAGGCTGAGTTGAACAAGTACCCACCAGAATATTGTCAGGTTTAATGTCTGCATGCATGACATTTGTCTTCTTGAGTAAACTGAGGGAAAGAAAGAGCTGGTGCGCGTAAGCCCTAACGGCCCTGATATTCAGCCCAACGTCCTTGCCAAACTTCTTGACAACGTCTCGAAGGTTCATACTGATCGACTGTGAGCCTGCGCGAAAATGGACATTGCAAATTGTCTAACCTCATCGATTCGAAGACAAGACACAGATGACCACGGTGTTCGAACGTCCGTTCCAAACGTACAATGTGTTTCTTGTCATCCGGGTCAGCTTGTCTGAGCTTATGCAGAATTTGCACTTCTTTGAGTCCAGCTCGATACCTACGGAAGATGATATCAGCTGGAACACCTAGAACTGAAGAGGTGTTACGGACATTGACTCTTGGCTCCTTATAATTTTGATAGCGACTTCTCTCCCTCCCTCTCCAGCATCCTGAAGGACGCGGGCTCGAACCACGTTGGCAAACATACCCTTGCCTAGCGAAGAGAAAACTTGATAGCGGCCACCATCCAGTTGCTCACCGAGAATAATTTGGTAATATCCCTCTGGGTCCGACGCATAGTCTAGAGTCGTGGTGATCAACGCCGGTGCAACAACGGGTTTCTGCGCAACAAGTCAGCAATGCAGAACTCTTGATAGTTCTTAACGTACCACAACTTTCTTCGCCTTCTTTTTCTTCCCATCTGCCGTCACTATCGCAAACATGTCATCAACATCTTCCTCCTCCTCTGCTTCTTCTATGGTCTCTATAGGACTGTCCTTGAACACTAGTTTTTGTTCATCCTCACGGCGATCCAAACTAGGATCGTAATCAGCAGCAGATATTTGAAGACCTGTTTCATCGCGACCCGGTGCTTTGGTATGAACATCTTCCTCGTCCTTGGCCAATTCGAACATATCCGGTCCTGGCTCCGGCGACGCCGACTCACGTTTCCCTATATGCCCAAAGTTATAATGCAAATTCACGGAAAAATACATCACTTACGAGTGGTCACGTTCTCAGTCGTAGAATTACCTAGAATACTTCCTGAATCCCCAGGAGCACATGGAGAACTGTGGGGTTTAGACTGAGGATCAGACATCGATGAAACAAATGGAGGCGGCTGGACCGCACTGCTTGGCCCTGGGCTGGGACTGACACCCTGAGTGCTCACGCTAGCAACACCAGTATACTTGGCCAAGATGGCCTGACGTCGGGCCCGACGTTCCTTGCGTAGAACCTCATCTTTGTCAGGCGTGTTTAGTTCGAGGTCTATCTCTGGTTCTGGTTGCGGTGACCGGGGTGGTTCGAGCCGTTGAGGCGGAGGCGATGCGGACGACGGCTGACTGCGGCTTGGATAAACTGAGGGAGTAACAGAGCACAGGCGAGGAGATGGACGGGGAGTGATTCTGCGGTACGCAATTGCATTAGAGGGATGGCGCGACAGATGAAAGAAAAAAAAGACCTACTCGCCCTCTTCTTTGTCAGAATCTGGTCGAACCTGAATGGTAGTAACGTGACCATTAGACGGGACGGAGGAGGGTTTGGAGTGAGAAGCCGGAGTGCGTCGACGACTGTCGTCCCTCCGATCATCTTCCCTACGTCTATAATCCTTCTCTCTATCATGTTCACGGTGCCGTTCGCGGTCACGATCGCGGCCGTCTCGTCGGTCCCTCTCTTTGGCATAATCGCTCACCCTTCTAGTATCTCGTTCGCGAGTCCAGTCCCGCTCCTTAGACCCACGATCATACCTGTCCTCGCTGTCCTTTCCTCGCCTATCCCTCGGAGACGGCAGGTGGACGTCTCGCCAGCTACGACCTTCATCCCTCCCTCGGTGCCGCTTATACGAAGAAGGCGACTCAGGTCCGTGATGGTGTCCCTCCCACGACCGCTTAGACCCTGCGGATACATTAGTCATCTCCTTCAGTGACAAAACTTGGGTTTACGGCCGCACGATGAAGAAAAGATGGATACCAGTACCGTTAGAAAGTGAAGATATGATGATGTTCGACGGGTTCCAAGTGCGTCGGTCGTTTGTGATGAACGCGGGCCTTTGAATGACTTGGCGGGTTTCAAGTGTCAAAAGAAGGAAAATATCACGTGACTCAGGTTTCCAGGTCCGTGCATAAACCCTAACCTTACTCCTCTGTAGTTACACTATTGTTATTTCCTAGCAATACTCAGCCTTGCAGCAGCCTGCGACCCCGCAGGCGGTATATACGGCTGCATCTTCTTCTCCCGGTCCATCCGATCCACTACCTCCCTCGCTTTCGTCCCAGGACTCGGGAATTTCAGATCTCGGGAATGCCCACCTCACCTCGGAGTGACGGACGTGAAGTCTCCAACGCTACGCCCCTGGAACTGCAGACGAGCATCCGAGGGGGCATTCTGCACAGACTGTGTCAGTCGTGCACGCCGCATTCTTTCCAGTTTCTCTTCAATCTCGGCATCGTCTTCCTCAAATTCTAGGACGGAATCGTCAGTGGATTGAGAGAATTTAGCATCGTCATCGTTCTCTTCTAGAAGATGAGTTGGGCGAAATGATTGCTGGAGGTTGCGATGAGTTTCTGCATCATCCGAGTCTAACAGTTGGTCGTCACCGCGTTTCATGTCTTGGTGAGGGGATAATGGAGGTAATGAATCTTTGTCGCTGTGGCTTGGAACGTTGCTTGCTTCGCCTTCTGACAAATATTCCACTCTCCTCCCGTCTGTAAATGTGTCCTTGGTAGAAAGATGTTGACCACTTGTGAGTATCGGAAGTGATTCTTGATCCTCTGGTACAAATTCCAAGTCCAATTCCCTTTGCCTGCCTTTTCTTTTACTTCTAGTTCCGCCAACAGTCCGAACAATAGTAGGCTGCGGTTCAAGAGACCTCGACCTCGCTCTTGTATTCCAAGCAGGTGCATCCGGTGACGGCCCTGGTACCGCTCCACGTCGTTGATTACGGTTGGCTCCGCTCCAGCGTCGGGCATCGCCATACGCAACCTGGTGAAGTTGTCGAGGTTGTACTTCGTCGTCGACGTTCTCCACAATTCCCCTTTCTTCAACAATGGCTTCTTGAACCGCAACTAAGGTTAGCTGTGAAGTTGGGGGTGGATCCTGCCTATGTCCTGAGGTACATGAAACATCCTGTTCCTTTCTGCGTGCTGCGCGGGGCGACCCGACCAACGTGTATTGTGTCATCTCTGGTGCAGCTTCAACCCCGTTCAACACAGGAGAATGTGGTGCAGGCATACTGCGAAGTTCGAAATGTCATCAGAAGCTCAGGTACAAGCAGAAAGGAATGAGATAGATGCTCACTCCGGTGTTTCGTAACTACCAAAAAGGTCTTCGTCACTTTGCAATGGTTGGGACGAATCCCTGTCGGATACATTTTTCTGTTTACCCTGTCGGTGCTCGGCACGACTAGCGCGGCTTGTTTGGGGTCTCGAAGACGCAGATTGAGATACGCGAGCTCGCTTCCTTGATGACACCATTTTACGACTGTGCGCGTCAGACTCTGAACGACCGTGCTTCCGCGGGAGTCGAACACTAGCATAGGTCACTGTTTCCCCTCCCGGTGAGCCCTCTTCTTCAGCATCAAAAGCAACGAGTTGATCTTCGTTCTGACGCAAGTATTCTCGCGCACCTCTGGCAGCGTTCCCCCTGGTGCCTCTCTCTTCCTCCTCATCCTCGTCTTCGAGGTCGACCGGCTTGGCACGAATGCCCCTGTATAATCGCGAACGATGCTCATGGCCATAACCATGACCATCTCCCAAAGTGTTCACAATGTTCGCGATTATCGGGTCAAAATAAGCCTTATTCTTTTTATACCGCTCCCGCCACGAGTGCCAGGTATGGCGAGCTGCCCATCTGTATTCCCGGTATTGTGACTGTCCGTGGGTCATAGTCAATCTCACATAGGATGACGCACAAATGAGATGGAAAAAAAAATCATACCTACCAATTGTTCGAGTTCTTTGTAGTGAATGTTACCCATTCGGCCACCTGCTTTCTCGTCTGGGAATATGGTAGCAATGTAATGAGCAAGATGCTCATCGTCCTCCCGCGTAAAATTGACGCGTCTACAGGCGCGATTTGGGAAAATGGTGGTTGACAGTGGAAAGTCAATAGGTGAGATGCCTTGAAAAAGACGAACACCTACACGCGTCCGGCGTGAACTAAAGGCCGTGGACCAGGCATCCCTTCTCTTCGGTGCGGATTACGATGCTCATAAACTCCATCACGCACACAACGTCTCACAAACCCACGGGGCTCGACAAATATCCGGCGTCGGTGGGCCTCTTCGCTCGAATAATACCTCCGTCGGATAATATCAATATTAGCCTCCTCATCTACTAAAAGAACATCTGCATCCCGTTCGTCCTCGGCGACTACGCCGCCATTAGCCTAGGGGAATACGACAAGTCATCAAGTAAGAGCGAATGGGTGAATCCGTGCATGACACTTGCCACAATGTCTTCAAAGATCCTGTGGACACCCTCCGTGACGCTTCTGTGGAAATAAAACCGAACAGGGTCACCATTCTTGAGGAAGATGCCTTCGCCATCATCACGTTCAGCGGAAGCGGTGGTGCGGGCCATTCGGATTCTGCAACATACACAACGGAGCCAACAACAAATTCTAATAGTATATAATATTTATGGATAGTAATTATGTAATCAATTCCAGCACCCGACTTGTAGGGCGCATCTGAGGTGGAGAAAGACGTCCTCCGCCATTTCCATCTTCTGATACTTCGTGCCACTTATGCTTCCTTCCAGTTTCTTTCTTGCTTTCTTGTGTTCTGAACAGCTAACTAATACGCTACGAGGTAGCTCAGGTACAAACATAAGTATATACCTCGCCAGGCCTAAGGCACAACAAGGTAATGGAAGTGATATGGCGCATCGATAGGAACTAAGAACGGGTGGAGGGGGCTCTCTCTCAGTGATAAATGTGCCCCGCAAGAAAGATACTCTGCTCATGCCACAGGTCCGCACGACCAAGCGTAGTCAGCTGACCTAATCCAATCCCATCTCGATGCCCAGTGCCCAACACTGGTGGCGTGCGTTGCTGTGTTGGGTCTGGTGGGCGTTATATAGCGTTCTGAGGCTGTCTGGGTGCTTCTTTGTTCCAAATACCCTGTTCACTCCGATTTACCAAATGCCTTCTGAGCCTGCCGACTCAACGTAAGCACTGTCAATGACATGCATAAAAGCGAGTGTGACCTTGTATTGGGATTTTCGCAGTATTGTGAACGAACTCAATAAAGCACGGGCAACACTGGCAGCACTGGAACGACGAGAACAAGAACTCCTTGATCAGCTTCGCCAAGCCCACCTTGCCACGCAGGCGCAGAGAGTCAAAGTCGAGGAACTCGTTAGACAGTTCCCCAGACCTCCCATCAGTAGTCTCCCCAATGAACTGCTCCTACGGATCTTCAAGCTTTCACTCGGTGCAGCCACTTTGGAAGACGGTATGCGATCGCCCGATCCGCTACTCTCCCGGAAGCAAGGTCTGGCGGGCGTGTCACGTCATTGGAGAGATGTGATATTAAACTCTCCAAGCCTCTGGACTACAATTGTGGTGACGCCCTTCTGTACGGAAGCATCGATGAAGGTGAACCTGCGCCGAAGTTCACAAGTTTACCCTCGATATCGAAGTTAGTTCTTGGGACCATCCCGGTCGTGAGGACACCCTCAAGGATTGGTTCGCCATGCTCGTTCCGCATGCTCATCGCTGGCGTAGTTTCGCCATCCGGGACAACGTCAGTGAGGCATACATATATGCCATCATGGATAAACTACAGCATTTGACATTCCCTTCACTGACGCGTATCTCCATGTCCAATGTTCCCATTTCGCCGCCCGAAGAACTGGCAGCAAAGCCTGTATTCCTTCGTCCAAACACCTGCCCTCGCCTCAAGTATCTAAACCTCGTCAGGGGCTTCTCTGACGCAGTCGACTTCCGGGTACCCACCAGTACCACAACACTATCCCTGGATTTTGGTTTTGACTTGATCGAAGAGAATCAGCATTGGATTCCAGCCCTTTTTGATTCTCTCTCGTCCTTGCAACTAACGTCCCTGACACTTGCGGGCTACGTTGACATCAGTAACTATCACCTTACTCCGAACAGCATTCAGCTGCCACTGCTCGAAAAGTTTGTATGTAACCTCAGTCATGCGAAGGCGTTGGTCCAGGCTATAGTAACCCCAAGTCTTTCTCACATGGAATGTCGTCATCCGGGCAGCTGGGATGACTCACCCAAAGATATTTTTGTTGGGCTAGAATCCAAATTCACAAGCGTCCACTGCCTTACTCTTTCTGAGTTGTACGCAGTGTTTCAGGATTGGGACAGCAAGGAAACGAAAGATATTTGCAGGGCATTCCCCAATATCCGACATTTGATCCTTGACAAGGGAGATGCGGAGTTGATGCTCCAGCCTGATGTTGCTGCCCACTGGCAACACCTCCAGAGCTTAACGATTCACAGCGACGGCAAGGATACATCGCGTCTTCTCGAGCGCCTTCCTCTATGGCTCAAGCAACGACTCGACTTGGGCCGACCGGTGATAAGGGTCAGATTTAACGGTTTGATGAGCGGACGTGCCGTTTCATCATTATATGGGGCTTTGCATAGAATTTGCGTTTTGGAGTGGTTGGGTGTCATATATCATCCCGAAGTTGTGATTTACGGGACCGTTGCCGGTCAGCCATGGTTGGTGCGCGTGCCTTACCCCATTTCTAGGTGAAAGCTCACTGTTCGCCAAAAGGAAATATTAGAGGTGTCAGACCCATTCCCTAGCTTCACAAACCACCCAGGGAACGTCATGTCCATAAGACCCACTCAAGTTGAATAGGTACGTGGTTGTTCCAACAAGGAGCGCCCTAGCGAACTGTTGGGCCTCTAGGTATCTGCAATTGTGTCGGCAACTGAGTCTCGTATCATTGTGCCTGAGGGCTAAGCGATACGTTTGGTATTGAAAAGTGGTCATTGTATTAATCGCTACCCAAATGACCTGGATATGCAAAACACGTCGTCAGGTTTCAATGGCATTTCATCACCACCATCGTTTGAACAACCCAAACCCTCCGCAGGATTCGCTCCCTGGCTAGTTCAGAATATGGACGATCCGGACTTTCACAACTTAACAATCCAAGGGTTTTTGAAGACTATGGTTCACACGACACACTCATCGAAGCCGCGGTCAGATCTGGTTCGCTATTACTACCACAGTACGCATGGATCTCGTGTATGTATCGAAAGATATCCGTTGTCTGTGACGTGGATCTAAACATCACTTTGATATTGAAGTCATGATCTCTGAAATGAGATGCTTCACCGTGGTTACTATGCCACTCCTACTTTCAAATCAGTAGCGACACTAGTCGAATAGTCACGTTGTCTAGGAGGTGAGCGCTGACCTGACATTAGGCTCATGGAGTCCGTGGTCTTGCAGCCGCTGGAGGAGGAAGTTCATGGGCGTTGCGGCGTAAGTGATATCGTAGGAAACCGTGGTGGCCGCCGCTAGTGTGCCCCCGGGTGGCCAATAGCTCTTACGCAATAAAGCTCCCCCTGATCACCGAGGACACGGTCTTGAGAGAACAGAATAGAATTGCATAGAATAGACGGCGTAGAGGGTAGGCTATAGTAGAGATCGGTCTCCATCATGACTAGAAGGGAAGAGCTCTGAGGTAGGGAGATATCTCAAAATGGGAGCGGATAGTCTCGTTCCCCGGGCTTGGCGATCGCAATGCACGGCGACGAAATCGACGGTGGAAGAGAGGGCAAGGCAAGAAATTTAGCACAGGGCAAAAGAGCAAACGGGGCTCACTTGTAATCATCCCAGTAGATAAGTGACAATGGTTCGAGTGAGCCTAATAGGTTTACGCAAGTAATGACCAAGACAAGCTCCTAATACACGCCGTCTGCCGTTCGTGTGATCCGAGGGCAGTGTCCGAAATTCAAACCTTTATTTTCCCCCTTACACTCCCGACGACGCTGCATGACAAAAAGGAAACAACAACAGCCATAGTACCTGGATTGTTCTTCAAAAAAATTCGCCACCAGTGAATTTGAAGTGATTATCGGGCCTTTGCCTGTGGTGTGTATTAGGTTCGGAATTGGGATACTGCTTTTATTCCAACAATGCTGCAGGCCCCGTCCACCTCGTCTTTAGAACACCAACACGGGATACGAGTCCTGAGGAAAAGGAACGAAGTCAATATAATCAGCTGTCTTGTGTAATCCAATCTAACCCAAATTTTGTCTGCAATAGGTCTGTCCGATCATTGGCACGATCTGATTCAAAGTCAAAAGGCTCACTCTGTCTCTTTTTCACAGAGGCTCGAACTCTCTGGCCATCATATCTCTCTCCTTCACTCTTGATGATGCCACTCAAGAGGCCCTTGTGTCAGTAGAGAGAGACCATGTGTTTCTTCTTGAAATTATCGTGGAAATCCTCGAGTGGATCCAAAGATCCAAAGTACGAGGTTGGCCACATAGTACTAGCGTTGATCGCCAGTCAGCCCGTGGGCCCCACGTTGATCACTATACTTCATGACGCTTGGAACAGGGGAACATATCACGATATTCGAAACTTGGGACAGTACAATGCCTCCCCTTGTCTTCTCTGCTAACCCGTTCTCCAGAAATACTTCAGCTGCCTAGACCGCTGACAGTAGCTCCGTCTGCTTCTCCATTGTCCTCCCGGAGTAAGTATGCAGACAACGTCAGCAGCGCGCACTCATCCTGGACTAATATTCACTAGAAAGCGATAAGTCGCTTAGTTTGTGGGCTATCTCTGCAACAGCGTCCTCGGCATCATTTCCTTCTGTTTGCTGTGAATTTCGAAAGGAACAAGATCAGATTAAAGAGCTGTTGTGCACCCGTCCGGCAGCCACACCTGGTAGTACATCACGTACTTAGCCTTGAGCAGTCACGAAGAACTGCTTTCGGCGGTCAGAATGCAAACTGCACATCGAGTCATTCCACTGCTTGAGCATGTCTTGTCTTTCAAGCTCCTGGAAACCGACAGACATTCATAAGCCGTCGTGAAAAGAGCCGCCAAGACAGCACCGAACACCATCATCGATGGCGTCAATCGGGTGTATTGCACGTCATCCCTAACTGGAAAGCCTGTTTTAGCGTTAGATGGTCGGAGGTTCACATACATGACCACAGCGCCCTTCGGCGAAGCTGGATGGGGTGAACCAGAGGTTGCATGGAAAGCACGACGAAGGACACATTTCAGTGTCCGGCCGGTAAAGATCAACACATACCATCATCATACACATAAAGTGAGAGTTGCGTACCCCAGAAGCATACCCATTGCCGTCCAAATCACCAATCTCGATCTGATACTTGCCAGATTGACGTGTCCGGACATGGATTTCCACTGACAGTGAGGAGAGTCACGTGTAGCCACCAAGGACCATTCACCATCTCGAAGGTCCCTCACCTATGCATCCTCTGTCATCAAGTCCAATGACCGGAGAGTCGGAGCGACAGAGCCGTTTGCATCCAGAGAGCGGTACTGCTACGCCTGCTTGATTAGAATCTTTCCAACGACAGGAAGACTGGGGAAGCTTTCAATGAAGTCTTCAGCTTGCACATAACATCATGATCACTTTGTGAAAACGTGCTTTCCATCAGCCAAACCGGCCGTCCGACCCAGCGACCTTTTGTATGCATCATAATGGCTAGGTCCGAAATCGTGTACACTGAAGCTACCCCGACAGGACGGTTCGCCATCGTTCGACAAGCCATTGTGGTTTTAGGAATGGGGGTCTTAACCAGGATGGAATGAGATCTTCCATGACAGCGTTTAAGACAGATTCGTGAGCAACAGAGGGTGATGAGATCATGAGATGTTAGGAGATTCGGAAATAAGACACACTAACATTCAAACGAAGAAGGTTGGTCACCTAGCTACGTGCGATGGTAATACCAAGCAGCCCACTGTTACATGTGCGCTAAGCGATTCACGATGTACATAGAAGTACTCATTGATAGACACTCATTCGCAATGCTCGCAATCGTTCAAGCTCTTGAATTCTGTGCTATGAGTTATTGCGACTTACCGCTACGTATTCTTGTTGGGCCCGTAAATAACCTGGATGATTTCCCTGCATTGAATGGGGACTGGATCTGATCTGGTCTCGGGTTGTTGAGACCGTTGTGGCATCGATATTTCCTCTCACGGTCTGGTGCGTCTTTCATTTCCTGCTGTCGTCTCCTAGTTTGGGTTCATCGTCCGTACTATATACGAAGGGCGTTCTGCTCGCGGGACCACGTCCGTCTCGATGTCAGCCGCACTCCACCTGCGGACCGGAGATTCCTCCAATCATTCGGGCGCTACACTCCCCGACATCTCTCTTGGGTCCCTCGTCTCTGGATTATCCACACCTGGTCGAGGTTTGCGTGCACCGTCGTCAGCCTCACGCACTACCGCACCCTCATCTGCACCTGTATCTACGCCTTCTCCACCTGTTGCAAATCATGCCACTTCGGGACTGGGTAAACGACTCGGGGCATTTGGCTTGTCGAGCCGCGACGAAGACGATGGTATAGACGATGGCGATGGCGATGGGCAAACAGAGGCAGCGGATGGTGGATTTTTGAACACTCCTGCCACGAAATTGGACGCGCCCGAAACACCTGTTGCAAGACGGAGAGCACGCGGAAATGCACCAGGCAAAGGTGTTACGCTTACCCTGCGCGATCAAGAAAAGGTACGATTTGACATGTGGTTCCTATTAGTTCCCAGTGCTCTGATGCTCATTATGCGCTACGTCCACGGCTCCTTTGTTTTAATTTGTGAAGCATATCGACGCTCTCAAAAAGGAAAACTTTAACATCAAGCTCAGAGTTCACTTCCTCGAAGAACGACTCGCTCAACTCGCCCCCGATCAAGTCGACGCAGCACTCAAACAGAACGTCTCCCTCAAAGTCGAAGTCCAGCAACGCGGCCTTGAACTCAAGAAACTCAAGCGACTCGTCCTCGAGCTCGAACGCGAATTAGAGCGTACCCAACGAGAACGCGAGCGTGCTGCTTCGTCCTAACTCACGAGGGACTGAGAGGGAGAAGGAGTTGGAGGCTAGGTTGGCAGAACGGGAAAGGGAACTACGAGAGTTGAGGAAAGGACGACTGAGTACTGCAGATGCAGATGCCCTCCGTCAGGCTGAGGTGCACAACGAGGAATTGGAAGAGGAACTGGACAACGTCCGAGGACTATTAGAGGAAAACATGGAGGAGCTCGAGCGGTTGAGAGAATTGGTAGAGAAACAGGGTGGCGGAGACCAAAGTGGCACCTGGTCACGCAAGCTGTCGTCGTTGGAAACGGAGAACGAACAACTTGCATGCGAAGATCGAGGAGCAAGACGATCTATTGGCACAAAAAGAAGACGAAGTGTCTGAACTCGCTGACGAAATCGAGAAACTTCATCTCGATCTGCAGGAACTCCAACGAAGATACGAAGCCGAGTCCCTCGAGCGATCCTCGTCTCGTGCGCAAATGCTAGAGGAGAGGGAAGAAAGGGAAGCAGTCGAAGAGGGCCTCAATGCTGTCCGCGACAGATTAGCAGCGACAATGATCGAACTTCAACAAAAGGAGGACGAACTGGAAATGAAGAACAAGGAAATAGAGGAACTTGTTACTGACCACGAACGTATCGTTGGCGTAGTAGAGGATGAATGGAGAGGTGAAGTTGAGGAGGCAAAGGCGCAAGTAGAAGAACTGCGCGATGTGCGTATACCATTATCCTTTAACTCGCATTGTCTTGATGGCATGTATGATTCCAGGCTCTCGCTGAGCGAGAGACAGAGTCCAAGGAACTGCGTCTCAACATCTCGGAACTGGAAGCCAACACCAACGACTTGCACTCCAAATTCGAGGCTACGCTGCAACATCTCGAGAAGGAGGCAGAAGAGAAAGATGCTGAACTCGAAGCTGCCAACCGTGAAATTGAGAAGCTGGGCGAACAGGTATACCTTCTCGAGGTCGAGAATGATCACTTGAAGGAGGAGCACGAGCGACAACTGGAAGACGAAGCGGTCGAGCGTGAACGACTAGAGGCACTTGCTGCCGCTCTTAAAGAGGTGAGGATTTGGATTTAGACCGACTTCCCATATACATACTCATATCCACCGATAAAGAAAGTCAATACACTCAAGACACAGCTACAAGACCTCCAAGACCTCTACGAGCAGACCTGCACAGACATCCACGCCCACAGATCTCGCCAAGAAGAACTCGCACGACATGTCGAGGACCTCGTCACTGAACTCAAGTCCGAACGTGCCGAACGCGAATGTATCGAGCAGGCGCTTCTCAAGGCGGAGAAGGACTTTGATTCGGACCTCCGTCGCGAACGGCGGACACTCGAGAGTAAAGAGGCGGCATTGCGCGATGCGTTGGATGAACTCGCCAAGACGCAGACGATGCTCGAGCAACGGGGACAGGATCTGAAGGCTGTACAGGATGCCCTCACAGCGAATGAGGAAGCGTCAAAGCGACTAGGAGAGTCCCACACGACAGCAAAATTTTCCCTTCAGCTCGAAGTCGACAGAATGAGGCGGGATCTCCAAACGCTCGAGGATGCTCTCACACGCGCCCGACAGGATATCGCAGAGCGCGAGGGCACGACTCGCGAGCGCGATGCAACGATTGATAAACTGCACAGTGAGGTACGCGATCTGACGACGCGGCTGGGTAACCAGACGCAGGCGCGATTGCACCTGTCCGAGAAACTAGATAGCGTGCAGGCGAGTTTCAAGGCGACCGAGTCAGAGCTTGCCACGTACAGAGCACGCACAATCGATCTCGAAGCTCGGTTGTCTAAAGATCAGAAGCAGCTTTTCAATGCAGAAGCACAGTATCGGGATCAGTTGACGGAGAGAAATACGCTATTATTGACGATTTACCAATATATGGATAAGATACTTGGGGTGGACAGAACACCAGTGCGACCTCTTTCCATGACAATTCTAACGCTTCCATACTGACTTGTGCTAGAAGAAAGGCAATCAAGCCGAGACAAAACCATTTACAAATTTCAGCGTGTTCCATGATAACCTCATTACGCGCCTCAAAGCGCTCTCCCAGATCCAGCTCGACTTTGACAAGCGCGTCAAGGAAGCGGAAGCACGGTTTACGGAGAAGTTGATTGAGATGCGAAAACAGCTGGATGTGCGGTGGAAGCAAATCGACAAGTTCGAGTCGAGTGTCAAGGCGTATGCTGAGGCCAAGGCTACATGGCGACGCAAGTATATGGCCAAGGAAGGTGAACTCGAGGCGCTGAAGGTGAGTCGAATCATTGAATGTGGGGCTGGTTGCTACGATGGACACTTACCGGCACGCCTATGTAGGTCACCAATAATGAGTTGTCGCAGCAACTCGCGACAGCACGACGACCTGCTCAGGGCGACTCCCAAGAAACGCGGACGTTACTCTCACGTGCAGTCAACGCAGAGAAACGACTCAATGTGATTCAGAACCAGTTGTTGCAGACTGAAGAAAAGATTGTTGGGATGAATCAAAAGACGTCTACAGCCGACGCAAAATGGGAAGCTCGTGTCAAGGAGTATGAGGCTCGTCTGAAAGCTGCAGAGGAGAAGTATAAACGTGAACGACAAGGCAACAAGGAAAGGATGCTGGAGCTCGAGAACCAAATAAAGTCTGTCACTTCTTGTTTTCTTTTTGTTCAGGGAAGCGGGAAGCTGACGTGAATGATGTTGTCGCACAGGAGCCTCGAGCGTCAGAACGAATTGGCTCAGAAAAGGAACGCCCAACTAGAAAATGTGTCTGAGGCGGCAAAAGTGGCGGGTGGCGGTGCGCGAATGCGGTGATAACTTGATCGTCGCAAGTATTATGACCTTGTTCTTCGATGTTTTTATATCCGCTTTTTCTCTGACCCCGTGAAAAAACGACCATCTATGCTTTGGCTAATGTTCCATGTCGATCACGACTGTCCTTTCATTTCGTCTGCTTTCATGCTCTGGAAGTACTGTTTGTAAAAGATAGATAATTACATACCGTACGATATCAATCTTCTACTTGCCTGCTATTTCCTTCGTAAGGCTCTATCAATATTGCATCATACTACAGACTTGGAAGTGCCACAGCACAGCTTCCCGACGTCAGAGTCACTTACCTCAGTCATTAGTCACCGCGGAACCATGTCATCTTTCAACTCCATCTTTTCAAAAATCGCAGACCGATGGCCACTGAAGAAACCTCTTTATTGGCTGACAGCCAACAACCCCTCGCCAATGGTAACGTTCACAATGGTGACAGCGGCGAGAGGGACGTATACTCCCGCTTCAGCAGGGCGGAGAAACGAATCATCGTGATAGTGGTATCGTTGGGTGGTCTTGTTCCCCGTGCGTACTATATGGATATCACCAGAGTCTCACATTTGTGATTTATAACTAAAATCCATGCTATTTGTAGTCTTCGTAGGTGGCTCGTTCGTCCCGTCTATACCTCAAGTAGCCAAAGATCTGCAAGCCTCTGGAGCAGTAATAAGGTAATCCTTTCTCAACATGCTATCATTCAATCTAACTGTCCCCGAACTGCACCCCCTTTCAGTTTAGCGATTAGCCTGGCTGTATTTGCGAACGCGTTTGGAGGACTCGTGTGGTCAGGTTACGCTTCCTTTTGTACGTGATCCTACTTCCGTTGTTCATTTGTGGATTCGATACGTCCCCTCTACAGATGGACGACGACCAATGTATCTCTGGGGAATGCCCTTGATGGTTCTGGGGAGCATTGGTTCCGCATGGTCAACTAATGTCGCAGTCCTTTTGTTTGCCCGGTTTGTCCAATCATTCGGATGTTCTGGAGGCATTTCTATCGGAGCAGCTATCATTGGCGACATATACCGCCTCGAAGAGAGAGGAGCCGCCATGGGAAGCTTTTTTGGTGTAAGTGTAGATCGGTATGTAACCAGCATCCGTTGCATTTATTCTCTCTAGGCTAGTCTGTTTGGACTCGCCTTCGCTCCCTTAGCTGGGGGTGAGCCCTATCTCACACATCTTAAGGTATTGCTTCTTATCTAACGCGAGTATTCGTACAGGTACCGCAGCGGAGTACTGGTCGTGGCGTGGATTCCAAGTCGCTCTAGGAGTTTGGGGCCTGATCCAGATGGTACTCGTGTACTTGTTCCTACCTGAAACTGCACACCCTGGTACGCGAGGTATCGATAAACTAAAAGACGAAGCGTCGAGAAAGAGGCTTGTGTTGGTAAACCCATTCCGGAGTCTCGACATACTTAGGAGCCCTATTCTGATTTTGATTGTAAGTGCTTTCGTAGTAACTCTTCGACTGCATTGACCTATATGCGTCAGACGATTGCAAACACATTTGCACTCATTACAGATTATGGTTCGTTGTTCCGTGTGTCCGCGAGAGTGCTCTAATTGGTTCTTTGCCATCAGTTCTGCTAGTTCCACTAGCTTATACCGTAGTACGTGGTATTCTTTCTGAGCTTACAAATCGTCTATACGTGCACAGGGTATTCGATACAACATCAAAAGCGAAACCTTGATCGGGGCATGTTTCCTCCCCAATGGATTTGGAAACATCCGTAAGATCTCTTTTTCCTAGTTTGCACTCGCTTTCTCTTCGCTGATCCCATTCCAGTTGGTGCGCATATATCTGGGCGCCTGTCCGACGTCTTGGTCAAGAAATGGAGAGCGAAACGAAATGGGGTCTGGTGCCCTGAGGACCGACTACGAGGCGTGAACATCGGCGCTTTATATCTCACCCCACTGTCTGTGAGCATTGCGGGTCTGGTCATGGCATATGTCGATGGACCGCTGGGGCTTACTACCACCCTAATATGTCTATTCACGAATGGCGTGGGTGTACGTGACTTCTTACTTTTACTCGCGGAGGAAAATAATAATAATTATACTTGCGTACCGCAGGTCGATATGGTGCTCACACCGAATGGTTCGTATATTGTCGATCTGATGGGCACTCGGAGTGCAGAGGCAATGGCAGCCCTCACGTGTGTGCTCTTTGCTTCATATACTTCATGCTTGTAACACAGGATACTACCAATAGTGCTTTGAGATCCCTTCTCCTCGCCCCGCTTTCTGCTTCTATGATACCTTCCATCGAATCGCTCGGAATTGTGGCGACTAATGCCCTCGCTGCCCTTCTAGCGCTCATTGGGTACTTGTACGCAGGATCCTCACTTTGGTCTCTTTGCCATGCGTTTCTGATGATGGTCATAGCCTCTTCTGGGTGACGATACGATATGGCGATCGAATGCGAGCCTACGTAGATGTTGGATATGCAACTATAGAGAGTCATTAGGAAGGTATTCCGCTGACGATGCCCGTAGATGCCTAAAGAGTAGCAGTGTAGATGTCCTTAGCCGTCACACGAATTCCGATGTGGTGGGTCGGGGGCGGCATCTAATCGCTGCGACAAGTCATACATGACATTTGGAAGGAGACACTATTCTCCATGGGTTGGCGGTCCGAGCTCCTCCCCCCCACAATCAGTCAGACACTCGCTAGCCCGGGATAAATATATGTCCCTTGAGTGAACAACGCGGACGCGCGTATTAGCGAAAGCTCGCCATTGGGAGCCATCCTGATGAAAAAGTTCCTTTAACCACGAAGAACATACTAAAGTCAAACGGCACATCCTTTTAGAGATGTAAATGCTAAACCCGCCTATGTAAATCCGAGGACACTCACCTCAAGCGAACCCTCCCAGATGGTAAAAATTGCTCAGGTCTTTGTGGCACACGTCGAAGACGTCATTGATACGGACATCACAACCAGACCACGTTGAACAGCACGAGTAAAAACGTAGAACAGCCGTCACACAGCAGAAACCAAACCTAACCCTGTAAGAACAACACGAGGTAAACGAGCAAACCTAGGATTTGAAGCCCGATCGACCTGGGTAGGTGCGGCCTTCTTTTGTCTGCACGTCACTTTGACAGAACGGATTCCCTATTCAGACTGACTGAATTAGAGCTTAGGCAAATATCAGAGGGCAGTGCTGGCAATGTTGCAGCCTTTCATTATTTCAGTAACGTGGCTGACCAGGCTTTGGGTGATGACTGATAGCCCGACATGCTGTTCAGTAAAATTGACTGCCGTTGTTCACGACCACCCCTCTCTGCGCATATCGTTGCAAGAGACAATCAAGCAGGTAATGGACGGCGGTCGCCTTCATGTGCTATGCACCGCCTTGAACCCTAACCCTGTTCTAGGGGTCGTTTGACGTTGTCCTTGCCTGGTCACCAGGGCGCTGTGTAGGGTAAGTTATTTCGTGTCTTTTCGACGTTCAATATCATTTCCACAGGCTCAGCCATGTTTAACCTGAAAAATCCCATGCAAGGCGTGGCAAACATCGTTGAATGCGCCTACGCCTCTGCTCAAATGGCCGAAGATGCCGCACGTTCTCAACGCATCAGGGACGCCGCAGGACAGCTTGGAATCCGTACGAGGTACGCTGACCTTGTTATCCAGGTAAGCTCTCTGATTTCTTCGTTCTCTACTTAAACGGATATGACTGTGACCACGATCATGCCTATCATGCTGTATCGGCTATAAACGCTCATCCATCTGTTGCTATAGTTTATTGGTGCATCAGGAATCCCAAAGATGGACCTCGTTGGATCAGCGGATCCATATTTCGTGGCAAAATTGGATGACAAACTTTCATACGTGCAAGTGCTCAGGCGCATATCGTCCACTGTACCTAAAGCCATTATAGATCCTCCGTCAAGCCTGGCACGCAATCGCCAGTTTGGAATGAGATATGGAAGGTGAAAAATGTCCCCGCATCTGCCACATTGTCCGTCATCGTGCGTGACAAAGACCTCGGGGCGGCTGTCGACGATTATATCGGTAAATTCTATACTTCCGTGTCACCAGGACCGAAAGAGGTGGAGATACAGGGTCCGATGAATATGCGCAATAGAGGCACGTTCTGGATCAAGGTACAGAGCACTTCCGCTTGCATGTGAACGTCGGTCTATAATCAATCATCGCAATATTGGGCAGATCGAGTCCTCAACGTCTAGCGAGGACCCCGAACGTTTTCCTTACTTGTTTGACGGACCAGTGCATTACTCTAGCCATAGCTCACTCAGTGTAGGCGCACTGGCGAACCTGAGGGACACTCGCCTGTACAGGACATGGAAGATTTACATCAAGGGTGTTCCCAAGATATTTGGCGATCAGGTGCAATCTTGGAATCGTAGCCACAAGGCTGCGCAAGCCATCTTCGAGGGACCTGCCTCAATTGCAGTGCGCTCAGGTATCCAAGCAGGGCATCGTATGCTGTACGCGCGGACGGTTACGAACGGATTCGGAGTGATTAGCAATTGGGATGCAGTCTTGAGTCTGCTGTGCGGAGGTGTGCGTTCTGCATCGGACAGATCGAAATCCTATGCGCATCGTGTCAAGCCTGCAGTTTATACGTACGTTGTTTCCGCAGACGACGATACTCTCCGTTTTTCTGAAACGGGAGCGGCGTTCTTCGTTGACTTCGTGTCTAAACACGCGCTGCACAGCAACTGTGCTGAGAACGTGCGATACAGTGGAGAGTTTCACCCAAGACCTGTAGGAGGGTGGGAGAACTTTTCTGACGACATCCCCGATGATGCGGTAGGGTGGGAACTTGTGTTTGACAACAATTCGGGGACGTACGCACCTGACGCGGGGCTGCTGCCAAAGGTGAAGGAGATAATGGAGTTCAATTTTCCAGGGCTCAACGCGGTAGTACATAGCCACGACGAAGCGACGCTGAAGGAGAGCGTGGAAGCGTGTAGGGCGTATGCCCTGTCGAAAAGAGGGGTGACGGAACACGAGCTGCAGCCTCATGTCGTCGAAGGTGAAGAAACGTTGTCTCATCAGGCTTTCGGGGAATAAGGGCATCATGGCTGCCGCGATATTACCCAACGAATGAAAGGACACCCACATATCAGATCATATCTGTACGATCAATCTATTTGATGTAAACCAGATAAAGAAGCGAGCGCGTTGAGCTGGGGGTTCGGGCATGAGACTGACATGCACATCAAAGGCAATCACCGACCGGCACGTTGCTCAGCCACATTTCTCCAACACGAGGCTCAAAAACGGCCTCTGACAAGGCTCAACTCACTTCTTGGGGTCGTTCTGCTCGTCTTTTTCTTCTTCTTGCTTTGGAGACGATGTACTAATTATCACCCTACTTTTGATGCGTGGGTCTTTTTATTTCTTGGATCTCTCTTTTTCCTTGTTTTTGGTCTCCAGTCAGACATTACATTGACTGACTCCGTCTTCCATTATTTTTTTTCTAGGGTTTCACAACCAGGCGGAACCACGGATACCATGGCTACTTCACCTTCGGATTCACTGCTGTATCTCAACAAATCACCAGGGTTGCGCGAGTCTACCTCATTCACTTCGTTGCCCGCTCTCGTTCTTGCGCCACACTGCTCCCATTCCTGGGGTGATGGTGATATAGACGAATCCCCTTTCATCGCATTGTACTCCGATTCAGATTGCTCTCGTAGCAGTCTTGCCCGTAACCACGTGGTCCAAGGTGGCACCACCGGGTTCTTTGTCAGTGATCCAACCAACGCATACCCATCTTCCAAAGCTACCATCTCATCGCCAGAAGAAAGCGAGTGTTTACCCTTTTATTCTGCCCAGTTACCCTGCATCCTGGATTCCCCTGTCGTCATGCGTCGGGAGGATTTCGCATGTCACAGGCCACTCACGCCGCCCCCGACGTTGCCTTATTCCACTCTCGATCTCCCCGATTCGGACGGTGATGTAGACGTGCATTTCGTAGAGGAAGGAATACGGGATTCGGACCACGACTTCGATGGCGTTGAGCTCTTTGGCAGCCCGTTTGGATCGTCTCAGTCCACTGTTGACACAGACTTGCCACTCTCACCCATTTCTCCAACATGGGAATCGCAGGGTCCTTCGTGCCAGCATCCTCAGTTTGGTTTCTTGTCAGATTCGCCTCCTGATACTGGTAGCATCCGATCATTTTGGGCACCGTTCGGAGAGAAAGGGTTTTTGTCTTCCGACACGGCCTTTGGTTCAGCTGGTGTGGACCCGTCGTCTATACCTGATGCACCGTCTTCGTTGCTAGAAATTGAAAAACCCCACTCCGTTAACAGTACCTCAGGACCCTCTTTCATGTCTGGTGATAAACCATCCTCGCTCCTCGAGATAGATGCGCCCCGTCCCATCGACATACACTGGTCGCGGTATGATACTTATGGCACGCCCGTACACTGCCCCATGACATACATACGATCCCCGCTGTTGTGTGCCGATGATCTCGAGGCTCCATCCTCGCCGCTTCCCCGTCACACGTCCCTCCCTGAAGACGATGACATTAAGGATGTTCAGATGAGTGACTCGTCAGGAGACTCATCGTTCTCCCCTAGTCACCCGTTACTCGGTCTCCCCGGAGCTAACATTGATGACAGCCTCCTCCCAATCGACCCCCCCTATGCCCCTAACGACTTGGAGCCATTATTACTCATCGACGATCCTCAAGATATACCAGCCGTCCGTTCACCGTCCCCAGACGACCTCAAGTTGCTTTCAGAACTGCCACCGGAAGGGTCCCAACTCTTTGACATGCGCCGAAGGTACATGGTTGGTGAGAAGACACTCCCTGATGCAAGTCGCGTGACAACGCGAGCGGAGGCTAAGAGAGGGAGGAAACGAGATGCCGAAAGGAGTAAAGAAATCGGGACTCTCCTTTGCCTTAAATTTCCCGACAAAGTGGTAAAATGTCGGAAGGAGAAGAGTTCGGAAAGTGGTCGTAGTGTCGACGGCATCATTGTCAGCGGTGACGGCAGCACTAGCAATGGTGATTGCCAGCCAAATGGTGACCAGCAGCAAACACCCTCTCTGTGCCCCCCCCAGCCAACCGCTAGCATGGCGCAACTCGTTGCTCAGATGGTATTTCGCAGGAACGAGACTTCGAGGCCGCTTCCGTGGAAGAAAACCGTGACGCACTACTATATCAAGTCCCCTCTTTCCCGCGCTGTCGTGGGTGAAGCCAGTTTCTAGGCCCTATGGTTCTCTACTTTCCTTATCGCCTGTTTGCGAACCATGTAGATGACGGAGTGGTTCTCGCTTGTGACCCTCAGGTATGTTATCGGCGTTGGTTTCGTAAGATTGATCGTACTGAATTGAGTACTCCGATGATCACGCCAACTTTAATCTATGGTGACGCTATTAGACACTGGAGCCTTCGCTGACTTTCTTTTGACGATGATGTGTGATGGTGTTGAACTCCCCTCATGTTTCTACCCCTTTTTTCCTTGTATGTCTTATAGTGTCTAGTGTTTTGGCAACAGCCCTCTTCCCTCGCCGTTCACCTGCCCATGCTCTCGATTCTATCTAACTGTCAATTTTTCATCTGGTTTTGTCCGGCTTCCGTCCGTGAGCTCTTTTCTACTTTCAAGCTTTTTCTTGCTATTGTTCTCGCTTCGCATGATCCGGACGTTTCATTACCAGCTTCGTGGCGGGTCACTGGGTAGCTAATGGATTCCGCTGGCATTTGTGGCCAAAGGCCCATGGGAGAGTAGAGAAGGAGTTTGCAGATAACTAGTCCCACTGTATTATATGAAACCATGTGCACGAAATACTTTGTTCGTCTGCGGTCTGCAGTATTGTTGTCAGGGATCTTGTCCAATCTTGGACGCAGCATTTTCCCCAGTCTTGTCCATGATGAGGGCAGTGTGTATTTTTCAGTCTCAAAAATGCAGAGATCTGCAGTTTTGTGGTGGAAAACAGACAGAGGTGGAGCAATGTAGATGTAAATCTACTTGTGCTGTAGATAGTTTTCTATGTAAGCTGAGCTTCGAAGCATCACATAGAATTTAGTCCATGAGTGAGTAAGCAGAGGGTGACATGCCTCTCACTTCTGCACCTCTGCTACCATTTGAGTCTGTGCCTCCAGACTTTGGACATTGTTCTGTTCTCCTTTTTGCACTGCACCCTATTGAAGACATGCAAATGGAAGATCCAAACTTAGCCATTCAACCAGACTTCTCTTCAGAAAAATTCTTGGAAGCTTGACTGCACCTAACCAATGACTTAGTTGATGATGAACAAGTGTCAAGGATCCTAGGAACTCTGTGGGACATCCAAAATGCCAAAGATGTCCAAAGGTGGAATGCATGCAGAAACAAGGAAACCCAGATGGCTAGAGCCCTGGCTGAACAAGCAGCAGAGGAGCTAGCCCAGCAACAGCACTGTCTGCATGAGGAGGAAGAAGCCTCACTCACAGAGGAGCACAAGAAGAATAAAGCCAAATATGCCCCAGTACTGGATGTAGAAGTCCCATCTGGACCTACCATCCTAATAATCTCCTCCCCACTCCAGAGCCTTTGGGGCCTGGGTAAGATTATTAGCCTGCCTTGCTCATGGGATAGATTAAGCAACCAGGGGCCTTTTATATCTGTGTTGGTAGGAAGACAGGTTCATGTGGGAAAACCAAAGTGAAACTGGACTGTGGAAAGGAGCTTATTAGATAGGTGGTCACTTAAAGTTGGTGTTACCTGTCTGCTACTTGCTGCTTACTTTCTCTGCCAGAGAACAAGCAAGTGGTCACTTGTTTTCTGCCACTCACTACCAGTCTGTAGTGCACCACTACTTTGCCTTGCCTGTCATTACCTTGTCTATCTCCACCATCTAGTCTCTACCATCTACTCTTGTCATTCCTTCACCCCTCAGAATAATAAGCAACTGGTTGCTTATTTTCTGCCCAGCCAGTTGCTATCTGACTCTCACTTGTAAGTTGACAGTTCATAGTTGCCACTTATCATTTCCCTAGTGCTGTCAGGTCATGCACTTGCCACTTGGTAATTGTGCTGCCAACCCCAGAATAAGCAACCAGTGGACTCGCCAGACCTGCGAACGTTGCCTGTGCCCGATGCCGAACCAAGTGGCTAGATGGCTGCTGACTCATCCTACACCGTCGCTACTATGTACAAGTGCATCCTGGACCCCTGGCACCCAGACCCCTGGCACCCCCTGTCACTCTGTCCTCACCTCTGACCTCCCAGCCCCTGCTTTCCCATTACATGTGCCCCCCAAACACATGCGAACCTCCAGGTTTGCTTCTCTATGCCCCTTGCTCAACCTCGTTGCTCCAGCTCTTGTCCCCACCTTCTGACTCGATCTCCACTTCTTCCTCGTCCTCTTCTGCTGCCCATTGTATCTCCACCAGCTCCATGCTGTCCCATGGCACAAACAACCTCAACCTCCATGCGTGTACTAGCCTGCTGATGGGGAATCCTTCCAACGTTGCAAGCTTGTACGAGTTCCCCACTTGTCCTACTACTCGCCTTGGCACTGACCACCTTGGTAGTAGTTTCCTTGCCATGGACAGTGTTGTTTCCTGCATAGTGTCATACACCTGTACCAACTGCCCCACTTTAAACATGACCTCCCCTGTAGCAGAGCATGATACCTGTTTGTCAAATAGAGACTTTCTCCTCACTGCATGTAACATGGCTTGCACCGCTCCATCCAATCGCTGCTGCTCCATATATGCCAGCTGTACATTGACTGCCTTTGTTAGGTTAGGGTTAGGTTTAGGTTAGGTTAGGTTAGGGTTAGGTTAGGTTAGGTTAGGGTTTGGGTTAGGTTAGGTTAGGTTAGGTTTAGTTAGGTTAGGTTAGGTTAGGTTAGGTTGAGATAGTATGCTAAAAAAGCTTACTAATAATCTTGTCGAAATCTGAAGAAACTGCTTGATAGCGCCAATTGCCGGTACTATTGCTAGTACCTGCGCGATTTCGAGCAGTGTTGCTCTCTTCAGGGCATATGCTATCGTTTTTTATAGACGAGAGGTGGTCCGTGCACGGATTTCTACCACCTGCGGCAAGGGTTGCCTTAAGCAACTACCTACTTCGTTGGGCTTAGAGCAGGGCCGCACGAGGCCGGCGTGAGGCAGCCCCTAACAAGAGGCGCTCCAGGCCGTTTCCTACTTTAGTCCTACTGTTTCCACAGCGAATAAACCCGGCGAGTCGTCCGATCACTAGTGACATCATCTTTCTTAATACGGTTAAGGCTGGATTAACACGCCGGCGGTCTGATTGACAGCGGGCGCTGACAGCGGTACCCCGTCAGGGCGTAGGGTTCTAACCAGAACGTTCCAGGCCGTGACGTCACATACTATAAACGGAAATATTTGCTTTCCCCTCGGCCCAGGGTCTAGTGCCAGGCACGAGCCCCGGCAAGATCCGTTTGTTAATCACCTGACAACGGACAGAGCGGGCCGACTCTCAACGCCGTTGCGGTGCAACCGGATCTAAAATACCTCCGGCGTCTATTTTCCTTATAAGGAAATATGACGTAAGAAAGATGTGAAAAATGATCGGCAAGTCGATTGCCTAATCGGTTAAGTTAAGTTAGGTTAGGTTACGGGTATGGGTTTGAACCACCCGAGCTACCGGGTACACCGGGCCTTAACACCGAATTAGAAATCGTCGAACAAGCCGTCGTCGTTTACCCCGTCAATGAGTGGGTCGATAACATCAACGTTATCGGCCTCTACATCAGGGACAAGCAGAGCTTTTTCCATGTATTGAACATATCCCCTAGGTTACGCGTACGTTTTCTAGAGAGTATCCAATCTTTATCACACAATCCGGCACGGTCTACACAGAACGTTTCCACGGGGTCCCCGAGGTCCCTGTGAGAAAGCCACTCGAGGGGAGAAGCTACTTCGCCCGCCCCGCACCTCTCGTAGGATTAGCAGGGCAAGGTACCCGAAGGCTCCGCTAGCCGATCGGCAACTGCCGCGTCACGACTGCGACTCGGACTTCCTCGATCCTCCCGGGACAGGGTTTCCCACGTGGCCCGTAGCCATGCTTCCGTGTCGGCAGTTTTTGCCCTTAAGGCACGGAGATCTGCTATCCAGGATTGTGTAATTACTTGTCCTAATTCACTGACGTTGAACGATTGCCAAGCACGAATTGTAATGGTCTTAAGGACCAATACGGAACGTGCCGCCGGCTTCTCCCGAAGTCGGTTGTCCCATCGCTACGGTAAAATTATCCTTAATCCAGCAATTCAGAAGAGTAGTGGATAGCCACGTCCGAGGTATAGGGCTTTAAGCCCGTCAACCGCTTCCCGATACACTCGACAGTGGAGGAAAGTGTAGCTAGTTGGTCATCTCGCCTAGGAATGTACCTTCTCTTAACATCCGTAGGGTGGTGAGAGACCCCAGGGTAGGTAATCGTTCATAATGGTTGAGTGCTTTTTGGTATGGCTTCCATCCCAATTGGCGGAGACCGGATCGAGATAGATTAGCATGTCCAGAAATGGAGTATTCATTCTGACACCGACCATTTCTATATTTACTCGTTTCGGTTGATAATTATCCCAATCATATTAATATTGGATATAATTCCGAGTGCCTCATCGGCAGATTCGGCGTTTAAACAACCGCAAATACATCATCCAATGTATCGCCCCAAAGAACGGGACTACCCGGCAGAACTCCGGGTCATGCATTAGTCGAGTTTCATGGGCGATCCCCCAAATATTAGCGATGTCCGGCGAGGGAGCTTGTCCCATAGCGAGGCCATCGTTTTGGAGGTGTAGTATTTGCCTTGAAAGGAAACGATAAGGTTTTCATTGGCTATTCGTAAGCACCGCCTAAACACCTCAATCTCGATTTCGGAGGCATTCGGGTTATAATTACGGTACGCGTCGAGAGTAACATCAAGCGCGTCTCGCAAAGGGATGTTAGTATAATAGGCGACAATATCGCCACTAACTATCCATGCTTTCCTAGAATAGTCCAGTTTTAGTGTACTTAATTGTTGCGCTAAGTGTTTCGTTCCCTTAAGGCACCAATCCGCGGCATCGACCGCTTTTTTAAGACACTTGGATACATATTTAGCAGCTGGTGCCTGAGCCGTGGAGTGGCAAGGCACGATGGGACGGTAACCGACCGGCTTCTTATGTATTTTTGGAATTACATAAAAGGAAGGCAACACCGGATCGGTATCCTCATCCTCAGGACAGTTTGATACCAAAAATTTAACTAGCTGCTGAGATAAACCCGCTTGTCCACATAGCGTAGCAATTTCGTTTATCTCATAATATATCCTTGTAGATTTCTCTGGCATCGTGTAACGTTATAGAAGAATATACACGTGCGTCGCTGAGTAAACTAGGCTCCGTCAATGATCCCGTTCTTCCGTACTACGCAAACTCCAGGTTCTATCTGTCACGGTCACTATGAGACCCTTGTCTCTAAGGAACCGTTCAAGGCGGTCAACATCCAGTGTTTCGGGAAGAGAGCGGTGTGGATTATGCAGGGAAGTACGACTTCTTTTACGTAACGGTTACGTACGTCCATCCTTCGCTGAGGCCTTCTCCAATATAGGAGTCGGCGGAAGGAGCTAATTTAGTTCTCTTCCGCCTGAGAATCGTAGTCTGGATCATAATCCGACCGTCGTTATTTTTAATAAATGAAATGCGCCATCTTACACGTTCACAAAAGTCCTCAAACGTAGATAAGATTTTGTTCCCATTCTTGGGAACGCGCAATAGGTAACGACAACCTAAGCTAAGCATATGATGAATATTGGTGGGAAGATCCACCGCAGGTCCGATATGTACACTACCCCTGAACCGCATCGCTGATACTAACTCTGCTGGGGCGGACATGATAAGGAATCTGATGGCGAGTGGCGCGGGGATCATCAATAATTCATCCGGATATGATAAGGGATTTTCATACCGCCAGTCCAGGCGCGATAAGCGCGATATTACGTCGTCCTGGACTTCTTTTTGCCCTTTTTGGCCAGGTCCTGGCTCGCCTTCCGCTTGTGTCCGGCCGTTTTGGCCTTCTGAGCGGCTTTCGCCGATGACTTGGCGCCGGTCTTTTTCGAGCCGGCGGGCTTTCCTTTGCCCTTCCCCTTCTGAGCCGGTTTCTTCTTCCCGGCGCTTCCCTAATGAAGGTTTAGTTATGTAAGTGGCAAAGTTCGGGTGACGTACCTGTCCCACCGATTTGAGCGCGCGGCGACCGCTTTCTCCACCAGATCTGAGATCCGTCGCTGCTCGGTAGTGTCCTCAGACATCTCGATGTCCGCGGCTCTTTGAGTTTCTTCTTCGCCTCAGCCTTCTGCTCTACAGCCACCTGCTTATTCCGCTCAATTATTATTAAGCGGGTGCAGAGATGCGGAAGGTCTAATTTGAAGTCGGCAACCTGCCGTTTAAACTCCGTAGAGGTATCCCACCGTAGCACAGTTTGTCCGTCTATAGACATTACTGCCTGTGCGTAGTGAGGTTCTACCTCACCCGTGACACGGTCGACGACTGCCGTAAGACGGTCCAGGTATTGAGCCTGGTGGATCTGAGATCCCAGCCATGCCGACTCCGCTTCTTTCGCCGACACCATTCGCGACAACTGAGCCACCTGATATGCGAAATGGGCATCGGCGATCGCGGTCATCTCATCGGGGTTTTCTCCAGCCCAATCTTTGGTTATCTGGAGTTTCGGCACGTGCATGCCGAGAATTTGGGACGGGAAAGTCCCGGCCGCCACGTGTTTCCTGAGGTTATTAAGGGACGCATCTACGCCACCTTTTTTAGCCGCCAGATCGACGAGGCGGCGCAATTCGGGTCTCAAGGCTTCTCGGAAATCTGTTGGGACAAGTCCCATGATTTCCGAAAAGGTCGATGCGAGTCCCAGACTCGTCAATCGGACCTTCTGCCGATTAGCATCGGAAAGGGTCGCCTTGGCGGTGGCGGCCGCCAAGACTCCTTCGATGCCACCCTGCACGAAACCGGCTTGCGCCGGGGACGCGGCACGTACTCTACTAGGACCGGGAGCACTAGACATATTTCTTTTTTACGTAGTAGCGCGCTTAACGTAAAAATAAAGTCGTTAGTACCCCGTGTGTCGAAACAATGGTTAGGATGAATAGTATGCTAAAAAGCTTACTAATAATCTTGTCGAAATCTGAAGAAACTGCTTGATATTGCCGGTACTATTGCTAGTACCTGCGCGATTTCGAGCAGTGTTGCTCTCTTCAGGGCATATGCTATCGTTTTTTATAGACGAGAGGTGGTCCGTGCACGGATTTCTACCACCTGCGGCAAGGGTTGCCTTAAGCAACTACCTACTTCGTTGGGCTTAGAGCAGGGCCGCACGAGGCCGGCGTGAGGCAGCCCCTAACAAGAGGCGCTCCAGGCCGTTTCCTACTTTAGTCCTACTGTTTCCACAGCGAATAAACCCGGCGAGTCGTCCGATCACTAGTGACATCATCTTTCTTAATACGGTTAAGGCTGGATTAACACGCCGGCGGTCTGATTGACAGCGGGCGCTGACAGCGGTACCCCGTCAGGGCGTAGGGTTCTAACCAGAACGTTCCAGGCCGTGACGTCACATACTATAAACGGAAATATTTGCTTTCCCCTCGGCCCAGGGTCTAGTGCCAGGCACGAGCCCCGGCAAGATCCGTTGTTAATCACCTGACAAACGGACAGAGCGGGCCGACTCTCAACGCCGTTGCGGTGCAACCGGATCTAAAATACCTCCGGCGTCTATTTTCCTTATAAGGAAATATGACGTAAGAAAGATGTGAAAAATGATCGGCAAGTCGATTGCCTAATCGGTTAAGTTAAGTTAGGTTAGGTTAGGGTTAGGTTAGGTTAGGTTAGGGGTTAGGTTAGGTTAGGTTAGGTTAGGTTAGGTGATAGTATGCTAAAAGCTTACTAATAATCTTGTCGAAATCTGAAGAAACTGCTTGATAGCGCCAATTGCCGGTACTATTCTAGTACCTGCGCGATTTCGAGCAGTGTTGCTCTCTTCAGGGCATATGCTATCGTTTTATAGACGAGAGGTGGTCCGTGCACGGATTTCTACCACCTGCGGCAAGGGTTGCCTTAAGCAACTACCTACTCGTTGGGCTTAAGCAGGGCCGCACGAGGCCGGCGTGAGGCAGCCCCTAACAAGAGGCGCTCCAGGCCGTTTCCTACTTTAGTCCTACTGTTTCCACACAGCGAATAAACCCGGCGAGTCGTCCGATCACTAGTGACATCATCTTTCTTAATACGGTTAAGGCTGGATTAACACGCCGGCGGTCTGATAGACAGCGGGCGCTGACAGCGGACCCCGTCAGGGCGTAGGGTTCTAACTAGAACGTTCCAGGCCGTGACGTCACATACTATAAACGGAAATATTGCTCCCCCGCCCAGGGTCTGTGCCAGGCACGAGCCCCGGCAAGATCCGTTCCAATCACCTGACAAACGGACAGAGCGGGCCGACCTCAACGCCGTTGCGGTGCACCGGATCTAAAATACTCCGGCGTCTATTTTCCTTATAAGGAAATATGACGTAAGAAAGATGTGAAAAATGATCGGCAAGTCGATTGCCTAATCGGTTAAGTTAAGTTAGGTTAGGTTACGGGTTGGGTTTGAACCACCCGGGCTACCGGGTACACCGGACCTTAACACCGAATTAGAAATCGTCGAACAAGCCGTCGTCGTTTACCCCGTCAATGAGTGGGTCGATAACATCAACGTTATCGGCCTCTACATCAGGGACAAGCAGAGCTTTTTTCCATGTATTGAACATATCCCCTAGATTACGCGTACGTTTTCTAGAGAGTATCCAATCTTTATCACACATCCGGCACGGTCTACACAGAACGTCCCGGGGTCCCCGAGGTCCCTGTGAGAAAGCCACTCGAGGGGAGAGCTACTTCGCCCGCCCCCGCACCTCTCGTAGGATTAGCTAAGGGCAAGGTACCCGAAGGCTCCGCTAGCCGATCGGCAACTGCCGCGTCACGACTCTGCGACTCCTCCCGGACTTCCTCGGCGGGACCAGGGTTTCCCACGTGGCCCGTAGCCATGCTTCCGTGTCGGCAGTTTTTGCCCTTAAGGCACGGAGATCTGCTATCCAGGATTGTGTAATTACTTGTCCTAATTCACTGACGTTGAACGATGCCAAGCCGAATTAATGGGTCTTAAGGACCAATACGGAACGTGCCGCCGGCTTCTCCGAAGTCGGTTGTCCCATCGTACGGTAAAATTATCCTTAATCCAGCAATTCAGAAGACGTAGTGGATAGCCACGTCCGAGGTATAGGGCTTTAAGCCCGTCAACCGCTTCCCGATACCACTCGACAGTGGAGGAAAGTGTAGCTAGTGGTCATCTCGCCTAGGAATGTACCTTTCTTAACATCCGTAGGGTGGTGAGAGACCCAGGCAATCGTTCATAATGGTTGAGTGCTTTTTGGTATGGCTTCCATCCCAATTGGCGCGAGACCGGATCGAGATAGATTAGCATGTCCAGAAATGGAGTATTCCATTCTGACACCGACCATTCTATATTTACTCGTTTCGGTTGATAATTATCCCAATCATATTTAATATTGGATATAATTCCGAGTGCCTCATCGGCAGATTCGGCGTAAACAACCGCAAATACATCATCAATGTATCGCCCAAAGAACGGGACTACCCGGCAGAACTCCGGGTCATGCATTAGTCGAGTTTCATGGGCGATCCCCCAAATATTAGCGATGTCCGGCGAGGGAGCTTGTCCCATAGCGAGGCCATCGTTTTGGAGGTAGTATTTGCCTTGAAAGGAAACGATAAGGTTTTCATTGGCTATTCGTAAGCACCGCCTAAACACCTCAATCTCGATTTCGGAGGCATTCGGGTTATAATTACGGTACGCGTCGAGAGTAACATCAAGCGCGTCTCGCAAAGGGATGTTAGTATAATAGGCGACAATATCGCCACTAACTATCCATGCTTTCCTAGAATAGTCCAGTTTTAGTGTACTTAATTGTTCGCTAAGTGTTTCGTTCCCTTAAGGCACCAATCCGCGGCATCGACCGCTTTTTTAAGACACTTGGATACATATTTAGCAGCTGGTGCCTGAGCCGTGGAGTGGCAAGGCACGATGGACGGTAACCGACCGGCTTCTATGTATTTTTGGAATTACATAAAAGGAAGGCAACACCGGATCGGTATCCTCATCCTCAGGACAGTTTGATACCAAAAATTTAACTAGCTGCTGAGATAAACCCGCTTGTCCACATAGCGTAGCAATTTCGTTTATCTCATAATATATCCTTGTAGATTTCTCTGGCATCGTGTAACGTTATAGAAGAATATACACGTGCGTCGCTGAGTAAACCTAGGGCTCCGTCAATGATCCAGTTCTTCCGTACTACGCAAACTCCAAGGTTCTTATCTGTCACGGTAACTATGAGACCCTTGTCTCTAAGGAACCGTTCAAGGCGGTCAACATCCAGTGCTTCGGAAGAGAAGCGGTGTGGATTATGCAGGGAAGGTACGACTTCTTTTACGTAACGGTTTACGTACGTCCATCCTTCGCTGAGGCCTTTCTCAATATAGGAGTCGGCGGAAGGAGCTAATTTAGTTCTCTTCCGCCTGAGATCGTAGTCTGGATCATAATCCGACTCGTCGTTAT